>VTON01000060.1:600000-975890 GCA_009617725.1 Hydropsyche tenuis
TAGATATAGAGTTACTCTATCACAAAACAAGCGCGTTATATTCGCAATTTAGTCTCGTTGCTTTCTCGTCATACTTGATAAAAGCTTTTGTCTCTAGAAACTCTAGATGCTCCTATCTGTCCAATTTAGTTTACATAAAAGCAACCGCATAATGCAGAAAGGGTGCATCGAGGTATTACATTGCATTAGGCCACCGAGTTGAGTTTCCAGTACAAAATTCTAAATGGGAAATATGAAATGTGCATATTTTAAATTATAGTGGTTGAATATTTTGAAAAAATACATATTATACAGGGTGGCTAATGAAAGACGAAAGGTTTGGAAAAATCGTAATTTGTTTTTTTTTAAAGGTATAGAGAAATCTTTAAAGATTAAAAGGCTACATATTATATCCAGCAATGAATAAAATTTATTGGGTTTTTTTATTCCAGTAAAAGATTAATTATTGAAAGTCCTAAAATATTGCCTCGGAAATGTTACAAAATATACATTTTCAATCTGTTTTTTGTTTTTTTAAAGTAATCTTTTAATTTTAATTTCTAATGGTTTCTCTATAACTAGAGAAATTATTATAAATTAAAATAATTGCTTATAATATTCAGTAACGAGTAAAACTCGTTGATTTTCCTATTCCAGTGAAAGATCAATTATTGAAAGTCCTTAAATATTGCCGGGAAAAGTCATTAAATGTACAAATACACATATTCAATCGGTTTTGTTTTCCATATTTTTAAAGACTATATAGTAGATTCCTTTGGAAATTAAAATTATTGAGTAAGATATCCGAGTAAAACTGATTCGTATTTTAAATTTCAGTGAAAGATCAATTATTGACAATCATAAAATATTTCGAATTGTTTCCGAATTTCAATACTTGATTTTTAATTAAAATAGAAAAACCTAATAAGTTTTAATTGTTGCTATATACCATTTTAATCCCCAGTACATAAAAAATATAAAAAAAAAATATTGAAAATGAACAAATTATGACTTTTCCAAACTTTTCAGTGGCTACCCTATATTAAAAAAAAAACTATACCGTATCGCTCACTTGAAAAATTGAATTATTCATTCCCTGAGTGTTTTTCCGCTTTCCGGCAAAAAAGAATCGAACTCGCTTTCCCCCGAATCTATTTATTTTTATAGGATTAAAGCTCTTCCGTTATCGGCTGTAGTGATTAAATTTGAGACCAGCTTTTCGAAAATCACGTTATTTGGGGGCACGCAAGACTCGCATCATAATCAGAAACAAACTCGAACGTTTATATATTGTTCTACGAAACATTGTGTATCCGATCGTAAGCCTGCTGAATTCATAATCTGACTTTTGTGCGACATTTTATGGTGGTTCGTATATAAAGTAATCATTGGTTGGTGTATCGTTGGAGTTTCGGGTCGTAAATTATGTAAATGAGGTTGTTTTTGCGATGAAAATGGGTGAGTTGCGTTGTCTCGTTATTGATAGATGGGTTTGATGTTGGTTTGAATAAATTGGGGAAGTTAAACGATTTTAGGTGGGTTTAGTAATGGAATGATCATATATGTAATATATGTGGAGCCTAGTATCAATTCCTCCCAAATCCGTTTTGGTAAATTTTTGGCAAACAACGAAAAACTTCTTATTTATTCACCATCGTTTTTAACTATGACTTTTATTTTTTAAATTATTCTTTGGATTGTTTGGAGCAAATTGGCATGTATATTTTCATGTAAATTTCAATACACTACGCAAAAAAAGAGAAATAAATATGGAGATAGGAGATATTGATTCTAAGGATCAGGATTTTCCAGCGATTAGGCTGCCTTTTCCTATTCCTGGTTAAATTCTTAACTGGTTCCTCCTGTTGGATCCTGTCTTCGTCCATTTTAAATCACCAGAAACAAAAACAACGTGACTCTGACTTCACTTTGACTTCACTCTGACGACGGCCAACAAACTACTAAACGGTCGCAGCTTTGAATGCTGCGTTCCTATTGGTGGATTCGACCGGTTGATCTGGCTGATTGCGCGTGCGTGAGGATTTGGGAGATATTGATCTTAAAATTTTAAAAATCTACCAAATTCCGAAGGATTTGGTAGATTTTTATATGAAAGAATTGTTCATTTCAATGGATATTATTTATCTGCATTAAAATTTCAACTTTGAAAAAAAGTTGATTTTGGAGGGATTGATACTGGGTCACACAATATGCTATTGATGATGATTCAAGTTGCGGATTTAGTCAAAGTATGATTTCTGTCTTTAAACTCGAATTTGCTTTTTAACCATTTGACCATAAAATGAGAGTTAATTCTCTCGTTAATGAGACGATTCCGAAAAATTGTTCCAATTACATAGTCCTATTTATCGATTTCCATACAAATTACAATATAATGTGCCAGTCTCGTGAGTGATTGTGACAATAATTACAGTTACACGTGCTGTACGTATGTTTGAATCGGCCCTCCTTCCCCTCTCCCCTTCCTATGTACATATTTTCACTTCAGTTGTTGTTTCAGTTGTTCATTGAGTATGGTGGTAACTTCCTCAAGGTGCTCTATGGGTGTCGAAAAAACATTTGGCAAATACCACTAAATACCGGGCAAAAACCGGACTCGAAAAAAAAGATGTATTGTTAATAGGGTCATTATTTTAAAATTGAAAGTGCTGATGACTTTTTGTTGCACTTTCAGTACAAAAAGTTGCTGAAAACATGTACATATGTAACATACAACGAGTATTTATAAATTTCAGTAGTCGGAAGTCATTAGTAACAGCGACGTATATTAATTAAAATTGATCATTAAAATGGATCATTAAAATGGATCATTAAAACATTTCGTTATATGAATACATACTAAATTTTATAGTTTTCAAACTTCAAATTCGACGTTTTAAAATCTAAGGGCCGATCTTTCAATCGTCGGTGAAAGAGTTATTCTCGGAATAAGCCTTTTTTTTTTATGGTTATTCATGACCGGTCACGGATAAAGTCACGTATAAAGTCACGGACAACTATAAGCTAGTTGTCCGTGACTTTATCCATGACTTTATACGTGACTTTATCCGTGACTGGCCGCGAATAACCATAAAAACTAAAAGGCTTATTCCGAGAATAACTCTTAACCGACGATTGAAAGATCGGCCCTAAATTCGACTATTTAAACACCAAATTTAACGTCGCAAATTTGTTTTCTTCATTTTTCAATTTTTTTTGTGATTTAATGAAAAATATACAATAATGGGGAAATAAATAAAAGGGTAGTTTTGGGGTGGTTTAATGTAGTTTTAAGTTGAAAGTGGTTTTGGGTGTAGATATGAACTTGAAGACAGTGTTATGAGTAAAGATAAATTTTTATAGTATTATAGTTTGGAGACGGTTTTAGGGTAGTCACTGTTTTTTTTGTTTTGATACTTTGACATTACACTTACGCCCATTATGGAACCATACCCTAAACTACAGGTGTCAGCAACCTTTCTAGGCTATAGGTCAGAAGCAACCAAAATTTGATTCTTACAAACATGTTTTGGGTCAGTGGGTACATTTTGAAACAATTTTTAGCGAATAATAATATAAATTTTATTAAGAAAACAATTAGTACTTCAAACTAATTTGTCACCTATTTTGACACATCCATACCTTTTTGTTCTTGTGGCATAAGATTTTTCCTGTAATTTATTTTCAATATTCGTATATTCCTGAATAAAGTATACATTTTGGTACTTATAAAAAAAAGGCAACTAATTATTTGGCTGGTTAATAATAACTAAAATGATCAATAAAAAATTGTTAAATGATCAGTTAGGCTAGGTTAGGTTAGGTTTAGGTTAGGTTAGGTTTAGGTTAGGTTAGGTTACTACTACGTGTGACTACATTGAGACTTGTTCCAACAAGTTCAAACGGGTTTCCACGTGCACAGAACCGAATAACAACCATATACTTTGTTTGTACTGATCAAAATAGGATCTTTTAACTAATCAATTAAATACAGGCCAAAAAAAATTGCCTTAACCAATCAACTCAAGTGAGTCACTTGAAATTGTCAAATGGTCCAATCGGTAACCCACAGGTCACAAGTTGCCAATACCTGCCCTGAAACATTCAAAATTCATCATCATTGAACCAAAACGAAACAACCGACGATTTCCCCAAATCAAATAACCGAAAAAACCGCATCGAAAGAATTAATTCCCCAAAAATTCCACGAACGAAACATGCAGTGCAAACACACCGCCACTTTCGCCCGACACGTTAAACACACACCGCTCGCACAATATTATTTCAAACACATAACGGGCCACTCCGGATTAACGAACCCGACGTCCAGTTCCCGGCGAGAATTCCCGGGAAAACGGCCCTCGAAAGCAAACAGCGCGAAACCGAACTGCGAAAGAGGGCAAAGTCACCCCATCCGTTTGCATGGAGGGGGTGGAGGGGGGTTTTTGTTTGCGGGGAGGATTCAAATTGAAACAAAACATAGGCCCGTGTCGTTGTCGTCCTGGAAGGTTTCGATATAGTTTGTGTTTTTTGTTTGTCGGGTGAAATTGGGTGTCGTGGTGTTTGAGGGATCATCCTTGTTGATTTGAGAAAGTT
This sequence comes from Hydropsyche tenuis, assembly GCA_009617725.1. NCBI lineage: Eukaryota > Metazoa > Arthropoda > Insecta > Trichoptera > Hydropsychidae > Hydropsyche > Hydropsyche tenuis. The sequence continues at coordinate 604,576 of VTON01000060.1, forward strand.
TCAGTTTTTTAGTATAAAATTTTTGTGGTTTTGCATATATTTTCAAACAACAAATTGATGTTTCAATGAAAAATATTGAAAGATCATCAATTTATAATAAAATTAAAAAAAATAGTAATATTAACCTCCTCAAGCCCTGTGCACATTACAATGTACATAGACTTTGTTACCGTTTTTTGAAGCTATTTTAGATTTATTTTTATTGGGACTTTTTGTAAATTTTTGTGTAAAATATTTTATTTCGTTTAATTTTGTCTGTTTTGAAATATAAGGCGCGAAATTTTTGTTATATGCCAGTTTTGCTTGACATCTCAACGACGTCGCGATAAATCATGTTTTATTTTCAATATTTTGTTATTAAAAATCCACTCACATAACATTATTATGGTGCAATCTTAAAAAGGAAGACTGCTTTTATCGATTGAAACCAAAATTTCATTGCATTTTGTAATGTATCATATCATAATTTGACATCAAACACGAATGTACATTAGAACGTAAATTTGGTCTAAAGGGTCTTTTTTGTCACTTCAGCAGTATTTTTTATTTTCAAATAATTAGTCATTATTATGTGTTAGGTTAGGTTTAGGTTAGGTTTAGGTTAGGTTTAGGTTAGGTTAGGTTAGCTTAGGTTAGGTGTGCAGGTTTCCACGTGCACAGAACCGAATAACAACCATATAATTTGTTTTTACTGATCAAAATAGTATTTTTTTACTGATCAATTAAATACAGGTCAAAATTCACTGTGACAACATTGATCATGGAATCTAGATATCAAAATTAGTGATTGTGTGTGAGGGTAGTGGGGAGGGTGGAGGAGATGGTAGGCCTGTAGAGTCTACAAATTAATGCCAGAAATATCGACCTCCTAGCGAGGAGGGCTGGCGAAACCATGCCGAATACGCTAGTTTGTCTATAAAAACTGAACCTTTAAAATTAAATATAAGGAGATACTTTTATTTTAAAAAGACTACTCTTGAAAATTTATATACAAATTTTAGCGTTGCAATCGTTTTTGTAAGAAAATCCTGGAGAAATTTTTGCAAAACACGTTTGATTTATTCGATGTATTAAGTTGAACATCAGCCAAATCCGAAAATTTTCCAGTTTTATGACATGGGCAAGCTAAAATATATTAATTGTGAAATATTTTATCAATATATTAATTATTAAGTAAAAATATCCTCTTAATTCATCTAACACAGTATTTTGTAGTATTTGGCTGTTTTGTGATGAAAACAGAAAGATTTATTGATGTTCAATCTAATACACACAGAAACTCAAAAATTTTATGTAAAAATCGTTCCAGAATTTTCCCCAAAAATGATAACACCTCTAAAGTTAGTGCATAAAATAAAAAAAATAACTTTTTTTAAAAATTCAGTTTTTATAGATAAATTTGTCACGCCATGTATTATATATTATTACCATTTTCAAAGGGTTTAAAATATAAAAATTCAAACAATTTTCTAAGCTTCTATTCCCAATGGAAATTTATTTCAATTCGTTATTCATTCAATCCGGATTATGTAAAGCTGACGTTATATGAACCCGTGTTTTCATTAATTTAAAATTTCCACTTGCAATTATAGTATTGCATGAAGTAATTGAATCTAATGGAACCGTGACGTTGAACTTTCATGAACTGTGTCTATTTTAAATTTAAGGCCAATGTTGTTTCAATCGTTTCTATTTCGAATTCGATTCCAGATATATTCAATATCTGATCGTTTTTAATTTTAATTGATAATGAAAGTTTGAATATCTTTGATATTTATATAGTTTAGAATGTTAATTATAGAAATCTAATCACTTTGTTTAATCGAGATTATTCTCATGAGACAATTTAAATGAGGTTCGGCTATGTGTACTTCAGTGGTATCAGTTTCAGGATAAGATCAAATAGGAATGTCAATTCGTATTTAACAATGTGTTATTATGTTTTGTTAATTATAATAATACAATAGCAAGAATGTGTCCATTTTCTTTTATGAAATTTTTATTTATTTATCATACAAACCTTATTAGATACCTGAAAACATGGTATATTTTGAAAGTACGGCTTTGAAAGAAACAATGATTTTATGATTAAAAAATTACTTTACATGTACCGTTACTGTTGTACAACATTATAATCTCACTATACGAGTATACTATAAAAATTATAATTTCGAAAATATTTTAGTGGATTATTTTTATTGTATAAAAAGGTATCAAACAATATATGACTTTATAAAAAAATATTTAGCCCATTGTTTTTTGTTTAAACAATATTTTTAAGGGCTCAATGTTCTAATTCTTGATATTTGTTACTTTCTTTGTAAAAAACGCATTTTTGAAAATATTTTTTTGCAACCCTTATTTTTCAAAAAAAAATGGTAAAACTATATATTTTTTCAAAAAATGTTTCAGTCAATATTTTTGGACAGTTCTATTGGTTAAATAAGTGTGAGGTAACTAATTCAATTGTTATGAATAATTTGGGTAAAATTACTAGTTCATTATTTTTCAAAATATTTTAGTTAGCTTTTAAATTTTTATAGGGGGGGGACATAAAGATTTTTTGAAACTTTGAAGTGGAACATGACACAAATAAGATTAAGAAATATTAATTTAACTATTCAAAGAATTTATTATACTAAACCATTTTTACTATAATATTACATCGAATCACTTATCGATGCAACTAAACTAAATTTAAATAAAAAGCGTGAAAAATGGGTAAAATTATTAGTTAATTATTTTGAGGAATTCGTTAGATAACTTTAAAATTTTGATAGGTGGTAGGGGGAGTTTGAAGATTTTTTGAAACCTTGAAACGAAGCATGGCAGAAATAAGATTAAGAAAAACGATTTTAACCATTCAAAGAATTTATTATACCAAACCATTTTCACTATTATAAAGGTGTCTCAAAATAGACGACAGAAGTAATTTTGATGGAAAACATAGATTTTTAATTAAAAATTGTAATTTTTTTATTGATTCACACAGTATACAGTATAGGGTTACGTGTGGAATAGCATATCAGGTAAATGGCTTTACTGGCATATACGCATTTTTTCGTTGAAATTTTCCACGACTTTCTCGCGTAAATGTAGCTGAATTTCATTGATATTTCCTCATTTAAGGTGTGGGGGGTCGTGAGCTTGTTGGCATAAACTTTAGACTTCAAAAACTCCCTAAATAAATTTAAGAAACTCCCTAAAGAAAAGAAAATAAACTCCCTAAGAAACAATTCAATCATTGCATGATTCATTTCCTAGTCGTGTAATTTCCCGTTTTGGTGATTAGAATTGGCCGGATCATGCGATTTAACGCCTTTGGTGGTTTTTGAAGATTAAGGTTTATGCCAACAAGACCATGATCACCCACACCTTGAAGGAAGAAATTTAGCACTACATCACCAAAATTCAGCAACATGCATGGAAAAAATTCATGGAAAATTTCAACAAAAACTTGTGTATGTGCCAATAAAGTCATTTACCTGACATCCTATTTCACACGTAACCCTATACTGTATACTGTGTGAATCAATAAAAAAAATTACAATTTTTAATTAAAAATCTATGTTTTCTATCAAAATTACATCTTGCGTGAATTTTGGGACATCTATAGAAGGGGGACATGAAGATTTTTTGAAACCTTGAAACGAAGCATGGCAGAAATAAGATTAAAAAAAAATATTTTAACCATTCAAAGAATTTATTATACCACACCATTTTTACTATTATACATCAAAGCACAATTTCATTAAAAAAAATCATATCTAAATTAAAAAAAAAATTCATCATCACCCCAAAAATTTCACACTCCTCCAAATAAAAATCCCCCAACTCGCACCTTCTGGCCGCATACATATTTCACGTCGAAGGAGACAACCTGCACTTGGAGAACCACTGGTTGTCTCGTAAATCATCCACCACGACCGAGTTTCGGCCACATTTACCGCGGTCCGTTGTTTCGAACTGATCAATATGTTGCGAGTGTCCGCCCCCCGCGCCCCTCGCCCTATCCAGGGGTCGCAAACCCTTTTTAATGAAAAAAAAATAAAAACGGGACGGGTCCGTGCGATGGATTATTTGTTCGTTTAATTCGACGCCGTGCGATGAATTCGAAAAAGGTTTTTTTTTTTTTTTTAGATCGTTTTTTTTTAGGTTTTGGTCTCGTTGTGTATGCGATCGACGGATTCGATTTTTTTTTGTGTTGGGTTTTTATTGATTTTTTTTTAATATACAATATTTTGTTTTGGAAGCTTTGTGTTTTGAATTGTAATATTCAAAAATCAATTTTAACCTCCTCAAGCCCTGTGCACATTACAATGTACATAGACTTTGTTACCGTTTTTTGAAGCTATTTTAGATTTATTTTTATCGGGGCTTTTTGTAAATTTTTGTGTAAAATATGTTATTTCGTTTAATTCTGTCTGTTTTGAAATATAGGGCGCGAAATTTTTGTTATATGCCAGTTTTGCTTGACAACTCAACGACGTCGCGATAAGTCATGTTTTATTTTCAATATTTTGTTATTAAAAATCCACTCACAACATTATTATGGTGCAATCTTAAAAAAGAAGACTGTTTCTATCGATTGAAACCAAAATTTTATTGTATGTTGTAATGTATCATATCATAATTTGATATCAAACACGAATGTACATTAGAACGTAAATTTTGTCTGAAGGGTCATTTTTGTCACTTCAGCAATATTTTTTATTTTCAAATAATTAGTCATTATTATGTGATTTAGATAGATAAACAATTCATAAAAGAAAAAAAGTCTTTTTATGCATCTTCAATGCTATAAAAACGAAATAAAAAAAAAAATTATGAAAAAAAAGGTCCGTACGGAGGATATATCAATAAATTTGTCATACCGTTGTTTTTGACAGATTGGATTTTTTTGTATTGAGTTTTTATTGATTTTTATTAATATTATATATGTATTTTCGAAGGGAAGCCCACCATCCATATATAATTTATTATAATATTTTGGAAACTTTTTGTTTAAAGTTTTTAAATTGTGATATTAAAAAATCAATTTCAATACCAATAAATTTGTGTTTCGTACCGTTATTTTTGACGGATTAGAATTTTTTGTGTTGAGTTTTCATTGATTTTTTTATTATATAATATACATATATTTTATGTTAGAATCTTTGTGTTTTGAGTTTTTAAATTGTGATATTCAAAAATCAATTTTTATCAATTTTTCCCCATCAAATATTGGGCTATATACCTTATCCGAAAGCCAACTTTGTACCGAAAAACTTATTGTATATGATAGAACTTTTCTGATATTTAATAATTAAAAAGAACTAAACATTGATAATAAAAGTTTGGAATCTTAAAAAAAATCATCTATTATCCTCTCTAAATTTCGCTCAGCTTTAAAAAAAATACGATTAATATATATTTCTATTACAAATGAATTTTACAGCAATTTTCGCGTCCACAAAAAACGTTTCATTGATCAAAAAAGAACAGACACAATCTCGCCCGGTTGTTTTCAATCAAAGTGACCCATTTTTTTCCCTTTCGATTTCATACGCGTTTTCTTTCACGTTTTAGCCATCTTCGGGGAAAAATCCTTTGTGCTCAACGCGTCCTTTTATTCCTGCAAGGAAAAAGGACACCGTACATATTCTCCTTAGTATCTGACGTTTGATAAATTGGTTTAATTTCCTTGCGTTTGAACAACAAAAAGTCGCGAGTTTCAGCCCCAGAGATAAAACAACGCTCATCTTTGTTCTGAAAGCTCCGCCGTCTTGCACAAAAACGCTGAAAGTAAAATAAATAAATAAATAAATAGAGCAAAGCTGCGTCGTCGACGTGGAAAAAGTGGCTTTTTTCTGCGCCGGTTGGCGATTTTGTTTTAGTTCCATATAGGGGAAATTTACTTGGTTTCGTTGTTTTATATGAGTTTTTTATTTTGTATAACAAAATCATATGATTGAGAGCTTTAGAGCAAAATTTCAGAATTAACCTAATATAAAGCTTGAAAAATAAGGGTGTCTTTGAGCCAAAAGAGTGAGTAAGAATATATACTATATTATGCAATGTTTATATAATTGCATTTTCTATGAAAAACTTCAGTTTTTTGTGAAATTTAACGTCATCTATTAATATGTTATCCTTTTTTGGTTTTGTTAAAAAATTAAATATTTTATGTCATCTATCAAATATGACAGTTGACGTATCTTACAATATGAAAGACTTCACTAAGCACTAGTTTGACACTAGAATGTCGTAATTTGGTTAAAAAACGTTAAGGACTATAAATACAAAGCTCGGCTTTATAAATCATAAAAGAGCTAATTTTATAAGATGAAAATTAGTTAAAAAAATTTAGTAACTATTGGGTCAATGCATAAGTTTCATCATGTTTTATCGATGGTCAAATATTTTCCTCCTTTCTTCAAATTAATGAATAACATCTATAATATATTCAAACAATTCTGTTTTGTGGAAAATACTTCCTTTTCAGTATTTGTTAAATTTTGGCCTAGTCAATAAATAACAAATAGCTGGTAGAAAATTCTGGAATGTTTAATAATAAAATAAATTTATGGAATTCTTAACTATATAAATTTTGTAAAAATAATAACGTTATTGTGGCAACCAAAAATACTTGTGATGTGTACAGTAGAGATGTAAATAAAGTTATAATCAATAAATTGTGGTTTTCAAAATTCAGATCTAAAGTTTTTTCATTCGATGATAAACATGATGATGACATATTACTGGTCATAATTAATGCTAATACACGTCAAAATATCAGAGAAATATCATTGAAAATAAAAGTCAAATGATTAACAGAGCAATATTTTCATCGCATTGGATCGGTTTCAAAATAAAAAAATACAATACGATGAAACTTTTGCATTGACCTAAAACTATACATAACTATGTTAGTATATTATAACACTTTTACGAAGCAAATTATAACATATTATACGATACTATATTATAATATTTTTTTGTTCTAAAATTATACATAACTATGTTAGTATATTATAACATTTTCACGTAGCATATTATACGTTACAAAATTTATCATTTTTTTATTTAAAATCATTAAAAATGCCCTCATTTCGAAAATAATATTAAATTTTCCAACTAAATAAAAAAACGCGAACAATGAATAACTAATTCACATCACGAAACAGGCCAAGTGTCCTCGACTTTTTTTTCAGCCATCTGGCTGCAAGTTTTCCTGTTTGCGGCTTTTGTGCAAAATGGCGCAACTTTTCCCCGCGTCCCATTTGTATCGAATATTTTTCATTTCGAAATGACGAAAAAAAGCCGTGTGACAAAGCCGCGTTATAGCTTTTTTGAGATGGGTTCGTCTGCTTTCGCCGAATAGAATAATATATAAATAAAAGAGAAAAAGTTCGCATAAGTTGAGTGGAAATCGAATGAAAGCGAAAGCGACGTACTCGATATTGTGACGTACTCGATATTGTGACGTTTGTTTTGACGTGAGTGTTTTAAAATAATGTATGTATTTTTGTTATAATTTAATAAAAATTTTATGCGGATTTGTTTGTATAGAAAACTAGCAGCTTGTACCCGGTATGCATAGAACTCTGCGAAAATAAATTGTAAACCGATTGTAATTATTGTCACAATAAATCAAAAAAAAGTAAAAACTGAATTTTTCTATACTTTTTCTGAATTTCAAAGCACATTCTTGCCAAATTTAGTAAAGATTTATTTATTGGTTTAGAAGTTTATTGGATACATACATACATACATACACCGTTTGAGTTTTTTTTATATATGGATAGTACTCTTGAATATACTACTGACAACTTTGGTAGCGAAATTTATCTGTAAAAACCAAATCTTCTGAATTACACATTAGCTATTACTATTATATTATAAAAACTATATTTATAAATTTATCACAAATTTTTATGGTGTTATCATTCCCAAGAAAATTCCTGAACATTTGCAGAACATTTTAAGCTTGTTTGTCATGTTAGGTTAAATATGAACAAAATCGAAAATATGTTTCTGTTTTTATCACAAAATTTAATTTCAGGAACAGTTGAAAACTACAAAAGACCAAATTATATGAATTGATAGTCTAATTTTACTTGATAATTAATATTTTGATTGTAATATCTATCACAATAAGCACATTTTAGCTTACTATTTTCGCAATAGGGTGATCTATTTATCGAAGCACAATTCAAAATTTTTACTTTGTTTAAATCACGATATCTTTTGAAAAACTTCAATATATACTGTTATTTTATCAATTTTTCATTTCCAATAAGTTTTCTTTATTCATAATAATTTTTGTTCATATTTGCCTACTTTTGATTCATGTCTTCTGATCTAATTCAAACCTCTTATTATAATTTTATTTTTTTTATTGATACGAAACACCAAAAAAACGTATTAAATTTAAATTTTCCGAAATATTTTTTTCAATGTTAATACAAAATTTTATGAAAACACGTCTCTGTAAATTTCGATCGATTAACTTCATGAAGAAGCTCAAAAAGTACCTATACCATTTTCTCAATAAAGAATTAATTAATAATTCTATTAACATAAAATTTTCATTAAACATAATTGAAATGTCTATAAAAAATATTATTTACTATATTTTAATCTAACTATCAAAATATACAACCATTTCGCGATCAAATTTATAGCACAAAAACGAACAACACTTTCACTTTTTTTTTCTTTGTATACATATTTCGATATTTTATTAAGAGATTAATTCATTTTTTCACAAGTCATGCTAAAGGTATTCTCATTAAATTAATGACACATTCATACATTAATATATTAGAACAAATTAACATATTCAAAACGGTCAAAGTTTTATTCGAGCGCGAAACGCGTGCGTTTTGACATCTGAATTATCATCGGTCTGCGAACTTCTCCGCAAAATTAAATGTTCAGTGTGATTCATTCGAATACTTTCAGCAAAAAAGGTTCTTTTTCTGAAAAAAATATTATAATGAGGGTCATAATTATAAAAGTTTTTTCTTGTTGTCGAAAACAGCAGGGCGCCTAAATAAAAATTTAAACGTATAGTTAATGGTTTATTACATGTTTTAGAAATTTTATTTTATCTCTTCTGAATTTTTTAAAATTTAAAATCGGGTTGTTGAGAAAATTTATTTTGGCGTATGACCTATTTGCTTAAGTGCGAATTTGATTATCGTCGTAGGGTTAAAAATTTCACGCTTCGTAGCCGTTATTTAATTACACAGGGATAAGCTCATCAAGTTAACCGTTAACTAAAATTTACTAACTTATACATATTTGATACGAAATTTCATTCCACTAATCGAATATACCCTACATCAAAAAAAATATATAACAATGCTTTATTTTCAGGTTAATGCAAAAGTTTCATCGTATTTTTTCGATGATCGATTTTTTTTCACCTTTCTTCGAACTAATGAATAACATCTATATTCAATCTATCTATTAACTAACTTATATCTATTCTGCTACTACTATTATACATAACACTCTACTATTCATACTACTACTATCTGTTTTGCTCCAGCAAGACATATAATACTACTATCTACTACTCTGTTTTATATGGAAGATACTTCCTTTTCAATATCTGTTAAATTTTTGCCTAACCAGTGAACAATATAAACAGCCCGTAGAAATTTTTGAAATGTATCATAATATAATGAATTCATCTCATTTTTCACTGTATAAATTTCTTAAAAATAATAATATGATTTTGGAAACCAAAAATAGTTGTGGTAGTATAATAAAGAAGCAGCTAATTTTAGAATCATTTATTTTTGACTTTCAAAATTCAGATCTGGAAATTTTATATTAACTGATAATGTTACTGGCCATAATAAATGTTAATTCACGTTAAAATATCAGAAAGATCGTATAGAACAATGGTGGCCAGACCCGGGCCCGCGGGCCACAAGTGGCACACTTGATGTTTTTATGGGCGCTTTTGTGGCCAACAGCGAACTAATTCGTAAACAATTTTTTTGTATAGGCACGTTTTCTTCAAATACATAAAAAAGCGCTTCGATGTATTCGATTGGTACGTGGTACTCTCTGTCTTGCTCAATCGGCTAGCGCTGTCTTGCACATTTCATTGAAATGTGCAAGACAGCGTTTTTTTTTTATTTTAAATATAAAAACTATCATATAATTGTTACGTTGTAAAATATTTATGAATGGCCCTTCAAAGATATGCATTATTTTATTTAGCCCACCAAGTGATTTCATCTGGCCACCACTGGTATAGAATATAGAAGTTGATCGATAAAAAAATGCGGTATCTACATCGCATCAGCTTGTTTTTATGATACGATGTTTGATTAAAAAAAATACGACGAAACTTTTTCGTTGGCCTAATATTATACGAACAAGTGTTTTTCCTTCATTCTTCATTCTCAGAAAGTGGAAAGAGAATTCTTTGAGGTGGCAGGTGGTCGTTGTATATATCCACTTAGGTCCGTGTGAAATATCCCCTTTTAATGACCGTCTCAAGGGGTATACCCTGCTTCGTCATATTCATGAGCTGACGCTAATGTATCCATCTGTTGCTTTTATATTTAATTTTTTATACCTCAAAAGTCCTCTATTTGTGGCTTTCCCTAGTTAAGTTCAACGAAATTCATTCCAGCACGATCAATTGAACCTCTTTTGAATTTTCCCGCCGAAAAGGGCGTCGTAAAAAAATTTCATTAAGCTCCACTCCCCCGGAAAGCCTGCAGGATTAAACTATAAAGAAAATTGCACGGCTACAGGATAAGGATACATAATAATTGCGACTTTCGTACGTACGGCCTCCTTAAGCGAGTTCGCCCTTAACAGGTCCCTTGTAGGGGCACTTTAGTGTCGACCTTAGTCCTTTTATTTTCGTTTCCAGTGGCAATTTGGTCGCCAAGTAGTAATCTGGTCCCGGAATGTGCCATATGCTCCATTATGTTAGTGTTAGTTCTGCTCCTGCTGAGGATATGGAGTCTTTGGCTATATAGGACTCGCGAGACTGCTGCTTTTTTGAGGAGATGGAATTTCGTTGTTTTTTTTTATGATGCAAGTTTTTGAATATTCGGTTTTTTCGTTTCCCAAAGATCGTTGAAGTTGAGCGGTAAATTTTGTGGTTAGTATAATAGAAAGATTTGCGTATCGATTTTTGTATTCAAATTTTTTGTTTGGTAAGCGAAAATATCTGAATTTGTATACACAGCATATTGAAGTTTATAATACGGAATAAATAGATACTGAAAGACTGAAGGGTTTGAAAAAATCTATTTTTTTTCATCTTTTGATGATTGAAAGATGCCAACTTAAATAATTTATGATGCTGAACTACACCTTTACCTGAGCATCTTTTGGAGATTAAAATGGGTACATATAATTTTCTACAATGATATAAATTTTATAACATTGTGGGAAATTATATGTACATAAACTCTTTAGATTTTTTTTGTATTTCAGTGAAAGATCAATTATTGAAAATCAAAGAAAATATCATATATTTTTGGTGATGCAATTGATTTTGATGTGTTTCCTTGGAATTTTCAGTACCTCAAAATCAGCATTTTTGTTTATTGATGTACTCGTTTATATAAAATGGTACCCGTCATTCATTATCAATTAATTTTACATTCAAGTATTGCCAGTATTTTCTCTGAATTTCAATCATTGAGCTTTCAATAGAATAAAAAAATCCAATGAGTTTTGCTCATTATTTAACATTATACGTTACTATTACGTATATTTTAATCTCCAAAAGTTTTCCTATAACCTACATATATACAAAAAAAAATAAAAAAATAAACAAGTTATGACTTTTACAAACTTTTCAGTCTTTCAGTAGTCACTTTGTATAATATTATATTTATAAAATTATATAATACATATAAACATAAATTGTATGTACAATCGAATGATTATCTATCAAAACATTTACTGTGATTCACACATTTTGATATTTAATACACAAAGCTACATTCATGGAAACTAGAATAAATATTTCGATTATACGTCGATTTATATCGTAGAATTTAGATTCGGTATCTATTTCAGTTTCAGTTGAATTTAGTTCACAGTTGATTTAACCGATACACGATGAATTAATAATACGATGGATTTCGATACAAAGTTGCATACTTTGAAATATATACATCGAATCGGAATTTCTCAATTTATTTCTGCTTTGGAATTCTTTTGAAAAAGTATATGACATAATATCACACTACTTTATATTAAAATATTTGAAAATATTCTAGTTTTTTTTTATATGCTTTGTTAGCAGAACCTTCGCGGAATCCCTTTCGGGAAATGCTGATTTGAATAAATCTGTTTTGTATGAAACAGGAATATTATATTAGGAGAACGTTTTGAGAAGATTGTACGTTCACGAATTGTATTCGAAGTTGCTCTCCAATTACACGTGAAGCTTTCATTGCAAAAGGATCCTTTTTAAGCTTTTGCACAAAGTTAAAACCCTTCAAAACAACAAATTAAACTTCCCGCAAACGTTTAAAAGTTCGATTCCGAGTATAAAGCTCTCTGCGAAACTTCGAAAGCCCCACATATCGAGTTTTGTGTAAAATTAATTGAAAATGTGCACGATTTTCAACTGAAATGTACTACGCATTATGCGACATATTGAAATGGAATTTTTGAAAAATTCAACAAGTTTCATATACAAAATGTAAAGTGAAAAAAGTTTCAGACATACTTTACTTTATATTAAAAACGCTCTTTCTAAACCCTTTGTGTTTTATAACACTTTCAACTCTGGAAATATTATATGCCTGATGTAAAGGATGCAAGGTATCGTTTTATTATGCACAATATGAAATATCAGACATTTTATTGATAAAATTTATATTGGGGGAAAATTTTTCATGGCAAAGGCTTTAAATTTTAATTGAAAATACTAAATATCGAATTTTTTTGAATTGAGACACTTTTTATGTGAAACTGTGCAATTTCGAAATTCGAATCAAAGGAAAATCGAATCGGTATTTGCAGTATACAATCGGAACTCATCACGAGTACCGCATTTCTATCGTAGTGCAAATATTCCAGTATTCTCGAATTCTAACAAGGAAAATTCTCATCGAAATGCAAATGGTTCGAGAGAATTTTCCGCGGTTTTTCTTCATCACTTGTTTGTATTTTACAAAGCTAAAATTGTTAATGCCTAATCGACATAGTTATAAACTCTAAAGTTCGATCAATTCGAAAATATTATTGCTCATTGGTTATCCGGCGTTACTCGGGACTCTGTGACTATAAATTGTGTACCGATTATAATTATTGTCAAAATCAATCGTGACGCAGGTACATTATATTATAATTTGTATGGCGATAAAAAAAACTGAATGCTTACTTATTTTCTTCGGGATTCAAAGCACATTCTTACCAAATTTATTGAAGATTCGTTTATCGGTTTAGGAGTTTATTAGATATACAGGGTCTTCCCCGGGACTTTTATAACTTCTAATCGGATTTAAAGTGACTTAGAGTCATTATAGAGAAATGAGAGTGATACTATTCCGAATGAAATTGGCTACAATTTATTTTTCATTTTTTCACCCCTCCCCCTAAAATTTTACCTCTCCCCCCTTCTTCCATCGTCGTACTTCCGTCCACTAATTCGTACAGTTCAAATAATTTTTTTTTACCTACCAGTACGCTTTTTAACGATGGAAGAGGGGGGGAGAGGTAAAATTTGAGGGGGGGAATGAAAAATAAATTGTAGCCGATTTCATTCGGAATGGTATCACTCTCACTTCTCTATCATGACTCTAAGTCACTTTAAATCCGATTAGAAGTTATAAAAGTCCCGGGGAAGACCCTGTACATACAATGTTTGAGTTTTAGATATAATATATAGATTTTGCGATCAATGTTGTCAAAATAATATTATACAATACATACTGTTTATAATATTGAATATTTTTAAAAAAATACAAACAGTCAATGTATGAACTAACTAAACATGTAATTTATTTATTTAAAAAATAATTTCAAACATAAAAATTTTTATAAAATAAAATAATATGGTAAATTTGGATTAACTGAACCCCACTTCGATATTTTTTATCTTTTGTATATGTAGATAGTTTTTGACTTTCCGGCCCTCACAGTCGAGACAAAGGATCTCGAAATGAATGAGTTTCCAAAAAGGCTTTCATTGTGATAAACATTCAGGAAATGCGTGGTTTGGGGAACACTTTGAAAGCAATCTCGTGTTCGAAAATTTCCATGGCTGCGGGTGTATGGTCAACGCTTTATTTGCAAAACAAACCTAGAAAATGTGCTTGGTGTAAATGTAAATTATACATCCATACGAATTTCGGTCGGTTGTTTTGTGCCGAAACGCGATATACAAATAAATTAGTCGTACAAAAGATAAGAGGTCCAAATAGTAACGGACCAATGCAAATATTTGGTTTGTATTTGAATTTCAGCGTGTGTTTAAACGATGTTTTGGAAAAATATCAATATTGATCTTCGGATTGAAAATTAAACGTGAAATTCAATTTGATTTAAAATGGTAATACAGTAAAACTACATTTTTGTGTGTTCAGAATTCACATCTTCTCGCTATTTGCGTTTAATTTCATTTTAATACATTTAAACCCGCTTTTACATTTTTATGTGCCGAAATATAGTCTGAAATATTTAAAAATCAATTAAATTTATATAAGTATTAATTAAATTCGCAACTATTGACAATCATTGTTCAAATGTATACATCGCTTTTCACTGACATTCAATTTGTAATTTTCCTATTCTTTTCATTTATTTTTTACCCCCAATCAAACGGTTTTCTGATTTTACCTTTAATATGATAACATCAAAAGTTCAAATCTATTAATATCATCAAAATTGCTTGTTTAAACTCAAAATACAGTTTTAACACTTCAAATTGGACTTTTCAAACATCAAATTCAACGACCTAAATTTATTTTCTTCATTTCCCAATTCATGAAAAATATACATGAGGAAATAAATTTAAGGGTAGTTTAAGGGTGGTTTGGGATAGTTTTAGGTTGAAGGCGTTTTTGAGTGTAGAATAAAAGTGAATGAATTTGAACATGGTGTTGTGGATGAAAATAAATTTATGTGAGTAAAATTTTAGCTTCCTCAAAAATAATACGTCATTTTTTTATTTGAGGATTTAATTTAATACCCCAAAACTATTTCTCTTAATTTTTAAACTCAACTTCATCCACAAAATCATCTTTAAATTCATCCCCATACTCAAAAACGCCTTTAACCTAAATTTATTTCATAAATCATAAAGAAATGGATGAATGAAGAAAACAAATTTGCAATGTTGAATTTGATGTATAAAAAGTCCAATTTGAAGTATAAAACATCCAATTTGAAATATAAAAACTATATGTGCCAAATACGTGATTTTTTTGTAATAAAAATTCATTTTCGACTATTTTTTTTTAAGTTTTCCCTCAAATTACGTTTATTTTTGTCGATGTACTTTCAAAAACGTAATAACAGGGCTTCACTGTATCTTCTCTAATAATAAAAATCCTAATTTGAGCGTTCCTATCGAATGTCGCATTTAACTTGTCTGACTGACGTCAAGTCTCGCTTTGACGTGTATTTTTCGCGCATGCAATTTCCCGCGTTTTTTTTTTCTTTTTTTTTTGTTATATGAAGGTATTGGTAAATATATATATATATATATATATATATATAAATATATATATATATATATATATATTTTTAGTAAAGCAACGCGTTCGCTCACGCGCGAACCAAATAAATACTGGTTCATGTGCGTGAGGCTTCAAAGGTTTTCTTTTTTGTATGGGGACATCCGTTGAAGGCTTCATTGGATTCGACAGGCCCTTACAAGGGTATATATCCAAAAAATTGTTAGATAAAAATTGTTGTTTTGGTCTTGAATCTTGTGGAAATTTGAATCAAGCTAAAATATTAGCTAAATTTGAATCACGATACTGAAAAGGCTTTTTATGACTTCGTAGCCTCCAAAAGTATAGAATTTCATAAACACGGAAGGTATTCATTACCAAATTGTTAGCAGAAGACTCTTGGTGTGAGTTGGTACTGTTTTGATAAATCAATTTTGAAAATTAAAAAAAATTATAGTGTATGTTATTTCGTTTAGTTTCATCAGTTTTGTCATATAATATTATATATGGCGTGAAATTTTTGTTTGACATCTCAACGACGTCGCAATAAGTAACGTTTTATTTGCAATATTTTGTTATAAAAATTCACTCACATTGCATTATTATGGTACAATCATAAAAAGGAAAACTGCTTTTAACGATCAAAACCAAAATTTCATTGTATCATATCATAATTTAACATCAATCATGAATGTACGTAAATTTGATCTGAAGGGTAGAAATTTTCATATTTTTAAATATTTGTTATTTTCAAATAATTAGTTATTATTATGTGATTTAGATAGCTAAAATTTTTTTTTTCATTTTTCTTCAATTAAAAATATATATATGTATATGAAAAAATTCAGGACTCAAGGATTCAAATTCAAGCCCTGTGCATATTACAATGTACATAGACTTTGTTACCGTTTTTTGAAGCTATTTTAGATTTATTTTTATCAAGACTAAATGAATTTTTATTGTAAATTATTTTGTAAACTATGTTATTTCGTTTAATTTTGTCTGTTTTGAAATATAGGGCGCAAAATTTTTGTTATATGCCAGTTTTGCTTAACATCTCAACGACGTCGCGATAAGTCATGTTTTATTTTCAATATTTTGTTATTAAAAATCCACTCACATAACATTATTATGGTGCAATATTAAAAAAGAAGACTGCTTTTATCGATTGAAACCAAAATTTTATTGTATGTTGTAATGTATCATATTATAATTTGACATCAAACACGAATATACATTAGAACGTAAATTTGGTCTGAAGGGTCATTTTTGTCATTTCAGCAGTATTTTTTATTTTCAAATAATTAGTCATTATTATGTTATTTAGATAGATAAACATAAAAGAAAAAAAATCTTTTTATGCATCTTCAATGCTATAAAAACGAAATGAAAAAAAATATTTTTTTAATGAAAAAAAGTCAGGCCTGAGGAGGTTAAACAAACATCCGTCAAAATATAATACATCGAAAAGTCTCTCACATCAAATCAAATATCTATCACAACAGAACTTACCCTTCAAAGCCCAACACTCCAAATCACTTCCTCGAAAACCACAGAATATATAAAACGAGACCATTAGAGCCTTCGAGACAATTTTTCCGCACCCGAAACGTTTCCATTACATTCTCCATACGAGCAGAACACATCAGACACTTTTCCACACGTCACTATTAGATAACGTCCCAGATATTATCCCGGCGACATTTTCCACACACGCAGGATATGAAGCCATCAAAGGACACACACGTGCGTCTTTTATACATGTATAGGGTGTCCCAATAAAATGTATGAACACTGTGAATTATTATAACTGTTATTAACCTCCTCAAGCCCTGTGCACATTACAATGTACATAGACTTTGTTACCGTTTTTTGAAGCTATTTTAGATTTATTTTTATTGGGACTTTTTGTAAATTATTGTGAAAACTATGTTATTTCGTTTAATTTTGTCTGTTTTGAAATATAGGGCGCGAAATTTTTGTCATATGCCAGTTTTGCTTGACATCTCAACGACGTCGCAATAAGTCATGTTTTATTTTCAATATTTTGTTATTAAAAATCGACTAATATAACATTATTATGGTGCAATCTTAAAAAAGAAGACTGCTTTTATCGATTGAAACCAAAATTTTATTGTATGTTGTAATGTATCATATCATAATTTGACATCAAACACGAATGTACATTAGAACGTAAATTTGGTCTGAAGGGTTATTTTTGTCACTTCAGCAGTATTTTTTATTTTCAAATAATTAGTCATTATTGTGTGATTTAGCTATAGATAAACAATTTATAAAAGAAAAAAATCTTTTTATGCATCTTCAATGTTATAAAAACGAAATGAAAAAAATATTTTTTTTTTATGAAAAAAAAGTCAGTACTGAGGAGGTTAAGGTATGATTAATGTTAAAACTCTAAATTAAGGAAGAGAGATGTTTAATTTGTATAGTTATTAAAAAAAATTTAATTGATAAGTTTTCTAGATAAAAAATTGTTTAGAATTTGGAGCGATGTAAATTCAAACTACGAAAATTGTGCTGTTCAAAATTCGGTTGCGTTTATTTTTTTTTATTTTTTCTTAACTACTGCTTATTTTTATATAGTGTCCCAATACACTATACACACTTTGAATGATTATAATTTTGATATTTATTAAGGTGTGATTAATGTTAAAATTCTAAAATAAATAAAAGAGATGTTTAATTTGTATAGTTATTTAAAAAAAAATTGAATTAACAAACGTTTTAGATCAAAAATTGCTTAGAATTTGGAGTGATTTAAATTCAAACTACGAAAATTGTGCTTTTCAAAATTCGGTTGCATTTCCTTTTAATTTTTTCTTAACTACTACTATTTTTGGGATGAAAACTTTATTTTCGATGGATTTTCATCAAAAAAATCTATTAGCACGAAATTTAGAGAATTCTAAAATTTTATATAATACCTCTAATCTAGGACCATGTTTTCATCATAAATGAAATAAGAATCGATTTTTCTAACATGATTGAAATAGAAAAGTTTTATTTTTTTGTCTATAATTAAAGAATACTATTTTTTACAATCCAATATCTATGCTTAAATGAAATTAAAAGCTAAATTATTGAATTTTTACGCCAAATACTGTTTATTGAATAAATTTATTTGAAATTACGCATTGGTTTATAGAGCTTTTTTTTTTTTCCTCGGCTTGTAAAAATTTAGTCTTTTGATTTTTTGTTTTACAGACTATCTTAAAAAAGATTATTTGTTTTAAAATTGTCTCACATTTTAATAACAAGATTCATATGTATATTTTTTTTTGAACTTAAATGAGATTTTCATAATTTCAGTAACACTTTACTACAAATTTCTTTATTAGTTAGTTAGTTTTGGTAAAAAAATTGCAAAATTTATGACTTTCAAAATATGTATACATTTTATCGGGATACCCTGTATATCCCCGAATATATATATATTTTTTTATATAAATATATATATATAATATATATATTTTAGCCCCACCGATAAATTGCGTGTCGAACGGTTTTCACTTGTCGTCACGCTTCTCGTGCACTTTGGCTATTCGGAGTCGCTTTTTTCAGGTTTTCACGTTTGGTTTTCTTTATTTTTTTTTTTGCTTTCGTTTTTCGATTTTTTCTGGTTCACGTGTCGCATTTCGCTTTAACGGCAATTTCCGTTCTGTTAGATGTCGAATGAGATCGTCGTAAAGTTAAGGCGCTGGTTATGTCTTGTTAGTAATCGATTCGTCGTTTTTTTACGGATATGTGCTTTATACGTAATCGTTTGTGAATTGTTGTGGAATTGTGTCAAATTTATTTTTGAATCTGGATCTTTGAGATGTTTTTTTTTTTTATTTTACGTTAGTGCAGTAATTGTATGTTAGTGCAAATATGTATATTGTACTTAATAATGATCATATATACGAGAATATGGGGGGAGAGAATTTGTTCTTATTTTCTTAGCTGAATATGGTATAATAATAATTTGTAACACTTTTGTTGTATTTTTGATAATTTTATTGCTTTGTAAACAATGTTATGATTTTCAGTATAATTCGAAAGAGTTAATGTATGAGTATTTAATTAAAATATAAAAAGGGTACTTTCATCTTAAAGGGGCATGTGTTGGCTCATTCACAAGCTTATAAGCTAATACAAGCTTATTGTTAAATCGTAAATTTGTATCTATATTGTAAAGTGCGTATATATTATGTTGAAATTCTAAAATTTTACGTCCATTTTTCTTTTAAAAAGACTAAACGTAGATGGTTAGGCAAATACCGCATTTCTCAGTCGAAAATTCTGAACATATTTAATAATGAACATATTTCATATTTAAAAATTATGAACAAATTTATTACTGAAAGTGTGAATGGGTTGGGAAATAAAGTTTTTTTCGTGACATTTACTGTACATTTCTTATTCATTCGGAGATAAGTAATATAATTTTAATTGTAATTTAAACTTATCATATATCTTTTTAACTTATCATTATAAAGGTAAAACACTATAAAATAATAACATAGCGTAAGTGCGCTTTACAGTTTCACTGCAAATCAGTGACAACTGGCTATTTGTGTGTATGTGAATGAGCTACTTTTACTACAAGAATGTACCAAAAAGATTACGAAACATTTAAATTAATAAAACATCAAAAATATTGACCATATGACAATTTTACTTCAAATACGTGAAAGTATCACAAAAATTATTTTTTCAATAAAAATGAAAAAAATATTTATATTTTTCGTATATATAGCAGGTTTTTCTTCATTATTCACTAATTAATTCCACACAAAATTTATTAACGGACGCACTTTTTATTATCTCGTAACAAAGGTCGTAAAAATATAGGCGCTTCCGTAATAATTCCAAATACAACCGGAAAAAAAACATACACTCCAAAATAACACAACGCACATTACACGACACGTTTATCTATACGCAAATTATTCACAGAAAATCCTGAATTTTCCGAGTTCGAATTTTCCCGGTCAGAGTTTTCCGTACGTCGGAAATTTCCCCGACGATTTTCCCTCGTCTGCTAATTTTTTAACGACCTGCACCGTGGAAAATTTTATTGTTTCGAGCCCCGGGAAAAGCGGGGAGGCGGGGGTGATCGATAAGGGGCGGGGGGTGCGGGAAAATTGTCGGGAAATTTTCGCTCCTTGTTTTTACGACGATCCAGGTGGCGTTTTGCCGATTAAAATTTCACGCGCCGCTTCGGTTCGGTCGATTTAATTGGTGTACGTCTAGCTTTATAATGGATGATGAAGTGTTTTTGGAATTGAAATATGAAAAACTTTCGTGTTGGAAGTCAATTTTTTTGTAATTGATTGAAATAGATTTTTATTTTTTAGTATAAACATTTAAGCAACAAATTTGTAGTTTCCAAAATTGCTTATTTCGCGTATGACGCAAAACAATTTTGCATTATATGCGAACAATAAGTTCGGATGGCAATTTGTTGATATTTTTTTTTATTAAAATTTAAACTTCCTTTTCATTATCTTCGTCTTCATGTCCCTTCTTTTTCATGGCCTTGAAAGTGTTTTAATGGTTAGGTTATGTTGCCTTTTCCTTTTTTTAGTTTTAAGCTCTGATCAACAAGACTAAAATTTTCTTAGATGAAAAGGAAAGGAATGAAAAAAAAAATAAAATTTCAAGTAATAAAGACTTTTAGTATTGAAAAACATCAACAAAATACCATTTCACTATTTTGTTATATGACGCAAAACAATTTTGCATCATACGCGAAATTATTTATTTCTCGCATAAAGCAAAATAACTTTGCATAGTATACGAAAAATATGGTAGAATGGCACTTTGTTGATGTATTTCATCTAAATTTGAACTACTTCCTTCTCCACTTAATTTCCTTGAAAGTGTCAATTTTTGGATAAGGTTAAGTTTTTATGTACATAGTTTTAATTTTTCATTGATATAAGCAAGTCTATAGTTTCGTTAGATGAAATTAAAGGCAATGAAAAAGTTTAAATTTCGAATAATAAAGGCATTTAGTTTTGAAAAACACCAATAAAACGCATTCTTACTATATTATTCGCATACGATACAATAAATATTTGCATCATACATGAAGTAATCAAATTCGCAAATAACAAGTAACATATACAAATTTAAATATGTATAATATGATATCATTTTTCAATTTACATACATATATTCGAAAATTTTTTTCATCAACAAAAAAACCATTCTACTATTATATGATATATTATTTGCATATGACAGAAAACCATTTTGCATCATATGTGAACTAAGCAATTTCGCAATAACATATAAAAACTTACATACGATTAAGATAATGATAAAAATTTTCGATTTTTATGCAAAAAAATATACTTTTAACCGAAATCGCTTAAACTTCAAACAAAACGTTATAACTTCTGAAACGAAGAACGGTTTCCGATGAAATCTTCCGTGTTTCAGATGTCCCCGAAGTAATTAGCAAACTTCAAATATTTTATTACAATTACGACGCGACAATATTTGATATTCTTATGCGTAATGCGAAATTTTGCGAAATTACGTCCGCAAAAGCTGCGAATATTTTAATTTGATATTTTGCGTCGCGCTTAATGAAACATTTTTAAATTCGCTTTCACGCTTTCGCTTCAGTGTCTTTGAAGTTTTCCAGAACAACGGGATTTGAGAAAATTACTGGATATTTTCTTTATTTTTTTTTTTTGTTTATTTCGTGTGTTTCTAAAATTAAGCGTCATTAATTTTACGGTTTACGGTGTTTATGCATGAGTCAGAAAAACCATTAGCTTTTTTTGGCAAACGAATTCATAAATGGAAATGTATATTATTTGCTGAAAATAAATAATTATATATAAATTACAGTATAATACTAAAACGTTTAGTAAGAAATAATCCTGAATAATTATAATAAAATACTACCGTCAATTTTAAATTTTCAATAGAATGATTTTGAATTATCGGTTTTCAAATTGTTATAAAATCGCAAGTAGATATTTCATAGCACTGATAATAATACTACATAAACTAAGTATTGAAAGGTTTATAATAGCATTAATGACTCTTTAATAAGTTATTCTGTTTACGAATTAAAATATTCTCTTAGAATTTTTTGAACTCTCTACGTATATACTGCTGAGAGCTGTATACAAAATGGTACCAATTCTGTTCATCGAATTATCTCCAAAAAAATTTACTCTTACGAATAAATATTGCAATATCTTTTTTGTATGAAATTTTCTAAGTTACAAATTTGATTTTTTTATATTTTTCTGTAAAAGTGACAGTTAACGAGATATTTATGAAAAATCATTTTCAGTTACCTTTGACTTAGCGTAAAATTTTATACTGACCTCAAATTGACGGAAAGATTTAGTTATTTTGTTAAGAACCGCAATATTGAACTTTATACTAAAATTTAGTTTGTCACTAATTTTCGCGAAGCGATGTATCTTTGTTCCCCGAACTAAAAACGCATCTTAACTACATATATACATATGTTAGTTATATACTATTTATGATTGAACTAACTGACTAATTGATTACTCGTTATTTTTTTATTAAAAAAAAATACTATTCACTCCAACAGAATCGTAACAATGGCTCGAAATGCAGAATCTCCATTTTACTTTTTGTTCCAAACGAATCGATACTGTCGCAGACATCTGTTTGCTTCTTATCTCGGATTAGTCGTCTCGAAATAATGTCTTGTCGTTAACCGGATGGCTAATGGTTTGCCAAAGTCCCACTTAATCCCCGGGGACTTAAAGGGATAAGCATGGCCGCCATGGACACATTTAAATCCCCGACATTCCCAGCGGTTAAACTTCAATTCGTTTTCTTATCCGGATCCGGACGTAAAGTGTTAACGATGTTAAAATTACCTTCGAATTTTACAGAAGTGTTGGAGTCGTCGAAGGGCCAGCAAAAGGAGGCCCTGGCCGTGATGAGGGACTGGGCAAATCCGAAGGACTCTCCGTCGAAGGACAACGACGGTGTCCTCGCGAAGATAGCCAAAAAGAGGCTGACGAAGCTGAAGGCGAGGCTGGAGGAAGCTCTTCCGGAAGACAACGTGATTTATATTAAGTGAGTTTTCGCTTTTCGACTTTTGAATATTCAACGGGGTTAAAGCAGTTGGATGTGCGCAATATTTGGCTCTCGCAATTCAGAGACTAATTAAAAGCATAAATGGAATTGCTTCAGTTAGTATATTTTTTTTAATATATTTTCATATTGAAGCTGGTGTAAAGTTGGGTGCATGTAACAGACGGGATGGTGGGCTTCCCTTCGATTCTATATTTTCATATGAAAATGTTTGAATTTTTATGGTGAATCTTAAATTTGCATTAAAATTAACATATATTGTGCACAATTAACGGTTAACATAATCGCATTTTCCATGAAAAACATAAAAAATCTTTCGTTTTTTTTGAAATTTAACGACATCTGATGATTTTTTATTCCTCTTTGTTGATGTTCTTAAAAAAATAAATATTTAACTTCGTCTATCAAATATGACAGTTGACGTGTCTTACAATATACAAATGTTACTTTTGGAAAGCTGGAAAAGACTTGTATTTTTGTTATGAGTGTTGAAATGTGATTAAAAGAGGACGTTGAGGATTACAAATACAAATATCGGCTTTGAATATAAATTCTGGAATAAAAAAATATTTTGATACGAATGTCACATTTTGTTTCAATTTTTTTTTTATTTCACAAAAATCGCAAAACGGAAAACGTAATTAAATAAACAATTCGTATCACTTGTACTGATTGAAGTTTTCAAATTTTTTCTTCACTTTTAAATCGGATCGTTGAATCATTTAACTTCAACGGTAAAACGTCGTAAAACGCATCACTTTATATCGAAAAACCGTTATTTTAAAACCCATCGTTATAAACGTCAAAAACTGGCGTATATATACGTAGAAATAAATCATTTTTTATGCGAAATGTCGCAACGTGTTATTACACGGATGAAATTTTAACCCGACAATCAACGGTAAACGACATTAATCATCAACACGATCAACGAGGAAATTTTCACAAACACGCTTGTTATACGAGCGAAAATTTCAGCTGAAAATATCTTCAGTTTTCAAGTGAAAGCTTGGAATAATGTTTGTTTATTTTGTAAAAAAACAATGTAAATATTTAAGGAAAAATATTTCAGATATACAAGCTACTACAATATATACAGGCTACTACAATATATACAGGCTACTACAATATATACAGGCTACTACAATATATACAGGCTACTATAATAGTATCAAGCTACTATAATATCGCATATACAGAATTAAAACAATTTCAAAGATTGTTCGAGCGATTTCATCCGTTAAATTTAATATAAATAAATAAAAATTGTGTAGTTTATACGTTTTTGAATTATGAACTTTTATTACGTTGCGAGAAAATTTCTGAAAAAATATTCAGAAGACTCGGAACATGAAGTCCCTCGACGACGTATGCGATCGCTTTGCATTATTTACGAGAGTTAAAATAGGACCTTTCCTCGTTGGACGTAAAAAGAAAATTTGATTGAATAATAAAGGAGGTTTTTCTTCTGTTTTTTGCAAAAAAAAGAAAAACGCTATGCGAAAAACGCGATTTTCCAAATATTTTCCTTTGAAAGTTGAGCGATGTTTGTTAATATTATACGATTGCAAATTTTTTTTGTGTCAAATGTTTTTTCGTTTTGTATAATCGTAACGAAAATATTTGAATTTAAATGAACTTTTTATTTTTTATTTAAATGTGTGGTGGCCATACAAAAATTGTAAATAAGTTCCATCACTATATTTGGATAGAACTTCCATCCGACGGTTACTTCATAAAAATTCGTAATGTAAAAAAATTTCGCAATATAAAATCATAGAAAACATCGAAAATTTTTATTTAATTACTATAATATTACAAACATATCAGTATATTGGCCTGCACCGAATCTTACCATTGTGGCATAATAAAACATATTTTTATTATTTTCATACCGTGTTAAAGTGAAAAATCCGTGTAAAAAATATTTATCAGTTCTTCTTCCTTAAACCATGTTATTTCAGAACCGTATAAAAAGAGGATTAGTAAAGATACTCCTTTTTCAAATACAACAACTCACATTCTCATCCACGAATATTTTTCCATTCTTCAACCATCAAAAATTAAAATACGAATCAATTCATAAAACATAAACAAACAACTTCTCGACCTTTCGACCCGCGAAGAGCCTAATGAATCGCGAATTTCTTTGAATATTTAAAACCGACCCTTACAAAGATCCTTGCCCTTTTAATTAAAACGTTGCTCTAATTTTGCGGACAATCAGCGCCTAAAGTTCCAATACACGACCTGAGGCCCGCGAAACTTCCGCCTAATTTGAAAAGAGCCAACTTGTCGACGATCAAAATCAGCCACGAAACCTCCGAATCGAGACACGTCCTTAATTAAGGGCTGTGAGGGACTTTCGGGTTTTTCCTATGTCCTGTTTAATCCAGGGGCGTGGCTGTCTTTTGAAGATTTCCCCTCCTCAACAAAAAAATAAATAAAAAGGGGTGTAGAGTCGTTAAAAAAACACGACTCCAATTTCGAATTTTTCCAACAACACAACTCCGACTAAAAAAAGTTGAATTTTATCAGGTTGTTTTATTACCTCTCCTATTTATGTGTATTAAATCAAATATTAACCAACTAATCCGGCAAATAGCCAAAATTTTCATATTGTATAGGGTGTCTCAAAATAGACGACAGAAGTAATTTTGATAGAAAACATAGATTTTTAATTAAAAATTGTAATTTTTTTATTGATTCACACAGTATACAGTATAGGGTTACGTGTGGAATAGCATATCAGGTAAATGGCTTTACTGGCATATTCACATTTTTTTGTTGAAATTTTCCACGACTTTCTCGCGTAAATGTAGCCGAATTTCATTGATATATCGCTCAATCTCCTCATTCAAGGTGTGGGGAGTCGTGAGCTCGTTGGCATAAACCTTAGACTTCAAAAACTTCCTAGAGAAATTTAAGAAACTCCCTAAAGAAAAGAAAATAAACTCCCTAAGAAACAATTCAATCATTGCATGATTCATTTCCTAGTCGTGTAATTTCCCGTTTTGGTGATTAGAATTGGCCGGATCATGCGATTTAACGCCTTTGGTGGTTTTTGAAGTCTAAGGTTTATGCCAACAAGCCCATGATCACCCACACCTCGAAGGAGGAAATTTAGCACTATATCAACAAAATTCAGCAACATGAATGGAAAAAATTGATGGAAAATTTCAACAAACAAATGTGTACCTATATATTTCAGTAAAGCCATTTACCCAATAGGTATGCTATTTCACACATAACCTTATACTGTATCTTGTATGAATCAATAAAAAAATTACAATTTTTAATTAGAAGTCTGTGTTTTCTATCAAAATTACTTCTGTCGTCTATTTTGGGACACCCTATACATGTTATAGGCATAAAAATAAAATAAGTTTAAACTTTATTTATTTTAATTTATTCTTAAAAATAACATTGTTTCTATTAGATTTGTATTTGTAGAAGTTCTCAAATCATAATTGATGATTTTAAGATTGGAAAATGATCGCTTTATGGATACTTGGGTTTGTGGCAATGCTATAACAGTCAATGCTGAATCATTTATGATTTCTGGATACCGCTGTATTGCCATTTTCACATTTAAATTATAAAATCGGTCAATTTTTTCAACTATTTTCAATGCATCGAAAAATTCATTTTTAAATTTTGATATAGAATCTCATTCGTCTACTATTATAAATTGAAACTCAAATGAGGACGTTTTAATCGGATCTAACTCTTTGACATAAGAAAGAAAATGACAAAAACTTTTGCATAGACTTGTATCAATTTGTATACATTGGATTTTTGTGACTCATTGTCTCAACGAGACTTGTGATACTTACACGTTTAATATTCATACGCTATACACATTCATTATAACTTAATTAAAATTTCATAAATTTCGCAATTTAAAAAAATGCTTTTTATAAAAAAAATTATCGGAATCGCTCATTTTTCACGACTTTAACTACACAGCCCTGTTTTAATCCCTTTTCGGTTTCCAGGGCTCCTTGGAGGGAAGGCGATGCAGATCCTGAGGAGTCTGGACAAGCCAACTATTTGGCTGAGTTGAGGGATGAAGTTCGTGGGGCTTTGGAAAGGCTCATCGATAAGGATCTTAGTGAAGAGCCTGATAGTGGAAAAGGAAGGAAGAAAACTATACAGGTTGGTTGGGTTTTGATTTAGTAAAAAGGTATGTGAAGGATGTGAGGGAAGAATGTTTAAAATAGAGAAATTTAGGTGATTCTGTGATATAAAGTGTTTGTTGTCATTATTTTGTATTCTAATATAAAAAAATATTAAATAAAATATCTACATTCTTTTTTATCGAGCTATTGTATTTCTTTATCAATTTTTGATGACATCTTCTCAAATGATCAAATCTGATACGTCTATTTTCGTGATATTAAAATCAATTCAATATCTCAATGTTATCATATTCATCTTTGTAGATATTTTAATAGAAAAATATTATAAAATTTTACAAACGGTTCTATTCTATCTGTTAAGATTTTTTTTAAGCCTTATTTTGTGTATCTGAATCATGTATGCTTCACACGATGAAAAAAACCGATAACAGTCGCAAAACATGTCTATACTAGCATCAGATGTGAATAGTTATCATTAAATTATGTCAGCAAAAATTGTGTATTTACTGAAAATTTTTTAGCATGTATAGCTCCCAGAAATACATTAGTATTAAAAAAAAATTACTTTAATTGAACTATCACCGTTTATTCTGAATTTCCCCAATAGTACATTCGTTCTATCTCTGGTAATTGTTATATCATAGTAGTTATAATAGATTAAGAGTTTCGTCTATGATAATTAAATGATATAAATATATTTTTATAAACTGAAAAATCTTCCTTCAAAATATAATTAACCCATAAGACTTCAAATTTTAAAACTTTAGTACATGATCTACCCAAACTTTTAATGATATTAATACAACGCATTTTATTTCAAATCAATAATTACAATTATCATTTTTGCCTTAATAGATTTTTTTTTAATTTTCGTTTACGAAAAAATAAATTCATATTATTGTACAAAAGAAAGTTTACGCTTCGAAAATGTTTATGAACAACAAGTTATTAGTGCCATATTTATTCATTATACTAAATTAGCTCTGCCATAGAATAAATTCCTATTATAATAATTTGAAAAAATATATTTTCCATACAAAAATTGTAATGAATATTCATGAAAATTTAGATCTTTAAAAATTTTTATACAGAATTACATTATAAAATGTAAAGATTTGTATAGATTTTATTTTTTTATGAAATTTTTTGATACAGAATACAATTCTAATTATATTTTTTCAAAAATTCGCATCTCATACATCGGTATTGTTTGAATTTCGCGCCACAAAACGCCAACACAAAGTTTTAATGGGCTGCCGAATGAACGTGGTACCATTTGACCGGCTCAGCGAATATGTAACTTTGCTTTTTACTTTGAAGCAAAATTTTATTTATTCTCAACTTTTTCCGTACACATTGCCATATTTGTATATGTACGAAGTAGAGAAAATTCGATGGATTCATATAATTTTTTTTTCATTTTTTTAGAAAAGTTCTATAGGGGCTATCGGTGCGAATCGAAATGAAATCACTTTTTTATCAATATTTTCAAAATAAACGTATTTTATAGGAAAATGAAAAAAATGCATGTGTTCCAATACAACGTATGTTCAATCGTGTTTTATATGAAAATCGTAAAAAATTTCTGCGCTTTTTTGTGAAATTTGACGTCATCTGTTGATGTGTTGTCCCTCTTTGTTGATTTTTTGCGTTTTTTGTGAAAACCGCAATTACACAAACGTTACGCAACACGCGTATATATTGTTATTTCATTTCATCACTAATAGATATACTCACTGTAAAGATTCACCCTCATTATTTACAAAATCGATAATACTAATAAATATCATTCAAATTAAATATAGATGTATCTGAAAAATTTTGATTATAATATATTGAATCCATTTGAATCTATACAAACTAGGGAGACCATTACCGGTAAATGACCCGAATAACAACATTTCGAATATTTCGGTAATTTACCGGCAATTTTTTTTATTTTTACCGGTTAATATAGGGTCTTTCAATAAAAATGCTCTATTTTAAAATGTACGATAAAACTTGATAATTTCCACACGTTCTTTCAACGCTATGTTTATCAACCTCCCATGGTGATTTGCCATACACTACCAAATAGTTGACAGTAAATTTGACAAACGTCACTTGAACAACGTGGCTGCTATAACCTAACCAATTTCGGGCGTCCCTATTGAAAGATCATATATAGGTGTCTCAAAATAGACGACAGAAGTAATTTTGATAGAAAATATGGATTTCTAATTAAAAATTGTAATTTTTTTTATTGATTCATACAGTATATAGTATTGGGCTATGTGTGGAATAGCATATCGGGTAAATGGCTTTATTGGCATATACGCATTTTTTTGTTGAAATTTTCCATCAATTTTTTCCATACATGTTGCTGAATTTTGTTGATATAGTGCTAAATTTCCTCCTTCAAGGTGTGGGTGATCATGGGCTTGTTGGCATAAACCTTAAACTTCAAAAACCACCAAAGGCGTTAAATCGCATGATCCGGCCAATTCTAATCACCAAAACGGGAAATTACACGACTAGGAAATGAATCATGCAATGATTGAATTGCTTCTTAGGGAGTTTATTTTATTTTCTTTAGGGAGTTTCTTAAATTTCTCTAGGGAGTTTTTGAAGTCTAAGGTTTATGCCAACAAGCTTACGATCCCCCACAACTTGAATGAGGAAATTGAGTGCTATGTCAATGAAATTCAGCTACATTTACGCGAGAAAGTCGTGGAAAATTTCAACGAAAAAATGCGTATATGCCAGTAAAGCCATTTACCTGATATGCTATTCCAAACGTAACCCTATACTATATATTGTGTGAATCAATAAAAAAATTTTTAATTAAAAATCTATGTTTTCTATCAAAATTACTTCTGTCGTCTTTTTTTTAACACATATATAATAAAAAATATATATTTCGAATATTTTTGAAAAATAAATTTAAAAAATCTGATCTTAAAGAAACATAACCTTCAATACATCCTCCAAAATCGCACTGCCAAGACCACATTTTTCCAAGATAACCCACACATCCGCCGCCTTTAGCCGCTTTCCGGTCACGTAAATCGACTACCCCCCCTATCCCTACCCCCTTCTGAACATATACACCATTTCGTATAACCACACCTACCCTACACCCGGAATGCTAATGGCCTCCGAGTCCACGAAACCTATAAGGAGGCAAAATCGCCCGCGGGCGTCTCATTCCCTTACAAAAAGCGCCCGCGAGCCCATCCCCCCCCTGACCCCTTCGTCTCGCGCGAATTACAAATTACCGCCCCCCTGGAGCTGTGGTGGGAGCGGGGGGGTGAGGGGTGGTGTAATTACCCGGGGGGTCCTTTATCATTTACCGCATTTACCTTTCCGAAGCGTGTCTGTTGCGAGTTGGTGTGGATGTGCTTTTGTATGTGTTGTTGATTTGTTTTGGGAAATTTTGTTGGTTTTTTTTTGTATTGGGAATGTCGAAGTTGAGCGGTGTGTTGTGTGGTTAGTATTCAGATATCGTTTCGAATGGTTTTAATATTGAAAAAAATTGTTGTATTTAAATTGTTCAATAGTTACCTTTTTATTTATGGCAACTAATTATTTGGCTGGTTAATAATAACTAAAATGATCAGTAAAAAATTGTTAAATGATCATTTAGGTTAGGTTAGGTTAGGTATAGGTTAGGTTAGGTCAGGTTAGGTTACTACTACGTGTGAATACATTGAGACTTGTTCCAACATGTTCAAACAGGTTTCCACGTGCACAGAACCAAATAACAACCATATACTTTGTTTTTACTGATCAAAATAGGATATTTTAACTGATCAATTAAATACAGGCCTTTATTTATTAGTATGAGATTACAATTGTAAATTTGTAGGCAATTTTTTGTATCCTTGTTCACAGTAGGGACTCACCTTTATGGAAATTTTATGAATTTTAAATTGGTGTATTGTAAGTGTGTTATTATGCGTTTCAGAATGTTTTTATTATTGCGTTTTCTATGAAAAATACAAAAAATTTTGCGTTTTTTGTGAATTTTTAATAACATTTGACATCCGTGTCAAAATAATTATTTTTACTGACTCTCATTTTATAGAATGGACTCTTTTATAATTTAATAAAAATGAGCCTTGCTTATATGGTCTTCATTTCCCTTTTTAACCACTATTAGTAATGGTAATTTTTAACCACTTTAACACTATTAGTAATGCATGTCTTTCCCAGTCTTCCATAGGTATATTGTAAGACACGTCAACTGTCATATTTGATATATGGGATTTAACATTCATTTTTTTTTAACAAAACCTACAAATAGTGTCCCTCACACAAACAGTTAATATTAAATTTTACAAAAAACGCAAAATTTCCTGCGTTTTTTATGAAAAACGCAATTACAAAAACGTTTATTATCAATGATGATGGAGAAACAAAAATCATTTGATTCTGTATTTTTCATAATATGAAATTATTTTATATCGTAAAGTCTATTTATAAGAAAAAAATTTCCATATAAAATCAAAATTTGTATTGTTTTCTTATCATGCAAAGAAAAGATGACTCTTGAAAAGTTCAAATACTCAAAATTTTTTATAGAAATAAACAATACAAAAAAAAAATAGAAATCTGTATTCCTCTATTGACTGCTTAACTTTAGATAAATCGGTAAATTAAAACTAATTTACAATTTTAAAGGTTTTTATGCGGTATTTCGTACATGTATAATTATTTCGTGACATTCACAAAGGTGAGCATATATGTTCAAAGCAAATTTCATAACCCGCTCCCCTTTCATATCCAATGTTCGATAATTTCTACGCTTCCCTTTGATATCTCATAAGACAGTGACGACGAACCATATTCGGGACGATTTTAATTATTTGAAACACGAAACTAACAACGTGAATAATAAATATAATAATTTATTCAGCGATTTCACTTTATACAATTACTGCGATACGGGCTTGCGGTTAATTTATTCGTTAAGTTGAGGACCCCTGTCTTAAGACATGTCTACTGAACCGTAATTAAGATCCCGGTGGCTAAAAATGGCATCCACAACCTGAACTTAATCCATAAAATATGTATGTACTTCTGATCGCGATTTTGCCAAGTCACGTATATAAAGAATGCATAGGAAATTAATATATTATATAAACTTCTATGCGAGAGTTTATATAATAAAAACTGAAGATTAAAACCGTTTTTCTTTAGCTATATCAATAATAACTATCTACAATTGTGTTAATAGTTTATCTCTGAAATATTAATATAGCTTTTACATTACAAACTCAGCCTTTTACAAATGGAATTCAACGTTTCTCAAATCAAATTCAAATATCAGAGATATATTATTTTATACATTACATATTTTTTTAGATTATGGAAATCAAATATGTAGAGATAAATATTAGTAAAGGCAACATATAATATTTATAAGACAAGAAAGTTTATATTATATAAAACAAAAAAAAGTTTAAATTAGTTAGTTACTAGGTTAGTTTATTGTTAAAGTTTATAAAATTTCATTCGTAAAATTCATTTATATTTTCAGATACAAACGTATGTAAAAATTTGAAAATTTGTATTTAATTTTTATACTTTATTTGTGTTTTTAAATCACCAACTGATATTTTCATAGTCAAATTGAAGAATAGATTGTAGTATTTCATTGATTACTATGACAATGTATTTAATAATACTTTCTGGATTGAATTTTATTTGTAAAAGGATGAATTTGATTTTAAAAAGGTTAAATTTGATTTGAAAACGGTTGAATTTGATTTGAAAATGGTTGAATTTTATTTGAAAACAGTTGAATTTGATTTGAAATTTTTTTTTATTTCATTTGTAAAAGGTTGATTTTGGTGTATTAAATCTGCAGTTACCATAGACATGTAGACCGACGAAAATTGATCTTTATTATAACATATAGATATTTTCATATATAGAGATTGATGGTTTTAAGTACAAAAGTGCCTCGAAATATTTTCCAATAAATTCTCAAATTGTTCCGATATAAAATTTTCATATATTTAAATTCAAAACCGCACAATTGAATAGGTCAAAACGGAACACAAAAAGGGGAGCAATAGCATCAAAAATATAAAAAAAAGCCTTTGTGATTTTGGCAAAAGATATTCCGTTCTTTTGCTTTTAATACAAAGACGTCACTAACAATCCCCGCTTGCGAAAATTCCAAAGCGTTACATTATTTTCGGTCAATTTAAAAAAACGCTTAAAAAAACATCCATTGTATATATAAGATTTCGATCAAAACCCGCGTTTTTTTGCCTCCTCAGTCCTTATGTATGTACATTATAAAGTACATAGACTTTGGTGTCTTTTTTGAAGCTATTTTAGATTTATTTTCAACAGGATTTTTATAAATTATAGTGTAAACTATGTATGTTATTTCGTTTAATTTCGTCTATTTTGCCATATAAGGCACAAAATTTTTGTTATATGGCAATTTTGCTTGACATCTCAACAATACGTTTTATTTTCAATATTTTTTTATTAAAAATTCACTCACGTCACATTATTATGGTACAATCTTTAAAAGGAAGACTGTTTTTGACGATTGAAACCAAAATTTAATTGTTTGTTGTATCATATTATAATTTGACATCAAATATGAATGTATATTAAAACTTAAATTTGGTCTGAAGAGTCGTTTTTGTCAGTTTAGCAGTACACCTAATCCACTTTTTACACTGTTTTGAAATAACACGGTTCAAGGAAGAAGAACCGATTATTTTTTTACACAGATTTTTCACTTTAATACGGTATAAATATATGTATTATTATACCACGATGATAAGATTCGCTGCAGGCTAGTATACTGATATAATTATATGTTTGAAATTATATTATTAAATAAAAAATTTCGATGTTTATACATGGCGAAAAATTTTCACATTACATATTTTTTATAAAATACATTTGGGTGGAAGTTCTATCCAAATATAGTGATGGAACCTATCTCCAATTTTTGTATAGTCACCATACATTTTTTTTACAAGGTACTACTCTAGGACGTATTTCAGGTGAAAAAAGAGTATTAGGTGTATTTGTTATTTTCAAATAATTAATTGTTATTATGTGATTTTGATAGATAATAAAATCTTTTCATGCTTATTCAATGCTATGAATACGAAATTAAAAAAATAAAATTTTTCATGAAAAAAAAGTCAGGACTGAGGAGGATTCAGGATTTTTCAATTACGCAAGAATTTTTCGTATGAAATAATCAACCTTGGAAAAAATGTATTATTTCAACGGTACTAAATTCCGGTTGTACCTTTTATACATTTCGGCATCGAGTGCGGTTGAAAAACGGCTTCACGGTTAATTTTCATTCCGTTCTTTGTGTTTTTTGACCGGAAAAACGTTAAAGGGCACCTAATTTATAGGCGACCCTCGTGTCATATCTGGCACACAAATATTATTTTTGAATTACTCTCTAGGGAGAAAATAAACCCTCCCAAGATGCGAAAGATTTATCTCGGGATGTGTGTTTTGGCGGGAAAAAAAAAAATCACTTTGCGTAATATTTTTGAGCCCTTTCATCTTTGTATGGAACGTAATTTTTGATTTATCGCAGCTTCGTGCTAATTTTTCTTTTGATGTACGATCGTGAAATTCGAATGAGAATTGTCGTTTGATATTTTCGTGAGTGAACTTTCGTCGTTAATTTTTGAAGTATTTTGTTTGTGGAAAAATGTGTGTTTTGCGTGGGATTCTCGTGCGTTAGATGTTAAATTTTGTATCATTAAAATTTGTATAAAAAAATTAATATAGTGGAAATCGTTTAACATGGAAAATTCTTAAAATTAAAAAATTGATAACAAGGAATAATACTGCGGTTTTGAAAAAATACTGTGCTTAACATGAAATTCTTTTAATACGAAAAAATATTTCGGTTTCTTCAATTTCGTGTTAAGTGTTTTCTATTGTATATTTTTTCAGTTTTCCAGTAAAAAGAACTATTTTTTTTAATAATTTTTCAGGCCAGTATTGAAACCTAAGTTCAGTTAGTAGTATTTTATTAGATGGTCATAATAAATAAATATCTGTATAAAAATAAAGGGTCTGTATAAATATGAAAAAGGTTATTATAAAAATAATAATTGGTCAGTATGAACATCACAAAACCGTCATCAAAAAATTATTATAAATGATAAGTATAAAATCCATTTTTTTTCAAAGATTGCATTATAAATTGATGGCTTTGGCTATAAAATCTCCTCAACATTACAAACCAGTTTTTACCAGTCTCTGCTGCCAATAATATTGGTACTGACCTTTTTTATAATAAAATTTACCATTTAGTATCAACACTGATCATTTATTTTAAATAAAGTACTTATCACATTATTATGTTTACTTACCGATTCATACAAACCGTTTAATATGAATATGTACTGACTATTTAATACAAGCAGTCAGTATAGTTTATTTATTAAATATTGACTACAAGTAGATTAAAATACTGACCAAAAAAAAATGCGAGAGTAAAAAAAAATGTTTCACTAATTGAAACTAAAAATTTTTCACCAAAAACTATTATCTTACTTTCAAAAAAAAAAATATTATTTTCCCAAATTCATTTTATTTCTGATTCGTACCAACCCCATTATAAAACTTTTATTTTATTTCCATAACGAATTCTGATTCAATCGAGAATATTCGTCAAATCGTATTCAAAAATCAATATCGGAAACGTTTTCTACAAAAAAAAAAACAATATCATTGCGTATATACGTATTGAATTTTATTGAATGCATAAAGAAAGCTTTATGCCATGTTGTTTTCAATATCCGTCGGTAAGTTTTCTCTTCCAATAAGCTCGCAGGAGCTTTTCTCGTCAACTGTGGTTCCAAAGTCTAAGTGTTCTACGCCGCATAAGCTTTTCTACTCCACTACGTTTTCTACGTGCTATATACGTATTTATACGTAATACATACGTATTTTTCTCTCGCCTATTAGTATACATTGTGTCTTTTACCTCTGGTAGGTTTCAGTTACAGCTGCGGATGAAAAAAAAAATAGAATGGAGGGAAAATCACCGCTCGCAATATTCCATCGTATAAATGGAACTCGAAAATGAATTAAAGCCACATTAGAGAGCACTCGATTCCGAATGGGTACGAAAAAATCCTTTTTGACCCGCAGAGTGTTCCCGCAGTTTTTTTCCGAACGTGCGGTTTTAAAATAGAACATAAATGGAACATATTTTTTCAAGTTTTTATTAATTATGTATATGTTACAGTCCATATAAAGTAATGCACCAGTGGTTAATCGTGTACAAGTAATTGCTCACCTATCAAAAAAAAGTTAAAAAAAGATTTCCGAAAATGGTAAATTATCGAAAAAGGTGTGATTAAAGGGTTGTCAATTACAGCATATCAATTGCGTTCTTTCCGAAAATTTAGTATTATTGGAAACCTTATTTTTTTTAGTTTTTATAACAGGTGATCAATTACGTGTAGATGGTCAACCACTTGTGCATTCCCTTATATTTGAATCAATCATAAATACACACTATTGGGTTAGATAAAGTTGAGTTTTATTCGACAATTTCATTTATTTTGATCGAAGTTTTAGGTTGGGTTAGATTTTTTCAGGTTGGGTCTAATAATATACATGGACTTGCGATATACAGAGTGGTAATACTTTGTATTTCGTAGTCTCGGAAATCCGGTTTCTTTTTTATATCCTAATTTTAAAAATCAATTAGATATCTGAATGTTTGATATATCAATCAAAAAAGCTTTAAATAGAGATTTTTTTTTAAATACTTAAATACTTTTCTTCGACCAGTTTTTTTTTAATTATGATACTTTAGTTTAAGGTATGTTTGGTTTAAAATATTCTAAATAATATGATCACTTCTTTAAAGCTTTACGGAGACTTTTATAACACTCTATATACATTTTTTTTCATTAAAATCTTTCTTAATTAAATTTATAAAAGTCATATTAATCATCATAAAAATTTAAATAATTCCTTTTCTCTTCCAACAGAACACAATCTTGAATATGAAAATATTTGTATTGAACATTTGAATAGCGACATAAGACGGCTTCACTCTTTTTGTTCTAGGAAGTGTTCCAAGAGCACTTGACCCACATGACCCTCTTCAAAGACCACCTCGACAGGCAGAAGTTGGACAAGGAGCCCCTATTGGATATAGCCAAAAAAATAAAAGAGTCGATGAAGGCCCACTACTCGTCCCCATCGAAACATGCACCCACTTTGATATACGGACCTCACAGCTCCGGCAAAACCACAATACTCACACATCTGTACGAATCTTGCGAAACTTTGTTCAAGAAGCCAGTGTTGAGGATAGTGAGGTTTTCAGCCTCCACTCCGAGGTCTGCGTATAATCTGGAACTGTTGAGAGTGGCTTGTCAACAGATATCTATTGTTTTGAAGATACCTGAAGGGTATTTGCCCAAAGACGCCAGTTTTGATCCTTTGTATATCAACAATTGGTTCCAGAGTCTGTTGAGGAGGTGCGAGGATATGTACAATGAGATTTTGATCATTTTCGTTGATAATATACATAAGGTGAATCCTTTAGAATGCGATATTGTTAATGGATTGTCTTGGGTGCCGATGGCTTTGCCTAAGAATGTTTTCTTCATATGCACAAGTTCGGTGCCTATAGAACAGCTTCAATTTACCCCTGCTCAAAAGGATAAGTTCAGAACTAGCGGATGTTATCATCAGTTGACTACAGGATCTTTAGTGGAAAATTCTGAGAAATGTTTGGATCAAATGGAAGGTAGATTTGGAAGGGAAGCTTTCGCCAGATTAGCTAGATATATCACATGCGCTGAATTTGGACTGACCGAAACTGAACTACTAGAACTATTGATGCCTACTAGTAATAGCGAAGCTGTAATAACATTAGACGAAGGCAACTTCAATTTTTCCACATTGTGTGCAGCGAAACGTCAAATGGGTACGTACTTTTATATTTATTACTTAACTATAGCATATCTGAAGCCCTTCAGGTACTAAAAACATGGTTAATACACTTTCGGACGATCACACAGGTAATTTGCTTAGTGCCATGATATTTCTAGAATTGTTCGCTATCGGATACGGCCATTGTTCGAGAAAATGCGAACGTTATTCACCGTGTTAACAGAAGTGTGAAAAGGGTACGTAGTGTAATTCGATATATCAATAGAAAACGAGAAATGATGTTCCATAAATATTTAATACTCGACTGCTTAATGCGCACATTCATTCGAAAAGTTCACAATGGGAAGTATCGGGCAATAACGTTACCTTCGCTTTTGAATAGGGTCACCATGCGATACGTAAAAAGAGGATTTTTTTATCGAAATAAAACATGAAATTTATTGTACTACTGTGAATACGTTGATCGTGAAATTTATTTTTTTTTTTAAATCAAATTTTTAAAACTACAAATATCAGATTTTTTTTTAAAAGGCTATTTTCACAAATGTATGTAATAATTTTAATCTTGTTATAATTTCTGGGAAAAATCATGGATAATTTTTTGTAGAACATTCTTGAGTTTCTAGATGCATTATAATGAACATCGACAAACTTAAAAAAATCCTAACAAGTTTAAGTGTATTCATTTTTAAAAAATTGCTTAAAATATTAATTATTAGACCATTTTCTGCTAATTTTTTTTGCAATTTTCCTAAAAGTTTTAGCTTCTATTTCTATTCGAAACTTACAATACATATTATTTTTTTATATAATTATACTTTCGGGTTTTCTTTACTAAAATTTGTTATTATTTGTAATATTTCACAAAGTACAATAATTTATGGATTAAGTAAAATTATCCTTTTAATTCATTCAATACAGTATTTTAAAGATTCAGTTTTTATAGATAAACTTCGCGATTAAAATATATAACAATATAATTCAGTCGGAAATATTAACTATTATCTTTCATCATATCGACCATCACCACAAATTAAAATCGACTATTATATAAAAAAATATTTTTCAATATAAAAACATCAGATACTTCTAAGTTTATGGTTGAACCGAATTTTATTTTCTTTACCCAACCCAACCTGCTCTTTTTTTTCTTATAAAAAATCTTTTATAAAACCATCGAACTCGTATCCGATAATAGTGTTGGATTCTCCAATTAGGTAAGGTTTCTAACTTACACCTAGAGGCACCTAAGGGTTAGGTTAGTTTCAGTTAAAAAAAATCTGTTCAACCTTAAACCCAGTAGCACTAATTTGAATCTAAAAATTCGTCCCCGTTTCTGAATCACCTGGTGATCCTATCCTTTCGAACAGATAGGACCATTTAGGGATTTATCGCGTCGATTTTATCACCTACAGTGCCAAAATAAATAAAATATTAAATACGTAAAATATCGGGTGTCACAACAAACGAATAAATAACGCTTTCGGATCTTGGCCATTGAAGGAAACGCCGAAATATCGGACTCGTATAATATATATGGAAGCATAAATCGCGTAGGCATATTTCGCTCCGAAAGCTCGTGGCACTTTTATGGTGAAATTTTCAGCTCTGAAGCTTTTTAAACGTAGCCGGAATAAAAAAGTTCTCCGCCGAGATCGCTTTTCACTTATGTGTATATATGAGTTTATATCGTATTTGTATGCTCCGTTGGAAAAAATATGAAATTTACTCTTATTGACGTTAACGTCAATTCAATATAAGCTGATTTGGACGAGAGCTTTTTTATATCGGTTTCGTTTTTTTTTTGGTTTCGTTCGTTCGGTTTGATTGAAATTAAGTGCGACTTTGATGTGTTAAACTGTGTTGTATGGAATGAAATTTTTTGCGTTTTTTATTCATTCGCGATTTGCGTAGGATCCTTTTGAAATGCTTATTTAGCTTTTGTACTGTGATCAAAATTTTGAATGATTTTTTTACTTCTTTCAATGAAAATGATAATTTTTTGATAGTCATTGTAATATTTTGTATACGTAACGCTTTTGTAATTTCATTTTTCAGGAAAAATACAAAAAAATCTTGCTTTTCGATTGAAATTAAGTGCGATTTTGATGTGTTGTATGAAATTAAATTTTTTGCGTTTTTATTCATTCGCGATTTGCGTACGATCCTTTTGAAACGCTTATTGAACTTTTGTACTGTAATTAAAATTTTAAATGATTTTTTTTAACTTCGTTCAATGAAAATGATAATTTTTTGACAGTCAATGTAATATTTTATATTCGTAACGTTTGTGTGATTTATTTTTTCAAGAGAAATGCAAAAAAATTTGCTGTTTTTATAAAATTTAAACAATATTTAAGATTCGTGTCAAAAAATTTCTTTTATCTAACGACTTTTTGACTTTCAACTTTTAAAATGAGAGTTTTCATAATTCATAAAGTCAAGCTTTACGTTTATGATCCTTTTTTATCACATTTCGACACTTTGTTATCAGCAATACAAGTCTTTCCAACCTTCTATAAACATATCGTAAAACACGTCAATGTCATATTTGACAGATGACATTCAACATTTAATTTTTAAATAACACCAATAAAAAACACTAATATATAACATAATAAATTTCATTCTTAAAATATTTTTTATATTTTTCATTAAAAACGCGATTACACAAACATTATTTCACATACATATTTTTCCCATATTTAGACTAGCCTATAAATTTTAATAACTTCCTCATAATAAATCTCCA
Organism: Hydropsyche tenuis; assembly: GCA_009617725.1. NCBI lineage: Eukaryota > Metazoa > Arthropoda > Insecta > Trichoptera > Hydropsychidae > Hydropsyche > Hydropsyche tenuis. Next base: position 646,143 of record VTON01000060.1, read on the forward strand.
CATACACTCATATTTACATAGGCTTAATTAGGGGCCATCATACGCACATTTATGAACAATTTAATTTCATACACAAATTCATCTCGCTATATATGTAAGTCCTTAAGGGCATTCTCGTTAATTCCACGAACACTAATTACACGTAATAAACGACCGTTTGAGGTCGATTGTATCACTATAATAGTTCGCAAAGGGTTTGCAAGCCAACGAACAAAGGGAACATTCCCAGTCCCATTTTTTTGCCCTTTTTCCAAAAACGTACCTCTATTACCAATATTTATACAGCGTTTCGAGCTTTTTCGCCTCTTCGGTGATATTATGAAATTTTGACACGTGTCGCTTTATTGCAGGCGTAAAATTCAGGTATTCGTGCTTCGAATTCAAGTGTCGACAATTTTATGATGGACGTTTTTGAGTTGTTTTTTTTTGTGTGCTTTTTTAATAGTTTGGTATCGGTTTACGTAGTGAAAGTTCGTAGAATTTCTGCGTTGAATATTTTAGGATCTCTCGGGGAATAGAACTTGAACGAAACTCGAATTACTACTTTATTTTGATATGATATAATTTAATATTAACTTAAAAATCGATCAGATGGATTACGTGTCTTATATTAATCATAAATTTTTATCAACACTATTATATAAGTAAAAAATTTCAATACAGTAACCTTCAATGAGTTTGAATATTAAAAATTTATCCTTTTACATAATTGACTGTTTATAAAAAAAATTTAATAAACTCAAGCGATGTATCAAAACATTAAAAATCAAAAAATAAATTGAAAATTTCATACGAATACGATAATTTAAACGAAAAACAATATACTTTACGAAACAACAAACACCATTGTTTCTAAGAACTCTCGGAAATATCTTAAATATTATTGTTATAAATTATAATATATAACAATTTAATAAACACCCAATCCTCCTTTTACACGATTCAAAGAAGAAGCGGTTATTTTTTTACGCTGTTTTTTCACTTTAACACGGTATAAAAATAAAATATTATTATGCCACAATGGTAAGATTCGGTAATAATTATAATTATTAAATAATAAAATTCGATATTTTCAATGATTTAACATGGCAAAATTTTTTCACAGAGTAAGCATTTTTCATAGAATACAATACATTTGAATGGAAGTTCTATCCAAATACAATAATGAAACCTATTTTTATATGGTTATCATACATTTTTTTACATGGTAGTCTTTGGAACGTATCTCTTGTTTAAAAATAAGATTGATTGGGTGTATATTTGTACGGAAGCTCCATCCAAATATACTGATGGAACCTATCTCCTATTTGTATATGGTCACCGTACATTTTTTTACTCGCTAGTCTCTAAAACGTATCCTTTGTATAAAAATGGAATATATTGTATATTAATATTTTTTTTCTATATACAGATGACGTTTTAATCGACAAGTGGATGTCCGGAAAATTGGTGTGCGTTTGGAGATCGGCGTCAATAGCTGAAGCATCACGTCGCAGATATTTATCAGCTCAAGAACAGTTGAGGACAGCTCATCATGAAGTGGCCAATCTATTCTTCAGCCAATTCGAAGATTCAGATGAAACTCCATCAGATACTAGCGAACCAGGTATGTTAAAAAAAAATACATTTTTAGCTTTTATTTTAGAATCTTGGCTACTTTTGTTGCATAATTTTGATGTGTGATCTGTTTAAACTTTTATATTATGCCGTATAAAATACGATATGTTTTCATACTGGCCTTTTATAATACTTAATGATCATTTTGGTTTGGGAGAAGCTTTGGTAATTCCGTGATATGACTTATTCCGTGATAGTTCGAATAAAGTTTTTTTTTTATAACGCCTACTTATTTTTAAGAATTATATCTACTAAAAACTTGCTATAGATACAAAAATTCATTTTGTCATAATTTAATTATAACTGTTCACGTTTAATGCTATTATGTATAGACATATTTTGCGACAGTTTTTTGTTTTTTGTTGTTGTAAGGAGCACATACATGATTCAAATGCATAAAATAGAGCTTTCGATCTGCATAAAAAATATTTTTACTATCAATAGATAGAATAAGGGTTTATATAAAATTTCGTTATATAATCCTATCAAAATATCTATAAGAATGAATATGATAGCCTTAAAAGTTTGAATTGACTATAATATCACAAAATTTGACGTATCAGATTCAATCATTTGAGGAAATTTCATACAAAATTTAAAAAGATGTGCATCTTAATAATGATTCAATGAAAAAGAATGTAAATGTTTTATGACAGTAATATTTTTTTGATTGAGAATACAAAATAAAGACAAGCATTAAATATTAGGGAACTTTACAAGTTTCCTCTATTACAGATAATTTAATTTCCTCACCAAAAATATGAACTACTAACCAAAATCAATATAAAAAATTCTATAGGTTTTCACTAACTGACAAGGTTAATGTAAAAGCATTTTTTTCCATAATACACAGAAAAATTACCATCACTATCCGCAATTTTGATGAATTGGCACGTGGGTTGGTCCAATTTAGCGTTTTTGTGCTCACCATGATCATTAGTTAGTGCCATTGTTGATAGTGTTTCTGTGAACTCGTTTGATATATGTCATCATCGAAAAAATTATTAATATTTATTTATAAGTATATATGTTTTGATGAAAATTGAGTTTAGGGTCAATGTGATTCTATTTGCGAAATTATCTGGTGAAATTTCTGATTAGATAAATTATTTTCGATTTAAATTTCAATAACGTGTTTCGATCGAATTTATTATATTAATTTTCGACTTGATTAAAATCACCTTTTATAACAGAAAATGTGTATTATGTAATCGATTTTTCATGAAAAATTCAACACGAAGTCTTAATCATGTTATACGTTTTTCCACAATTCATACTTGGAAATTTTCAGTGTGTACAATAACATTTTTCCAACACCACTTTTTGCATCGTCATTCTTTCATGTATAATACATTTTGGTACCATTAACGATATTGGCACCATAAATAATAAAAGAAAGTTTCATAGAAATTCCGTTGTAATGTAATCATAAAAATGAGTTACGAAAACTATTACCATACTCACTATTACATTATATAAACTACACATTCTGTCACGTACAATATGTTATAAATTACAAAAAACGAGGTGCAATTTTTTAACTAAAGAACAAACAATAGTTGAAAATAAACGTGAAATAAATTTGTTTATAGAATTGTTAATCTTAGTATTGGGAATTTTTTTATTTTTTTTATTTAATAAGTGTCTTTAAAATTTGTGAGATAAAATAAATATTGAATCTGAAAATAAATAACTATGAATACGAAGCATAAAATTCAGACTTTTATAGTTTTCAATTGTCTCTAAAATTGAATTTGTAATACAAACAGTAACATTTTCTGTTATCGCCAATACTAATGTGACAAAATTGATTACAGAATTTATTAATAAAAATCGAATTCTTAAAATTATACATTAAAAAAATTCTTTCATTTAAAAAAAACTATCCTTATAAACTTATATACTAATTTTAAGAATGTTGTCATTTCTGAAATGGACTCATTGCAAAATATTGATTATAAAATAAAATTACCTTTTTAATTCATCTTATATAATATTTTGTGATAATCTTAAAAAGATTTATTGAATTTTCTAATTTTCAACTTATACATCAAAGAAAAGTGTTCTGCAAAAATCATTCTAGGATTTTTCTCAGAAATTATAACACCATCAAAATTAGTGTATAAATTTACAAGAATATCTTTTTAGATATGTGAATATTTTTTTATATACATATATAAATTTAACGATTCAATTTGTATAGATAAATTCTGCGATAAAAATTATTTCACCATATATTCAATCTGATATGATGAATTTATCATATAAAAAACGTTCCTGTATTATTTCCAGAAATTTTAACAACACAAAAATTAGTTTATAAATAAAAAAATATATTTTTTGTCTACAATAATATTTAATTATAAAAATAAGCTTTTAACACAAATTCTTCGTCCAAAATATTCAACAGAAGCATTTCATACAAAACACTCATCCCAATTCCATCAATCATTTGTTTAGCATTAAAAATAATGGACAAACGTTTCGTATCGTTTCTAAATAAAAACCCGATACATTATTTTACATAATATACATCCTGAACGAGTACAAACAGGCAAATAAATATATCTGTGCCGGTTTTAGCATCCCTTTGATGTTTGCAAACTCCATCTACGTCTGTTCCATCTCGTGTCACTAATGCCGACGATCCTTGAAAGCGTTCTTCCCAAAACGAAAAAGGTTTCTCTCCATATTTATTTATTTTTTTATATGAAAAAGTGTACTCGTCCTGGTGAAAAATACAAACAAGCCCTCAACACTTTATTTCCTTGTATATCCTTAATGATATTTATTCCAGGTAATGGAAAATATTTGCATAGAATGTGCGTATCTGCGTCTTTGAATCGAAATTTGGTGCTACTGGGTTTAAGGTTGAACTGAATTTTTTTTTTAAACCAAAAATAACCTAACCACTGTGTGCCTTTAGGTGTTTAGTTAAATTAGTTTAGATTAAGTTGGGTTACATTAAGTTAAAAACCTTACTTAACACCAAGAGCTCCTAAGGATTAGATTAGATTCGGTTAAGTTAGGTTATGTTGAGTTGGGTGAGGAAAACAAAATTCGGTTCAACCTTAAATCCAGTAGTACTCTAGATTTTATGTGTGTTTTGATCTTTTAAAATATATTGAAATTGATATATTAGCGTAGTTGAAATTTCGGGAATTTATTTAGTTTTGAATCGTATATCAATTATTTTTGAAGTAAATAATCTCTTATTGGTTCAAAAGTTGAAACGTTTCTGTTTATATTTTTTTCTTATAATAAAAAGTATAAACGTAAAAAAAGCTTTGTGTATGAACGTTTTTATTATTGCTGGAGGGTGGTTGTTATTTTTGTTAATTTTATATATAGATCCAATTTAAAGAAGAAAAATAACATTAAACGTATTCGATCATTTTTCTAACAACAAAAAATATATTGGGAAATAAACAATAATTTAAAAATTTTTGCACGAAATAAAAATAGGAATATTTTTTTTTTATTTCATCATCTTTTACACATATTATAATATATATTTTTCATCGAACCTAATTGATTCCATACAAATTCAAACTTACCAACTTCTACTGGATTTTTACTCCAAATTCAGTCTCTTATAAATCAAATTCGATCATTAGAAATGTATTTGTTTTTATAGATTATAAGATTTAAATATATGTTAAGAAAAAATTATCATCCATAAAATAGTATAGTTCATATTCTTTTTGTTTGTATGAAAAAATTTATAAAAATCACCAACTGAGATTGTCAAAATCAAGTTGAGGAACAGATTGTACAATATTTTTTTATCTCTATAATAATGGTTTTAAGACAATTTTCATAAGCTAAAGAAACCTTCAGTCTTTTACATATCAAATTCAACCTTTTTCAAATAAAATTCAACCATCTGTAGTTTTATACAACTTTCACACTAGTAAAAGCAGTGTTAAAATAAAGATACGCTATTTCATCTATATATACATATGTATATAAAACTCGAACAATGTATGTAGTATCCAATAAACTCCTAAACCGATAGACGAATCTTCACTAAATTTGGCAAGAATGTGTTTGAAATCCAAAGAAACTAAGTAAGCATTCAGTTTTTTAATATGGTTTTTTTCAGTTCTTTTCTATTGATCGCCATACAAATTATAATATAATGTGCCGGCGTCGCGATTGATTGTGACAATAATTACAATTGGTACACAATTTATTTTCACATAGTCTCGAGCAACGCTGGGTACTAATAACATTATACATAACGATTCTAAATACAGAAATTCTATAAATACATTAAAAGTCTTTCACAGTTCAACCTCATTCTCATATTTACGTGATCGATACCATTAATCACGCAAATGTCGAACGGAAGACCAACCCGAACGACGCACTTCCGCACGAATCGAAAAAACACATATAAAAAAGTGGAAAAATCACGGCAAAATACCCAGAATATGAATATATGGAATGTATTGAATTCCTTCTAGTGAGGGTCGATTCGAATGAACTAACGTTTGACATATGCGATCGGAAAAGAAACGAAAAAATGTCCGAAAAAGGAAAATGTACTGCGATTAATTTTGTCTTATTGTATCTGATATGTTTCTGATATTTTTTTGTGCGAAACGATTTTTTATGTTAAAGTTGAGTGCTTAGTGTGAGTGTTTGTATATGTCATGGTTTTTGTATATGGAAGGTTTTAAATATAGTAGAATCTCGATTATTCGAACTAAATGGGGATTTATATGGTCTAGATATCGAGAAATCTGGATAATCGAAACGAGAAATAAAAATCATGATTAAATTGAATTATTATATTTATTAAAAAAATGTATGTGCATAATTATGCCCATAATGTTTAAGTATTTTTAAACGTATTTGCAGTCTATTTATTTTTACTATTTTTGGTTATTTGAAACTGTTAAAATTTGTGAACATAACGTAAAATCGCCATGGTAATATATTCACCGGTTCCCAAGATAATAATTAAATGAAGTCAAAATTGTTTACGCCATCTGTAAGAAGTTTTTTTAACTTCAAAATTTTTTTAAATAAAATTCCTGTCAATTTTTATTTTTACCACCCTTATAGTTGAGTCTGTCATAGGTCAGTATAATTTTGTTACGTACTTGTAAATTTTTGGACGTGTTTTATATTAAAAAAAATGTAAAATCTGCTATTTAAAAATTTATTTTTTCATCAATCCAGGTAATAGAGGTTCTGTTGTATATAATATGTTAAAATTACATTTGTTTGATACAATACATATAAACTTAATCAAATTTTAAATGTTAAAAAATGCATCTTGATTTAAAAAAAATAACACTTCAATGATTTAAAACGATATGTGTTCAAAATAAAATCTTCAAAAAAAAAATCTAACACTTTGAATAAAACGAAAGACTCCCTTCCAATTTTTCAGTCGATTTCCTTCACGTTAATTGCCTTATTGCCTCTGTAAAGTGACATAATTCGTTTTCAGGAGCCTTAAATATAAAAAAATGCATCTTGATTTAAAAAAAAAACACTTCATTGATTTAAAACGATATGCGCTCAAAATAAAATTCTCAAAAAAAATCCAACACTTTTCACTCCTTCCAATTTTTCAGTCGAAACCTTATTGCCTCTAAAGTGACATCATTCATTTTCAGGAGCCTTAAATATAAAAAAATGCATCTTGATTTAAAAAAAAAACACTTCATTGATTTAAAACGATATGCGTTCAAAAGAAAATTCTCAAAAAAAATCCAACACTTTGAATAAAACGAAAGACTCCCTTCCAATTTTTCAGTCGATTTCCTTCACATTTATGCCTTATTGCCTCTGTAAAGTGACATCATTCGCTTTCAGGAGCCGATAAAGAGAACGGTGACACAGTTCCAGAAGCAGCTGATGCTGAAGCTGGAGACGACGTAGCTACTCCTTTCCAGTCGACCAGAAAAGCCAATGCTCCTTTCACCCAAAGACATGTCGAGGAATCTTGGCTACACCTACTACTAGCTGGAGACTTCACCAGACTCAAGGACTTGACTATATGCAATTTCGACTTTTTGCATGCTGCGGTAAGGATTTTTATTATTTTACCTCCTCTTCCCCTTCTTATATGTATAATACATCCTTTTACTTCAGTTGTCATTATTTCTGTTATTATTTGAGCACGGTGGTAACCTTTTTAAACTTCTCAGTACTGATTTTTTTTTCATAAATTTTTTTTTTTCATTTAGTTTTTATAGCATTGAAGATGCATAAAAAGATTTTTTTTTCTTTTATGAATTGTTTACTTATCTAAATCACATAATAATGACTAATTATTTGAAAATAAAAAATACTGCTGAAGTGACAAAAATGACCCTTCAGGCCAAATTTACGTTCTAATGTACATTCATGTTTAATATCAAATTATGATATGATACAATACAACATACAATGAAATTTTGATTTCAATCGATAAAAGCAGTCTTCTGTTTTAAGATTGCACCATAATAATGTTATGTGAGTGGATTTTTAATAACAAAATATTGAAAATAAAACGTGACTTATCACGACGTCGTTGAGATGTCAAGCAAAACTAGCATATAACAAAAATTTCGCGCCCTCTATTTCAAAACAGACAAAATTAAACGAAATAACATAGTTTACACAATAATTTACAAAAAATCCAAATAAAAATAAATCTAAAATACCTTCATAAAACGGTAACAAAGTCTATGTACATTGTAATGTACACAGGGCTTGAGGAGGTTAAGGTGCTCCATGGGTGTCGAAAAGACATTCGACAATACCACCAAACACCAAAAAGAAAAAACTTCCTCTGTCTCTATGTTCATTATAATGTATACAGACTTTGTTGCCTTTTTTTGAAGTTATTTTAGATTTATTTTTATCTCGACTTTTTGTAAATTATAGTATTAACTATTTTATTTCATTTAATTTTGTCTGTTTCGAAATATAGGTGCGAAATTTTTGTTACTATGGCAGTTTTGCTTGACATATCGACTATAAGTCACGTTTTATTTTCAATATTTTGTTAGACATAACAATATTATGGTACAATTAAAAAAAAGAAATTGAAACCAAAAAACATTATTGAACCATTTATTTTGAAAGTGGTGCAAGTCCATTTTTTTGAAAAAAAAAATGAGATATCCGTAATTCATGCTTAATTTAATGTAAATTTTTTTATGTATAATTAGTCCATGTTTAATTTCTTAAAAAATTTCCATGTTTTGTACAGCTTAAAATCGGTCGGTAAATGAAATTGTATAATCATTGATTTTGAAAGTGGTGTAAGTCCAATTGACACCGGTAGGTTCTTGATATGTGTACAGGAGAGAAAATCGAAATTTACAAATGGCATTGAGGTTGTCCAGTCATTTGGAAAATAACATTCACATAATTGATCACAAATTTTTTTACTCTCGGGGCATTCAACCTTAACGATGCAGAAAATGCATTGCAAAAAAAAATATTCTGTACACACCACAAGATTATTATGATGTAATAACACAATGTAGAAAAAAAACTTGACAAATTTATTTTTTTATGAAATGATAATTTCGTTTCAACGAAAAATCTTCAAAATGCGATTAAAAACAGATAAAAAAAACTTAATGGCGAACAGGTCTATTGGTTGCAAAAATATGTTGGTTGAGGTTTTCTCAAAAAAGTGCACCATATTATTTTTATAAAACATCGATGAAGGACGCCGAATTTAAAACTATAAATTTTTTTAAAATTTATAGTACCAATTAATTATTACGAAAAAATATAAAGACATTTCAGTTTTACCTTTTTGTTGTGCATCATCATATTTCGAAACATACATGCAGAAATTTAAATACTATCAGTATCTTGTAATTTTGATAATGTAATTAGCGTCGAGTTTTATGTCATGTCAATTTGTAAACACGTATATTTTAGGAGATATTTGATTTTCCAAAATTGAAATTAAATACAAATGTCTTTTTGAAAGTGGTGTAAGTCCAAAATATGTATAATTGTAGTCATTTGTCTAAAACAAATCTATATAATCAAATTAAATATTGATAAAACAATAAAAACATTGCCAGACTTCATATAATTTGCCTATATTTTTTAATTAACAGATATGCAAACCTCTAATTATCTCGAAACAAGAGAAAATGGACTTACACCACTATCAAAATAAACGGTCCATATATTGTAATGTAACATATCATAATTTGACATCAAACATGAATGTATGTACATCAGAATGTAAAAGGGTCATTTTTGTCACTTTATCAGTATTTTTTATTTTCAAATAATTAGTTATTATTATGTGATTTTGATAGATAAACAAGTCATAAAGGAATAAATATATTTTTATGTATCTTCAATGCTATAAATACGAAATGAAAAAAAAAATTTTTTTATGAAAAAAAGTCAGTACTGAGACGGTTAATATGGATGCAATTTAACTGTGAATTGAAAAAATATAGTTTATGCCTTAAAACGAATTACTTGTGCATTAGAAAAATATACAATGTGCATTAAAGAAACTAGATAAAAATTTAGACTTTGTCATTTTCATTTTCTTCGTTTCCACGCCCCTTCTTTTTCATAGCCTTAGAAGTTTCAATGGTAAGATTGGTTTTTTTGAGTTTTGAGCTCTAATTTTCATCTATAAAGTTAAAATTTTGTTGTTAGATAGAAAAGAAGGCAATGAAAAATAAGTTCAAATTTTTAATAATAAAGGCTTTTAGATTTGAAAAATATCAATAAACCTTTATCGCATTATATTTTTCGCATATGACGCAAAACATCAATGCGTCATACGCAAACTTAGCAATTTTCCAAAAAACACGTAACATATACTCTTATATGTACCTACTTCTTCCGCCTAATACACATATAATATAATATTTTTCTTATATAACGCTTTCTCTTTACATATGATAATATCTTTTTCATATAATTTTTCCTTATACGTTTTTTTTTTTTGCTTCTTCATAATAATACCTTCCTTGTATCTTCTCTTTATAACATTTTCTTGTGAGTTATCTTCATAAAGAAAAATATCTTAACTACTACCTTTCTAATTAAAAAATCATATCCTCCAATGAAGTTAAATATGCATTAAAACAACAATTTTGAATTCACATGAAAAATTTGTACTAAAATACGCCAAATACTTCATTTTCTTTTATCAAACAAAAACTTATTGAATTCAGCCAACGTTCCAAAATACGACATTAAATACAGCAAAAACACATCATCAGCCATTGATTGCGAATCGGAAGTCGCACGACACAAAAACATATATATATTATATATATAAAAATAAGAATATATCCTTCCAAAAGGAAGACAAACATTTTTGCGGCTATTTAGTCGTCCCTGTCGAATTATTGCGTCGTGACGTTTGTTAGCGTCGTGCCACATTTTTTCTTTTCGTTTACAAGAATGTCGGTGCTTTTTCCATATACATTTTCTGTTTTTTTTTTTTATTTCCTTTTTCTTCGTTTTTGTATACTCTCTTCTTGCTTTTGTGCGATCGTTCTTTAACGAGCCGTGTCGAAAATATTGATTCTTTGCGGCCGTTGTGTGTTTGGGTTTTTATCGGAATGGATTTCGTATTGCTTTTTTAACGCTTTTCATGAATATCGAAGGTTTTTCTATTGAAGGAAATTATTGTTAAATAACAATAATTATTATATTTTATTGAAATTTCGGTTGATCGTTCAATTTTTCTCAGGGCTGTACATTCGCTTCAAAATTTTCTGACTCCCAAATAGACTTTCACTTTATTTTCGACTTTGTCTCTGACTTGAGCCATATTACTAAAATCAAATTTTCTTTCCAACTTATAAAATTGATGATTGGTAATAACAAAGAACATAATAACGATTTTTAAAATATATAAGGACTCCAAAAATCTTATAAATTATTATTATTTTTTTAATAACTTTTCAAATTTTTATCTTTTATTATAATGATGGTGATGATGATAATCAATAAAAATTTCAGAATGTTCGATATTGATATTATTATCATTGTTATCATTATCATTATCAATATTATCATTATTATTATTATCATCATCATTCTTATTATTATTATTATTACTATTATTATTATTATTATTATTATTATTATTATTATTATTATTATTATTATTATTATTATTATTATTATTATTATTGTTATTATTATTATTAAAGAACAGCCAAGACATATTAATTAATAATCAATTTTAGTCAACATTTAAAAAAAATGAGTCGGAGTCTTGAGTCAATACAGTCCTGTTTTTTCCCCACATTATAAATACGTCGAGTTCAACGAAGTATGAGATATAAACTGAAACGATTAAACATGCACATTTTGAAATCGCTCATATGAATAATCACCACTCTAAAAATTATTTATTTGATCAAAGTCTGAAAGAGCAATGGCTCTAAAACAACTCTGCGCCAAAAGTTCCCTCGTCCCAATTTGTTTTTTTTTGCCCTTTTTTTCTTTGCTTTCTCGCAAGTTTCCCACTAAAACAACATAATTTTTCGGCAACTTCGGGGAATCCTCGCAAAATGGCCCTCTTAACAATTTAACCCCTTCAGACTTTTATCTTTCAGCCGACGACTTTTCCGAGAGCCAAGTTAGTTTCGAGAGGGAAGAAGAATGCCTTTTTCCTTTGTCCCGAGCGTGTGTGTGTTTTCCAAAATAAATTTAAATCCGGACATACAAAGGTTTAGGGTTTTCTGGGCAGATTCGTGCATAAACAAGGGCGACCGTAATAATTTACGCGAAGGGATCAAGTTTGGCGCGAATATTCGATGATTTTAAACTGGGCTTCTTCCCTTTGCTTGATTTATTTACACTTGTACAACTTGCATTATTTATTGTGCGAAAACACTTTCGGGTTCACTTTAGGGATATTGAATTTTATTTTTAGCAAGCTAATGACGGATTTATTCACGGAAGGTGTAGCGGTTTTCGTCTGATTAAAATTTCATAATGAAAATTTTTTTCATCAAAATATTATATTTATAGTAAAACAAATCCTTTCTGATGTACAGGGTCTTCCCCGGGACTTTGATAACTTCTAATCGGATTTAAAGTGACTTAGAGTCATGATAGAGAAGTGAGAGTGATACCATTCCGAATGAAATCGGCTACAATTTATTTTTCATTCCCCCCCTTCAATTTTTACCTCTCCCCCCCTCTTCCATCGTCGAATAGCGTACTGGTAGGTAAAAAAAAAATATTTGAACTGTACGAGTTAGTGGACGGAAGTACGACGATGGAAGAGGGGGGGAGAGGTAAAAATTGAGGGGGGGGGAAATGAAAAATAAATTGTAGCCGATTTCATTCGGAATGGTATCACTCTCACTTCTCTATCATGACTCTAAGTCACTTTAAATCCGATTATAAGTTATAAAAGTCCCGGGGAAGACCCTGTATAATATATGTTACAGGAAAAACATCAAGCCCGTTAATACGTGCAAAATCTTGCAAATGAATACTTTGTCTAAATCGCTCAGAGAAAACATACACGAATGAACATGTTAAATTATGTATAATATCTACACAAAATTATGCCTATATAACACTAGATGTTGTTAAATTTCATAGAAAAAACAAGATTCTTTGCTTCGTTCATTAACGAAGCAATAACACAAATGTAACGTAATATATTACATATGAATTCATATTGAACGTAATATTCAATATGAATTTTACAATTAAAAATAATAAGAACAATCTATTCATCTATTGTGATCACTAACTTTAGTGATTAATTAATCGGTTGACACGAAAATGTTTGTAAAATAAATGTATATTTAGATTTAACTATTTATGCAAATCAGTTTTGTGATTCCAAATACATATATACCCGCAAATTGAATTGCGAATCTTATTTGATGTAAATACTATTTGATTTTGAATACACAAATGAATGAACGTTTAATACCACAAAACTCACTTAATTGTTCTATAAATACTCAACAAGCTACATGTAATGCGTTTTTCCTAAATTGCTTATTTCTCGTATGATGAAAAAATTGCGTCATATACGAAAAATATAGCGGAATGGCGCTTTGTTGATGTTTTTTTAAAACTAAACACCTTCATTATTCAAAATTTGAACTTGTTTATCGTTGCCTTTCATTTCATCTAACGAAACATTAACCTTGTAGATAACAATCAGAACTTAAAACTTAAATAAACCAAACCTAACTTAACCATTGACACTTCCAAGACATTGAAAGGGAAGGGGCATAATAACGAAGATAATGAAAAAGAAGAACTCCAAATTTTTATTATAAATGAAAAATATTAAAAAAGAACCATTCAATTATATTTTTCACATACGACGCAATTTTTTTTTTTTCATACGCGAACTAAGCAATTTCTCAAACGACAATTAATTCACATACGACCAAAGGTGTAGCTATGAGGGACAAGGGGTATAGTGATCCCTAGGCGCCAAATCGAGAAAGACAACAAAACGAGATTTAAAATATATATATTTGGCCTGTATTTAATTGATCAGTAAAAAAATACTATTTTGATCAGTAAAAACAAAGTATATGGTTGTTATTCGGTTCTGTGCACGTGGAAACCTATTTGAACTTGTTGGATCAAGTCTCAATGTAATCACACGTAGTAGTAAGCTAACCTAACCTAAACCTAACCTAACCTAACATAACTGTTCATTTAACAATTTTTTACTGATCATTTTAGTTATTATTAACCAGCCAAATAATTAGTTGACTATATATATGAAAAAAAATTCGCCTGCGGCGTCAATTTTTTCAATTACTTAAAATGATAAGTGATTAATGTTTTTAAATTAGGAGGGGGCGCAAATTTTTTTAATTTATCCCAGGTGTACAATACCCTAGCTACGCCACTGTATACGACCTACAACTTTTTCGCTCATACTCAAACTAAGCAATTTCACAAACGATACATCTTTCAAATTTAAAACCAACCCAGCAAATAAACGATAAAACGACTCAGAACTAAAACATCAAATTTCAGGTACAAACTGTGACGATATCATACCTGCGCTGTATCCTGGAACACGTGCGGTGCTACATCCTGGACAGAGATATTGAGCTAGTCTACAGCACTGTGAGGAAATCCAGCGACATCCTAACCAGGGACCATTTGCAACTGGGAGCTCAGGTAATTCGCACGTGACGTATAAATTATATCACGTTTCCGCTTAGCACTTTGTGGGTGTTCGCTTTAGGTGCATTTTAGTACTTAGTTGCAGTTCTGTGCGCTCGGATGAAAGCTGTTCGAAACGAGGGAGTTGATTAGATTTTGTTTGTTAACGTTGTTTGTAGTTGGGTTGGGTTTATATGTGTGGGAGTGAAACGTTTATTTTTTGAGGTTTTATGATTTTTTTTTTAAATTCGGTATTAGGGTGACGACACTAGTGGTAGATCATGTATGTGTAGTTGACGATCTTAAAAAAATGTAAAAATGAAGGTTTTTTTAGGATGATACTTTTTCGGGAAAGGCGTGATAGATAAGCTGTAATAAGCAGCTTATTTATTGCACTATTTTTGAAAAATTATCATCTTTGAAAAACCTTAATTTTTACGTTTTTCCAATAGACGATCAAATACAAGTACATGGTTCACTATTGGTGTCGTTATCCTATACAAAAATAATTGATTTTTTATTATAAGCCGTTGCTTCTAAGATTTAAAAAGTTGAGACAATTTAAATTTATGTCAAATAATTTTTCAATGAGTCAGCTTATAATGATACAGCTTTACAAATAAATTTTTTTTTTCTATGAAAAAAAATTATTATTCAAGAACTATAACTTTCGATATATTATATAATCGGGGTAAGTTAATTAAAAAAATATTTGAACGATAAAATGATCAAGAAAATTCTTAAACTTGTGGTAAAACGATAAATTTTTCATAAAAAATACAATAGGGGAAACTCGGAAAATTCGTAATACGGATAATTCCGTAATAGTTTGAATAAAGTAATTTTCTTTAATAACAGTGTATTTTCTTAAAATTTAACCTATTTAAAGCTTGCCAGAAGATACACAAATTTATGCTGATATAATTTAGCGATAACTATTTACTTATGATGCTAGTATAGACATTTTTTGCGATGGTTTTTGCGTATGATTCAGGTGAGTAAAACAAAGCTTTTCATCTACATAAAAAAATATTTTACTATTAATAAATAGAATGGGCCTATATAAAAAAATTATAGAGTTTTTTTTGTTAAAATAACTACAGGGATGAATATGAAGATGGCCTCAAAAATTTGAATTGATATCAAGAAATTAGATTTGATCATTCAGTAAATAATTTTATATTATAATAGATTTCTTAGTAATGACCACGAGCACTTAATATCACGGAATTACCCAAGTTTTTCTTACATTTTATTTCTTCAACAATAACAATCAATTAAACTGATTCAAATTCTATATAATAAATTATAATGTACTCCACCGCACATAAAAAGCTTTCACTTAAAAATGAATAAATAAAAAATATATATACATCACACACCGACCGACCATTGTGCAGATTTCGCGACTCAATTAAGGAAATTGAAAAAGTTCGCTTCGGCGCCATTTTTCGAGTTTGCGCGGGAACTTTTTCGAAACGTATACGTACAACAAAATGGCCGCCGCATTTCGAGTCGTATTTTAATTTCGAAGTTAAATAGACGCGTTCTCGTGTTTGACTTCAGTCGGAGAGCGCTTCCGATCGTCTCCTATTTGAATTTTATAATCGATTCGTCAGAGAGAGTGTGTGTGTGTTTGTGTGTGTGTGTGTGTGTGTGTGTGTGTGTGTGTGTTCTGCAATGGCGGAGATTAATCTGAATTTTATTAAATTATTCGTTTTTGTATGATGAATTGGTTGAAATTTTGAGTTTACTGCGTATTAGAGTGATATTGACTTGACTCAAAGCAAAAGCAGTTGTGATATTGACCAAAAGTAGGGTAATCGGGCAAATGAACATATGATAGTTGAACACATGGCACTCGAACACATGATAGTTGAATACAGCGAAATTTAAACACAGAGTTAATTGAACACACGACAATTGAACACATAACAGTTTAACACACAGCAGTTGAATACAGCTACAATTGAATACACGACATTTGAACACATGATAGTTGAATACAGCGAAATTTAAACACAGAGTTAATTGAACACACGACAATTGAACACATAACAGTTAAACACACAGCAGTTAAATACAGCGACAATTGAATACACGACAACATTTGAACACATGACAGTTGAACACAGCAATAGTTAAACACAGAGTTAATTGAACACACGACAATTGAACACATAACAGTTAAACACACAGCAGTTAAATACAGCGACAATTGAATACACGACATTTGAACACATGACAGTTGAATACAGCGAAATTTAAATACAGAGTTAATTGAACACACGACAATTGAACACATAACAGTTAAACACATAGCAGTTAAATACAGCGACAATTGAATACACGTCAATTGAAGACAGCAACAATTAAGCACAACGACAGTTGAACACAGCAACAATTGCACACAGTGACAGATCACTCACATCAGCGAAACTCAATCCCTCCAAAAAAAAATAACGCAGATAGTAATATCAGACGTTTTATGGTAAAATTGATCATAACTAGTCCTTATTTCATGAAAAACTGATAAAATTACTTATTTTTGTAACTAAACTTAAACTTTTGTTCTCAGAAATAATATTGAATTATTTTTCAATATATTATAAATAAAAACATCAAAGATTTTGTTAAAAAATTGTAATATAATACAATATACATATAGTAATATCAAACTTATTTGCGGATTGTGTTCAATTATCACTGTGTTCAACTGCCATGTATTCATCTGTCATGGAATCTAAAAGTACAGGTATGAGTTAATAATTTTAATTTCTTCAAATCTTTGATAGTTAAATTTAAAAATCGGCCGTTTTATATAACTTACTGATTTTTTATTTGACTTATGGCTATTGACTTATTAACCATCTTGATATATAACAGGCAATTAATTCAATTTACTGATCAAATTAATTTAAAACAATAAGTGACACACTAAAATAGTACTAATTTTTTATTTTGTATATAAATTTCTATATATGATATTTCCATAGATTAATAATATAATAAGCTTCGATAGGATTACTGAGTGTTTTTAGAAATAATGCAAATATACTTCGTCAGAAATTTGCATCGTTTCATAATTTTCGGAGCTTAATTGAATTTTGCATTGAACAAGCGCTTCAATATTCAATATTCTATTCTGTTTATCAAAATTGAACATATTGTTTAGTATTTCAATTGATTCGTATTGTGATTTAATAACAATTACGCAATATAATATAGACTCCCAATAACCATAATATGAATATTTCGATTCAAAATGAAGTACTGAAATTTTTCGTGTCAGTTTTATATTTTTCAGAAACGTAAATATCCCTAAAAACAACTTGAATAATCAAAAACTTCTCGCATTCAAACTATCCCGAAAATTTTGAAGAGAATATTTTAGTTGAGAACACTTGTTTCTTTGAGGATGATATTTTTTCGTAGAAATAAATGGGTAGTTTTTAAATTGAAATTTTTTTGGCGCACAATTTCCTCTTTCTGAAGAATATAAGTGACTTGTAAAACATCTGTAGAACAAAAGTTTCATGAAAATATTATATTAAGTATATTTTTAAAGCACAGTCTCTCTAACATCGTAATAAAAGTCATCATATGAATCGTTTATTTTGAAAATGACATAAGTATAATATAAATTTTAGAAAATAATTAATTATATATTGTTAAACTGTTATGATCTTTTTATAATATTTTTTGAAAAATATAATATCAAATTTTATGCATCATTTGCTTAATTTGTACGCGAATAATAGAATGGAATTACAATTTGATGTTTTTCAAAACTAAACGCTTTCATTATTCGGAATTTATTTATTTTTTCGTTGCTTTCGAATTTTTTATCTTATTGATAACAATTAAAATTTAAAACTAAAAGAAAATCGAACCCATCTAACTATACATACTATCGCATACATACATTCTCATTTTTTTTATATAATCATCCCAGACACACAGACACAACACGCCACACACACACAACCAATATCAACTGTCAACTGTCATATTTTACAGAAGACGTTAAATAGTGCACAAAATAGCTCCTATACTCCATCAGATGTTGTCAATTTTCATAAACAAAGCAAAATTCTTTGCTTCGTTCATGTACAAAGCAACTATACATACTAACACATACATTCTCATACATTTTTTTTATATTATCATTCCAAACACACAGACACATCACAACAACACACAACCCATATCAACTGTCAACTGTCATATTTGACAGAAGTCGTTAAATTATGCGCTTACAAAAAATGTCGCTTTTACTCCATCAGATGTTGTCAATTTTCATAAACATAGCAAAATTATTTGCTTCGTTCATGTGCAAAGCAACCATACATACTAACACATACATTCTCATACATTTTTTATACGATCTTCCCAAGCACACAGACACGTCATAACAACACACAACCCATACCAATTACCAACTGTTATATTTGACAGTTGACGTTAAATTATGCGCTTATAAAAAATGTCGCTTTTACTCCATCAGATGTTGTCAATTTTCATAAACATAGCAAAATTATTTGCTTCGTTCATGTGCAAAGCAACCATACATACTAACACATACATTCTCATACATTTTTTATACGATCTTCCCAAGCACACAGACACATCATAACAACACACAACCCATACCAATTACCAACTGTTATATTTGACAGTTGACGTTAAATTATGCGCTTACACAAAATGCCCCCTTTACTCCATCAGATGTTGTCAATTTTCATAAACATAGCAAAATTATTTGCTTCGTTCATGTGCAAAGCAACTATACATACCAACACATACACTCCCATACATTTTTTTTTATATGATCATCCCAAACACACAGACACAACACAACAACACACAACTCATACCAACTGCAAACTGTCATATTTGACAGATGACGTTAAATGATGCGCTTACACAAAATGTCGCCTATACTCCATCAAATGTTAAATTTCATAAAAAAAGCAAAATTCTTTGCTTCGTTCAAGTACAAAGCAACTATACATACATTCCCATAAAAAAAAATTATATAATCATCCCAAACACACACACATAACACTTCCAAACACACACACAACCCATATCGATTCCTGACTCTATCAACTTTCACGACGAAACCAATCACGCACGATAAATTAACACCGCCATATTGAATGTTCCAGGTAATAAGCTGGCTAAGGCCGGCCATAATGAAGCCTCACTCGGCCCTAGACGTGCTGGTAACTGCGGCCATGGCCTGGTGCGATGGATACACCAAGCCACTGATGGTGCCCCTCAACGGATGGTGAGTGCTCCTCTTTCATCACTTTTCATACAAGTGGGGTGGGTAAGGGGTGGGGTGGGAATTGCGGCGGGGGTTCCATTTCCTGCGGATGATTCGACGGTGATGGTGATGTGTTTGTTTGTGCGATCGATCGTGTTTAATTGAAGAGCAAATAGTGTCGAATCGGTCGTTGAAATGTTAGGCTAGGTGCAAACTGCATACTTTTTGTCAATGGGACAATATATTGGTCACAGTATTTATATAACAAATTCACAGTATATATCAAACGTCAAATAAAACGTTAAATTCGCAACAAAATCAGCTTTTTGCCCGACAAATAGATGCTAGTATCAAAAATACATTTTTAGTAGTGAACTTATTGTATAAACTAAACATTAGACCCAGTGTACATTGCAATGTACAGTAATTTAAATGTTTTTTTGTGGAATAGTATACGTATTATTATATTTGGGACCATATACTATACAAAAGTATAGTGTGGCATAGCATTTTATTTAGTTGGTAGTTAGTCCCTATCAATGCTAATGACAAGTAACTGATTTTGTAAAGAAATCAATTACATTACAATGTTTTGAGTGATCTCGTAAAAAAAGACATCTTTTATTCCACCGTATTATAATTCGAGGTTATGTATTGTTGTTATTAAACAAATAGTTATTATGATATACACAATGTGATTGATTTCCATACGAAATATTATGCAAATTAAGAATATTTTGATTTCAGTTATGTTTTGTCATTTTTTTTTTTGTTACTGGAAACATTACTGTGCGAAATGCTAAATAATACTGCTCGAACTGACACCATTATACTGGGCCGAATATTGGTACCCTTAAACAATATTTGACATTCATATCAAAATGATTTTTTCAACTGAAAACTCCCCGATTCTCATCTTTTAGAATGAGTTCTCATATGATTTATAATATACATATGTAAAGCTTAGTCTTGAATCTGTGGTCTTTTTTAACCACATTAATAACCACACCTTTTTAACCACATTTTAACTTATATTACTGACACTTTACTGTCAGCAATATAAGTCTATACCTTAATTATTCATATGTATATCGTAAGACATATTAACTGTCATATCTGTCAAATATTTAATTTTTTAATAACGCCAATTAATTGTAAGAAAAACGACACACTAGCTACCCGCAGACTAGAGACTTTTTTCGACCGATAGTTTGGTCAGGTTTTTTATCAGTATGGAGATATATGCACGTGCGCAAATTATAAAAACCCGACTAAACTATCGGCTGACAAAAAGTCTGTATTTTGTGCTTAGCCTTTTAGCTTTTTTAAAAGGTCGTATTTTTTCGCTATAGATCAGGGATAAATTAGCCAATTGAAATTATAATACTTGGTGGGCCAAATAAAATAATGCATATCTTTGAAGGGCCATACACAAATATTGTGAAACTTAATAATAATATGATAGTTTTATATTAACAATTAAAAAAAAATAGCTTCCAATTATTATATTTAAAATCATATCTCGAAAGGGTCAATCGATACCTTCAATTGGGCCACATATGACATAGTTTGGCCATGACTGCTATAGATAATGATTGGTAAAATTTCGTTTAAATTAATTATATGGTACGTTGGAAACTATTTTCATAATCTTGAAAACGTTTAGCGTGAAAATTCAAAATATGAAAATGTTTAATGATCAATATTTTGGCGATAAATTTTTCGCAATAAGTACATTTTAGCTTTCCTATGACTAAAAATGGGAAAATTTTATAATTTGGATAATAATCATCCAAAATTGACTTCAAATATGTTTTATAAAAATCACTCCTGAATTTTTCCTAGAAACGGAAACACCGTCAAAATTAGTGCGTAAATTTCCAAAGATAACCTTTTTCAAATGAAATTAATTTTCTATATGCAATTTTAAAAAGGCAACTAATTATTTGGCTGGTTAATAATAACTAAAATGATCAGTAAAAAATTTTTAAATGATCAGTTAGGTTAGGTTAGGTAAGGTTTAGGTTAGGTTAGGTTAGCTTACTACTACTACGTGTGACTACATTGAGACTTGATCCAACAAGTTCAAACAGGTTTCCACGTGCACAGAACCGAACCACAACCATATACTTTATTTTTACTGATCAAAATAGTATTTTTTTACAGATCAATCAAATACAGGCCTTTTAAAAATTCGATTTCTTTAGATAAATTCCACGACCATTTCAACCACAGTACTCCATAACAAAAGAAACACTCCAAAAAAATGATTTATTCATACAAATACACATCGCCCAAATGTAAATCGCTTCATTAGAAACAGAAGCCCCCCCCCCACCCCCCCAAATAGATCGGATAAGCATTTTTCCATTAATCGATAGCGTCAAAGTCCCCGCCAACCGAATCTGCATTGTAAATATTGTTCCCTCGAGCCATTAACATAACAATATATTTCAGACCGCGGATTCATTTGCATATTATTGGATATTATCATATTTCACGGAGAGCGTATTTCGCACCAACTCACAATCGGGGTCTTGGCGAGTTTTTACCTTTATCCGCTTAAAAGGAACCGAGCCGGGACTACGCCCCTGGGCAGAGCCGGAGTTAGGGTAAATGGCATCTTAGGCCAAAAATAATTTTACGCGCCCACCCTTCCAAGTTTTGTTTAAAAAAAATCCTATATCGGAAGAAATCTTAAATAAAAAAAAAACATTTTTGAAAATATTTATTATTTTCATATCAATATAAAAATAGTAAAAAATCCAAAACAGTTGCAATACCGAAACTAATTGTATGTTAAATTATTACGATCCCTCCCCCCAGGTTCACTTTCTCTCAAAAACCAGCTTTAAATTTTTTTTTCCCATGAACCTGGAAGGGGTGCAAATCCATTTCTTATAGTATACCCGATCCATTTTTTACACGGGACTAGACTACCATGTAAATAAAAAAAAACGTGTAAACAAATGTATAGTGACCATACAAAAATTAGAGATAGGTTCTATCACTATATTTGGATAGAACTTACATCCAAATGTATTTTATAAAAAATGTGTAATGTGAAAAATTTTCGACGTATAAAATCATCAAAGAATATCGATTTTTTTTTAAATTTAATAACTATAATTACATACATATAATTATATCAGTATACTGGCCTACACTGAATCTTACTATTGTGGCATAATAATACCTATTTTTATACCGATTTAAAGTGAAAAATCTGTGAAAAAAATAAACGATTTATCTTCCTTGAACCGTGTTGTTACGGAACCATGTAAAAAAAGGCGTGTAAAAAGAAGATTGGATATATATAATTACACCCTCCCCCCTCCCCAGTTTCAAAAAACCAAAGATGAACCCATCTCTCAAAAACTTCCTCCCAAAAAAATTTTTAAGCGAAACTGGGGGAGGAGGTGCAAATCCAATTTTATATTTTTCAAAATTTTTTACAAATAATTTAATATTTAAAAAAAATTATGTACATATAACTCAAACGGTGCATTTATGTATGTATGTATGTATCCAATAAACTCATAAATCGATAAACGAATCTTCACTAAATTTGGCAAAATGTGCTTTGAAATCCGGACAAACTAAGTAAGCGTTCAGTATTTTTTTAATATCGTTTTGCATTACAGTTTTTTTTATCGATCGCCATACAAATTATAACATAAAATGAGCCGGCGTCACGATTGATTGTGACAATAATTACAATCGGTACACAAATTATTTTTACAGAGTCCCGAGCAACGCCGGGTACCAGCCGCTAGTAATTATACAAATTTCGGCGCCTTAAGTAGCTGGCATCCTAGACAAGTCCCAAGGTTGCCTATAGGCTATAGACCACCTAGGCACTGGCCTAGAGAGCCGATGTTTAGATAATAACTATCGGCTTGTACCCTATATCTAAATCCGGCCCTGCCCCCAGACCCCCGTTTCAGGGGGCATTAAACGCGGCCCGCGTACCGTAAAAAGGCGAAATTTCCAGAGGAGTACCCGAAATTAATATTCCAAAGTCGTGTGCCGGCGCGGTGTCGTAAAAGCCGTGCAAACACGGATTGCCAATTACGCGAAGGCGCTTGATATCATTTTTTTTGCACGGTGTGTATATTGTGTTTCGGGTTTTTTTTTAATGCGTTGAGTGTTTTGATGCGCGTTTGCGTTTTAATGGGGGCGCGAAAGTGTCGAGGTCGGTTTTTGACGTTTCGTAAACGCTCATTTGTATGAGCGCATTGACAGGTGTTGTGAGCTAGGGATGTCAGATTTACTGAAAATCGGTAAGTCGGTAAATAAAATATCGGTACCGCTAAGTTTGGGACTGATGCGGATTTTGTTTTCTTAATATAACCAAACCTTTTTTTTTTTTTTTGCGCAAGGAGGAAAAATTTTTTATAGTCAAAGTTTATTTGCCAGTTAAAATATATTTTGACTAGTAAAAATATATTTTATCTAACCCACGTAATTATTTCATCTGACACAATGGAAATATAATTTAACTGGTCAGGATCAGACAAAGTGTATTATAGCTAACGAATTTTAAGCCTGTGTTGCCAACGCCACTTGCAAACCGTTTCGAATGACAGCCGCACATGTTTACTTCGGTTTCTATCATTTATATCACCCTCTCTTCGAGAAACTTATTATCGTAGTCTAAGGGAAAGGCACAAAAATTTCGTTTGTCCACTAATATGGGTCACTAAACGTCACTTGTATAGGCTCAAAACTAACGTTTTTGTGATGAATGCATTATTGAAATTATTGTAAAACTAAAACCTTTTCAATATTCAGGTATAGAAGTAAAATATTCACGTTATTTAATACAAATATTCATTTGAAAAATCTGAACTGTCAAAACTCATCTGTCAAGTTAAAAATACACTTTAACTAGTGAGCACCAGTTAAATTGTATTTTCGTCTGTTGAAATATATCTGAACTAGACAATGTGTATTCAAATACAAATCATCTAAAACGTCAGACAAAACGTATTTTAACTAAAGATATACTTTGACTGTAACATAGACACCAACTTAACCTGACACCTAGGTATTCTATAATAGGTGTTAGGAAAGATTTCTAACTTATTCTAAACAAAATCTGTATCAGACCTAAACTTAGCGGCACCAAAAAATCTAATTATCGGTTTTTCCGGTAATAACTAGAATTTTGACGAAACTTGGAAAAACCAAAATAACGATAAGCCGGAAAAACCATAACACTAAAAATACTTTCCTAAATAAAACGAACGGTTATACAAAAACCGACTTTTCCAATTACATATTCGGAAAAATATTTTCCAAAAAAAATAACGATACTTTTCAAAAATATTCGAAACGCAAAAAGCTGTTTTTATTTACCGGTAAATATTCAAAATTATCGGTAAATTACCGAACTATTTTTCGGGTTATTTACCGGTAATGACATCCCTATTATGAGCTCGCGTTGTGCGGATATGTGTGTTTGAGATTTGTTTTATTCTTTTTCGCTTTGGCGAAACGAATATATCTAATAGTGTAATAATAATATTTTACGCATATATTTCATCACGGTCGTAGCCAGGATTTTTTAGGGGCAGAAACATAACTTTGTATATGTAAACGATTCCAATATATAAAAATATGCCGTTTTTTTTGGCATTTTCAGTGCCTCAAAAATCAGCAGTTTTGTTTGTTGAAGTACTAGTAAAAATGGACCTCATTATGAATTAATGTTGCATTAAAATATTGCAGATATTTTCTGATTTTCAATAATTGATCTTTCACTGGAATAAAAAAAATCTAATGAGTTTTCATCATCGCTAGCATCATATGTAGCCATTTTAATCTGCGAAATATGTTCCATATCCTGTCATAAAATAAAACAAAAAAGATTAAAAATTAACAGGCCATAACTTTTTCAAACCCGTCTGTTTTTCAATGGCCACCTGTACAATAAAATTAATTATTATATAAAAAATATTGAAAAATTTAATTAAATTTATAATAAGACAATATACATCTATCGATAGAATATATAAAATGAAAACGGAACTTAAGTAAGATCACAATATTGAAAGTTATTGGAATTTGATCGTGCTCGAATTCGATCGCGTTAAAACCATGTGACAGTTTGACAGTTCGACAGTTGTCGCATAACCTTTCTCTATTTCGAATTGAAATCGTTTTCCCGCTTGAAACTACCCACATTTGTGAATTTTAAATGTTAAAATAAAATATTGGAACACTAAATATTATAAAAATCATAATTTAAAATCTGCAGTCCCACTTTTTTTACCGTTTAACTAAAAAATCGTTTTTCCAAGCATAGTAGGATGAAACTTTGTTGATATATTTTTACTAAAATTTGGACTTCTTTTTCATAGTGTTGGAAGTGTGAATAATCAAGTTTGGATTTTTTGTTTTTTTTAAGCTCTGGTTGTTATTATATATATATATATATATATATATATATATATATATATGTCACAGTCCAGATGTATTCCAGTCCATGTATATTTGATCGATCATAAATACACATTGTTGGGAGTTGAGTTAGATTAGATATAATTGGGTTAGGCTAGGTTTTTTTCGGTAATTTCATTTGTTCTGATCGAAATTTGGGATTAAGTTAGATTAGATTGGATTGAGTCAAATATAGATGGACTAATAATATAAATGGATTGCGACTAGAGTCTCCAATTACTCGAACCATCAACTACTCGAGTATCTTTTCGAGTAATTTTAAAATACTCAAGTACTCTCGATTATTTACCAAATGTACCAAAGTAGCTATTATTAAAATTCATGTACATATACATATGTACATACTTGATTCTTCCGAAGACGTATTTGGGTGAATCCTTTCAATAATTTCTTAGCACAATTGAATTGCAGCGTTTTTGGTGGAGTACCATTTTCGAGTATTAATCGAGTAATTTACAAAATGCTCGAGTATCGAGTACTCGATTACTCGAATTGGATACCCTAAGGCTAAAATTTCATTAGGTGGAAATGAAAATACACGGTTCCGAAATAACACGGGTTCAAGGAAGATGAACCGATGACTTTTTTTACACGGGTTTTCCACTTTAACTCGGTATAAAAATAGTAAAAATATGTATTATTATGCCACAATGGTAAGATTCGACGCAGGCCAGTATACTGGTATAATTATATGTATGTAATTATAGTTTTTAAATAAAAATTTCGATGTTTTTTTGATGAGTTTTCAGGGTGAAAATTTTTCACAGCGAAAATTTTCATATCGCACACTTTTTATAAAGTACATTTGAAATTAAGGCCTATCCAAATATAGTGATGGAACTTATCTCCAATTTTTGTATGACCACCATACATTTTTTTACACGGTAGTCTCTGGAACGTATCCCCCGTGTAAAAAGAGGATCGGAGTTCAATAAAAGAGTTTAAATTTTGAAAACATCAAAACAGTACCATCTCACTATATTGTATACGACGCAAAACTATTTTGCATCATACGCGAACCAAGCGATTTCGCAAACGACGCTCAACACAAATTTCTCAAAATCAAAATAGACTCTCGCCGAAATAAAACGGACAATATTCGCTCCATCCTTTTCAACCTTTTTATTATTTTCATAAGCGCATAAAATTTTCACAATTGCGACATAATCGAGCGTGTCGGCAAGGGCCGCACGTTGCGGGCCAATTTTCGCTTCGCAGCCTCGCTTTGTGCCAGTGGCGGCAAATCAGCGGCCTATGAATATTTATCAGGTTTCGACTGCGCCATTCTTGATTTGATTACCTGCGAACGTCGTCTAACTTCTGGTAGGACGAAGACTTTCAGCTGAAATCAACCCTTGCTGAATGGCGGGACTTCTCGGCGAATATTGCGCGTGTGAAACGCTTTGTCGCTTTGAGCACAAATGGGAATTCCATCTGCCGTTTCCTTTATGTATGAAAATATTATTTTTTTGTGTAGGGTGTTCGGAAATTGTGAGTGCAATTTAAAAGTAAAATGATTTAAAAATAAAAAAAATTTCAAAGAAAATTTTGTTTTTATTTTCAATATATAAACATTGGAAAATTATATACTAAAAATTATGTTATCTAAATGACGTCCATTACGATTCTAGCACTATTCTAATCTTGTACGAAGATTTCTCACAATCACTACATGACACAAAGCCTGAGATGCCGATGCCATTTCTGCTGATATTCTGCTTTAATTGAGAAAATATCCTCGGCTTATTTTTGTACACTTTTAATAAATTAATAATATTGAATTTTCACAAACCATGTTGTTTAGTATTGCACTCCCCTTTACCTTTTTGACCGCGTGTCTCTCGGTAATTTTAAAAATAAATAGCACTCATAATTTCCGAACACCCTACATAATAATATGTGATTTTTTTTTATTTTGATTCTCTACTCTATTCTCTTTCGATTTTTTTATATTTATTAATGCTCACATTATAATGCCAAAACATCTTTTTCGTTGCAGACTTCAAATAAAATAATGTTCAATACGAAATTCATTAATACATCAGAAATAATGTACAGGCACAATGTATACTTTTTCGATGCACGGTTAAATCAACTGTTGAAATGAGCTTATACTTTCTAAAGTTTTAATGATTTTCAAACATTAACGACCAATTATTTTATCAAAAGTACAAAATTCAAGTTATTTTCAGCATTCGGTTAAATCAAAATGCAGAATCTCGCGCTGTCACTGCCGTGCAATGTGCATTATCCCAATAAAAACTGACGCATTCCAAAATCTAAAAAAAATGGGTTATAGACCGATCTATACATACGTCGCTCAAAGACCGAAAAATTTCAAACCCCCCGTGACGACCACGTAGACGCGTTCGCACTTAGCTGGCAAATATCACTCATTTGACGTTTAACATTTTACGACAAAACAATTATTCACGCGATTCAATAAGAAAACACCATGATCACCATTTATTATTAAACGAGTGTTTAGGTTAGGTTGGGTTAGTGTTTTTCGCGTCACATTTTACGATAGATACTTATAAAATATTTTCGATCTGAATATCTGATTGAATAAGATACGTTCAGTAAATGTGACGCAAAAAACGCTAACCTAACCTAACCTAAACACGCGTTTAGTAATAAATACGTTCAGACTTTTAACTGAGACATGCGGCATTAAATAAGTGCGTTTAGTTTTCCCTAACTGAGAAATGTGGCGTTTGGTCCAACCCCCACGTTCAGTTTTTCTGTAAGGAAAGTGGAAGTAAACACATCGTTTAGTAGTAAACGCGAAGTTTACTCCAAACTGACGTTGCAAATGTCAAATGTCAAATGAGTGCCAGCTAAGTGCAAACGTCTACGAGGTCGTCACTGGGGTTTGAAATTTTCGGTCTTCGAGCAACGTATGTATAGATCGGTCTATAACCAAAAAATGCACTTATTTTTTTTTCATTTCCGGTACTAATTTAACAAAATCAATAACAATATATAAAGCTTCACTCCCAAAAGCTCCACACAATCTTCAATCATCATACAAAAATCTGTGAAAGAAAACCTTCATCATCCACAAAACATGCCTCCTTTGTGCGTCCCGGCAACGGAAAACGTATTTAACATAACGCGGCACATACTTGGCGTCGTTTCGTTCGAAGGGTCGACGGGGCCCTTTAATTAAATTACCCTTCCGGTCGAAAATAGCTCTCAAGACGTCCTCCGAATAATACTTGGGTACCTTACCTAGGATTCAATCTTGCGGTTGTGGCCCCACTGCGCTCTTTGCGTCCCGGCCTTAAAGGGTTAACCGAGCGTTTTTTGACAGTGCGTTAGAGTTTTGTGTGTTTTCGTATGATGTTCTTGAGGGATTGATGATGATGATGTTGAGGGATTGATCTTGTTGTTTTTTTTTATTAAAGTTAAGTGATATATGATGCGGGTAGTAGATGGATTTATAGATTTGAGAATCTTTTTTGAGAAAAATAATTTTGATATTCAATTATTTGAGGAAATTTGTTCTCTCCCAATAAGGAAAATATTCTTTTTTATAGTTTTTTTTTTTTTCATATCCGTTTTTTGTGTTTGGTGGTATTGGTGGATGGTTTTTCGACACCCATGAATAATGGAATAGTAATCGAATAGTCATGGAATATTCGTGAAATAGTCTTGGAATAGTAATGATATAATAATGGAATAGTCTTGAAATTATAATGGAGTAGTCTTAGAACAGTAATGGTATAGTTTTATCTTTAAAATGTTGTTGATGATCGTTGCGATGATGATGATAATGATGATAATATGGTAACGAGAAAGATGAAAATGATGATAATTTTCACATGTTGATGACGATAGTAATAACAATAATGGTAATATGATAATAGCAACGATGATAATTATAACGGCAATCATCATGATCATAATAATTATGATATCGACAGCAAAAATGATGATAATAATGACTTCAAAAATAATAATGATAGTGATAACGTCCTGCAATAGACATTATATAATAATATTATATCAATAAGAATAATAATAATAATTCAATTCTGATGACCTTAAGTTTCGCAGAAAATATTTCCTAAAGAAAATTCTCTCATTTAGTACATTATTAACATCATCTAATATATCAAAAGAATAATATCGCCCGAAAATGTATTCAAATATAGAATTTATATTCAATCAAACTTTGTATATAAGAATTAATTTTCATAATTCGAATTAAATTCAGGCTGTCGTTCAAATGTAATACATTTCAAGAATTAATTAAACTCGACAAAACAATTCATATTTATTCACGTGCACACAATTCAACGTACAAAACGTCCAAATATTATAATATTTGTACATTTGTTTTTTATTCAGTATACTTGACAAAAAAACAACCAATACAAATGCATAAAATAAATCTCGTTTCGAAATCGAAACAAAAATAAACCAAGTGAATAAAATATAACTTTTGCGAGATTTATCACGATTATTGCCAGGTCGGCGGGCAAGCCTCGCAAAAACTCCACAACCCTCCGACGATAAATAAATTAATACCGAAAAAAATGTATAATTAAAACGCCAAGTCGCCGGAACTATTCGGCCGACCCTCCCGGTCCGATTGATTGCGACTCGGCGAAAATAATTGCGCGATTTATATTCGATGGACTGTCCGTCCCTCGTTAAGTGGGAAATTCTGGATCGGAAAAGAGGACGGTTTTTCCGATTTGAGGTCTCAGATGGGTTAGTGTGCGATTTGAAAAGGTATTGTTTTTTTGTGAGATGGATGTGAAATTTTGTGTTGTAGATTTTTTTGATAAGTTTGTTCAATTTTGATAAATTATATAAAGGCAACTAATTATTTGGCTGGTTAATAATAACTAAAATGATCAGTAAAAAAATGTTAAATGATCAGTTAGGCTAGGTTAGGTTAGGTTAGGTTAGGTATTTTTCTTTCTACATCGACGATGGAAGAGGGGGGAGAGGTAAAATTTGAGGGGAGGGGGTAAAAAAATGAAAAATAAATTATAGCCGATTTTATTTGGAATGGTATCATTCTCACTTCTCTATCAAGACTCTAAGTCACTTTAAATCCGATTAGAAGTTATCAAAGTCCCGGGGAAGACCCTGTACAACTAATAAGGTGGGAAAATACTTAAAAGCAACAGTATACATACAATATACAAAATCTAAAGCACACAAAAAACAACCATTTTTCACGAAACACCTGCGCAAAACATCACTCTTATCAACGACCCAAAAAAACACACATCCAAATCCTTCCGCCTTATCGCAGTGTTGCCAACCCGGCTTGGCGCCGAAGACAAACTGTCGTTTCGCCTAACCTATAAAGCCACTTTTCACCATCCGGCTTCCTCTTCGGCGTGCCGCTGCGCTTTGTCTTCTCGTCCGCGTTTATTCGCCGTCTTCAGCCGCTGAAATATGCTTCAGGAAAGTCCTGAAACGCGAAACTTGGTTATGCTGGGTGCGTTCGGGGTGAAATGATAAACCATTTTATGGTGTTCGCATTTGTGGTTGCCGGTGTGCGACAATCCGCACTAGGGTGACGGGAATGTTTGGAAAAAAATTTATTCGCTCGTACGTTTGTAGAATTTTGAATTGTAGGGTGGAGTTGACTGGTTTGTTGAATTTTGGCGAATCGCTAATTTTTTTAAAGAAAAAATTTATTATTTTTCATTTGTAGCTTATAGGAATGGGCTTTTTCGTTTGTAGCTTAATCAAAAGAGTAGGATTCTTCTTCAATTTGCAGCTTATGCAATTTCCATTGAAAGACAAAATAATTTAAGCGTTAAGGATTTTTGTTTATTATTAACATATTGGTAAAGAACGTGTTCAATAAGTGCAGAAAATAAAAACGAAACTATTTTAATACACATGGCGACTATTTTATCATTAACTTAATGCTGAAATCACTTTAGTCGCTCAAATTGCCCTAGTCCAAATCCGCTCAAATTGCACTAGTTACTCAATGCTCTCTAGCTACTCAAATCACATTAGTAGCTCAGATCGTTCTAGTTGCTAAAATTGCTCAATTTGCTCAAATCACTATGGTCTTCTAAATAGCTATAGTCTCTGAAATCGTTCAAATTTTTTTAATCACTAAAATTTTACTAGTCGCTCAAATCATTCTATAATTGTTCCAATCGCCGATACTAAAATCATGCAATTATAAGACAAAATATGTATATTATTTAAGTAAGTTTTTTAAATTTTAAACTACACTTTTATTAATGCGCGTAATAATTATATCGTCACCAATATGTTGCATTAATCAATTTAGTCACTCAAATTGTTCTAATCACTCAAATCTCTTAAATCGAATTAGTTTTTAAAATCACTATTTACTCAAGCATCTTTAGTAACTCAAATTGTACTATTATAGTTGCTCAAATCACTTATTCACTCAAATTTCACTAATCGCTCTAGTCACTCAAATCGCTTTAGGCACTCAAATTGCACTAGTCGCTTAAATCGCTCTATTCGTTAAAATCGCTATAGTCTCTCAAATTTTTCTAATCGCTAAAATCTTTTTAGTCGCTATCACTTTATTCCCTCAAATTTCACTAGTCGTTCTAATCGCTCGAACATCAATGCTGAAATCATGCAGTAATAATACAAAATATGATGATAATAATTTGAAAAAAAAATACATAAACCAAAACATCCAAACAACTCAACTTTCCCCTAACATCAAACACACACACACACACATCAAGGTAGAGAAACGAACAGACGTGACTGCGTTGCGACGAAAGAGGACTCGCATGAAAAATAAATTACGTACGCTTTTTCAGCTCGACCGTTCGTGAAAACGGAAAGAATTTCTCCCTTTTAACAATATGGCCTTCGCCGAAGAACCCTCCTTTCATACGGAGATAATTAAATTTGGGCCACCATTTTTTTTTCCCGCCTTTTTCCGTTCGTGTATCATGCGCTTTATGCGGGTTTGTCACGCGTCTTTGGTCGGTGTGATTAAAACGGGTTTTTCGTGTGTTAATTGATTCTGGGAGGGGTTTTGTGAATAGTTGTAATGGAGTAGTTTTTTTTTCGAGTGCTTTGGAGTAGAATGGGTTTTCAGTGCGAAAATGGTGAATGTTTGTAATGGAGTGGTGCTTTTTTTGTTGTTTCGGGAGAGGATGGGTTTTGAGTGCTCGTGATATTTTTGTGTGAAAGTGCTTTGACGTATTTTCGAATGTTTTCGTGTGTGAAATGGGTGATCTGTCATCATCATATGCAGTTTATATATAAATTTATGTAATAGAAAATTTTTATCATATAAATTCTACCGTTTTTCTTTAGATATAAAAAAAATTTTCTTTCAATATTTTTCTAATGATATGCAATCATATCCTTTTTTAACTATACCAATTTTTGTTCAACTTTTTTATTCAAACATTAAATTCAATATGAAAAACTCTCATATTTATATAATTACAATCCAAATTCACAATCAGTCTTTTACAAATCAAATTCAACCCTTCTCAAATCGAATTAAACTATCGAAAATTAACTAATATCATATTAATCAATCAAATAGATCTAATTTTTAATTTGACTTTGATAATCTCAGTTACTGATTTTTTCAAATTTTTACTTGCGAACAAGAATATGAACATTCTTATCATATGTATGATCATTTTGCCATAACTAATGCTCATATTTTTATATTTAAATTCTGTAATTTACAAAAAAATATATTTCCTATGATAAAATTGTACGTTTAAAAGAATAGAATTGATTTGAAAAAGACTTAATTTGGAATATAAAAACTCTATTTTGATCAATAGAATTAGAATCAAAATTTTTCAATAGAAAATCATTTTTTATATACGCAATAGTTTAATTTGACTTTTCATGTTCATTTTTGATAACTTTATATTTAACACGATCAAATATTTCAATGAAATAAAATCGAATGACTTCCTGAACGCTCCTTGTATAAATGCTGAGGTCATTTCGTTCGATTCAAATAATCAAAGGACGGAAAAGAGAAAGGCTGAAAAAACCCAATAAAAAATCCAAGATAGACTTCCAATCAGCAAAATTATTACGGAGCCTTGATTGAGAACGTTCGATCCCTTCAATACGAGACATTCAATATTCTCGACGAGAAATACAAATAAAAATATTTTATCCGAGAAAAACATACAAAACAGCACGCCTGGAAAACCCTTTGAATGCTAAAACCTTTTTTCTCAAAAAAAAAAAAAAAAAAACAACTTTGCACTCGATTTTCTCAAATACGATTCGAAACAAATCGGATTTTTTTATATCATATTATATTTCCTAATACTATAATATATAAGTCTTATACTTTTTCGAAGTGATGAAAAAGTGACAATAAACAACGTGATAATGTATCAGACTTTTTCATCGTCCTGTGCCATAATACACGGATTTAGAGAAGAGCTTAATTGGGCCTTCGGTAATTCGGGGAGTGGGCTTTTAAGGCTTTCAGGGGTCGTCGACGGACGTGTAAATTTATTAAGCAAACACGTATCAAAGCGAACATTTTCTACCACCCTGACTATGTCTGGTCTTCGACTCTTCGTATTTGCGCGCCCTTTGTGCAATCAGCGCTCGAAAAATTGCCAAGGGCTAGAATTTTCTTTTTTTTTGTTATTTTTTTTGTCGTTTTCCTCTTTTTTCATTTTATTTTTCAACGTGTATTCGATTTTGGGTGATTTGAGTAATATTTTTCGTAAGAATTTATTTTTTTATATTAATCAAATTTGTTTCAATGGTCAATAAAAAAATTATGAAAGTTTAATTTTCACGAAAATACTACACATATATTTTTTATTGAAAATCCAGATTTTCTTTGTTCATAGAAAGTGTACTAAACATTTGGTAATCTTGCACTTTAAGTGAGTAAATTACTTTTTTGAGAAATTTGTATTTTAACATGAATAAAAATGCACTATAACCACTTAAACTAAGACTCTAAATGTAACTCATGCATTTTAAGTGCGTAAATTAAGTTTTTTTTAGATGAATTTCGCATGTAGTTTAGAATTTATGATATTTATCAATTTCTAACCATATCTTAACGAGTTTCTGTTTTATATAATATGTTGTACAATAACACTTTTTGCCATTCAAACTGATAAAATGTGTAAATTTATATGATCTAATGGGAAATGATTTGTAAAAATTGACTAACATAATCTTCCTATAACACGTACAAATAAATTCATTAAGAATCTAATTTGTTGACTTATGATATAAAATATATTAAGATATTTAATTAAAGCACCTATAATGCATTTTTATTCTTTAAACTACACATTTGTCAATAAATAATTTACACACCCAAAGTGCAAGAATCACCAAATATTTTATGAACCAAAAAAGTTGATAAATCAATAATAAAAAAAGAATGAAAAATTCACTCTCAAGATTCAACTTACTCAACTCAACTCTACTCCGACTTACATCATTAAAAAAATAATTGAAAATTCACTCTCAAGATTCAACTCATTCAACTCAACTCAACTCAGCTCAACTCAACTCAACTCAACTCAACTCAACTCAACTCCAACTCAACTCCAACTCAACTCAACCCAACTCAAATCATTCAAAAAATAATAAGAAATTCACTCCCACGATCAAACATACTCAACTCAACTCCAACTCACTCTCAAGAGTATCACACAATTTTTTTCAAATAAAATCTATATTCCCCTAATTCCTTCACATCATAGAGTATAACTCGTTCGCTTTTCCGAGTCTATCAATTGGAGCATTTTCTCGATATGTATATAAATCACATTGACGACACGCAATTTCCTCTTCCCGTACTCCCGCCATTAATCCTGCCGCTTTTCCGATCCGGTTTTAATATTTTCCCGCGGATTTTCCCGAAAAAAACCCACCGCTTTCCACACACAAGAACGGCAACAATAAACGGAAAAGTTTGTCCGTAAATCGTTAGTTTCGAACTGAAAACTCGATTTCCAGCCACTATTGTTATAAACGGGACTTAAACTTTCGACGTGGTAACCGCAAAGAGCATTATTTCGGCGGGTTTTAACGTAATGGCTTTTATTGTGAACGAAAGCCTGGACGTATTCTTTCAAATGGGTCTGTCGTGTGTTGGGTTTCGATTAAGAGATTAAAATTGTCGTGAAAAGAAAATGATGTGTTCGTTGAAGATTTGGGGAAAATTTTGCGGGGTACTCTTTAGCGTAAAGTGGAACTTTCGTATCATTTACTTTTTTTTTGTGAGTTGCCAGTTTTTTATTATTTTGTGTATATGTTAAGTTATTTATAATGTCATTGCTGGTAAATGACCTAAATAACAATTCGATAATTTACCGGTAAAATTTCAATGTTTACTGGTAAATAAAAATCAAATTTTGGGTTTCGAATATTTTTGAACAGCATTGATGTTTGTTTTTTTTTTGGTTTTCCCTTATTTTTTTCCGTTTTTCATTTAAAACTTAATTTTTTACTGAACCGATAATTAGTAAAAAAAAATAACGGATTACCGGCAAATAAAAATTACGGTAAATCTGACATACCACTTGGGAAATATTTGTGTAATCACTTTTTCTATTAAAAACAATGAAACAAAATTTGAAATCTGTATCAAAATTATTTTGTCAATTGACTCTCATCTTCTAAAATGAGTCCGTTTATGATTTACAAAGTTGAGCCTTGCATTTGTGGTCCTAAATATATTTTAAAGTACATTTAAAAACCAGCATTAATAATTCAAGTCTTTCCCAACCTTCCATAGGGATATCGTAAGACACATCAACTCTCATTTTTGACAGATAACATTAAACATTTATTTTTTTTTTAATAATACCAATAAAAAAGAACAACACACCAATACATGATATTAAACTTCACATAAAACACAAGTTTTTTTTGCATTTTTTTATAGAAAACCCGATTAAACAAATTTTGCGAAATACATTTATACGTTAACTCTATTTAGGCTAACAAGGGGAAGGCACAACTTGTAAATCACAGATTTCGATAAAATTTGACGTAATGATAGTTTACCCTTATGGTATTAAAATCACATAATATGAAAGCGAAATATTTATCAGATTTTATGGTAATTACGTTTGAAGTTTGTATCATTATTGTATTAATATTTTCTATTAAGATATTCAGTGAGACGGCTGAAAATAAATCTCCATAATATCATGAACATACATATATAAGCTTATGCTACTATGAAGACTCACCCTTAGCCTTATCATATCATATTATATTATACTTAACATCCATAACAGCCACGATTAAAAAAAAAAACATCCAATTTAGAACTATTATCAGATTTTTATTGTATTATTATTATAGACCTACTTCAAAAAATACAAAAATGCACAAATCCATTCAAATCACATACGAACATATCATCTCAACGTCAATTAACTACAATCGCATCGGGAATACTCCAGTTCCAATTGTACCCTAATTGGACAGATTTAACCCGCCAGATTAATGAATATATACACGTCGAATTAATACAAAATATTACAATAAATATCGAGACTTTATAGGTTTGACTCTTTCGAGGATTAACTTTCGTCGACGGTCGCCTGCTGGCATTGTGTACTTTCAGCTCGGCTGAAAGTCCAACGCAAACAAGGCTTTGACCCTTTCGTCCTTAATTTATTAAATATATACCGGGGGGTTTATTTTAGGGACGACGAGCTTGCTGAATTTTATTTTTCAAGTGTTATTAACATGAATTGATCAATTATTCGCCCATTGTATTCAAAATATATTCAAATGAACAATAATGGATTTTTATAGTATAAATTTACTTGATTTGTTAAAAATTAACCATTAATATTTGTTTAATTCATTTGATTTTTTTTTAAGATTTTTATAAAAATAGTTTACTTATCTATAAATATATGTATATACAGAGTCTTCCCCGGGACTTTTATAACTTCTAATCGGATTTAAAGTGACTTAGAGTCATGATAGAGAAGTGAGAGTGATACCATTCCGAATGAAATCGGCTACAATTTATTTTTCATTTTTCCCCTTCCCTCAAATTTTACCTCTCCCCCCCCCCCTTCCATCGTCGAAAAGCGTACTGGTATGTAAAAAAAAAATTATTTGAACTGTACGAGTTAGTGGACGGAAGTAGGACGGAAGTACGACAATGGAAGAGGGGGGGAGGGGTAAAATTTGAGGGGGGGAATGAAAAATAAATTGTAACCGATTTCATTCGGAATGGTATCACTCTCACTTCTCTATCATGACTCTAAGTCACTTTAAATCCGATTAGAAGTTATAAAAGTCCCGGGGAAGACCCTGTATTACATTCAAAGTGTATCATCAGTTAAAATATATTTTGACTGACGTTTTAGATAATTTATATTCGAATACAAATTGTCTAGTTAAAATATATTTCAACAGACGAAAATACAGTTTCACTGGTGCTCGCTAGTCAAAGTATATTTTCAACTTGACAGATGAGTTTTGACAGTTCAGATTTTTTAAATGAATATTTTTATTAAATAACGTGTATATTTTACTTCTATACCTGAATATTGATAGTATTTTAATAATACAATAATCTCAACAATGCATTAATCACAAAAATGTTAATTTTGAGCCCATACAAGTGACGTTTAGTGGCCCATATTAGTGGACCAGTGAAATTTCTGTGCCTTTCTCTTTGACTATGATAATTAGTTTCTTGAAAAGAGAATGAGAGAAATTATAGAAACTAAAGTAAACACGTGCGACAATTAATCGAAATGGTTTGCCAGTGACGTTGGCAACACTGGCTTACAATTAGTAAGCTATAATACACTTTGTCTGATCCTGACCAGTTAAATTATATTTCCATTGTGTCAGATGAAATAACTATGTGGGTTAAATAAAATATATTTTAACTTGTCAAAATATATTTCAACTTGTAAATACACTTTGACTGTAACATATATAAAACTCAAATAGTTATGTATGTATGTATGTATCTAATAAAATCCTAAATCGATAAACGAATCTTAACTAAATTTGGCAAGAGTGTGTTTTGAAATCCGGACAAACTAAGTAAGCGTTCAGTTTTTTTTTAATATCGTTTCGTATTTCAGTTTTTTCTATCGATCGCCATACAAATTAAAATATAAAATGTGCCGGCGTCGCGATTGATTGTGACAATAATTACAATCGGTACATAATTTATTTTCATATAGTCCCAAGCAACCTCAGGTTCTAATAAATACCTATACATATATAAAAATTATAATATTTTCAAAAATTATTTTGAAAAATCCATCTGCAACTACGCTGCTATAGAAGTTTCGCTTTAGAAAAAATTCTCTGTTTAAAAAGCCGCGACCTAAGGTCAATTTGCGTGATTATTTCATAAAAATATAATGGAGCGAATGAAATTAAAATATCTTCAAACAAAATTGCGGGAGGAAATAAATCAAATTGTGTCAGGCCGTTAAGCGACCGTTCAGTTCTTACTTTTTTATATATATATTCGTAATTTTTAATTTCCTCGAACAAAAAGGACGCGATTTTTCCTTTCGCGAAAAGTATATATACTAGTAGCAGCGAAGCCGAAAGAAAAACTAATTATAACGTTAGGAAAAAGGCTTTTTTTGCACCTTCGACTGAAAATATCGACTCCGCATACTATGAAAACGTTGTTCAATTTAATTTAGCTTCAGACCCCGATTTTTTCCCATTTTATTTTCGCCAATTAAGTTAATCGCATTTCTTTCTTTAACGATGCTCTCAAAGTATAGAAGGCAGTTCAGCTGAGAGATTTTTTTTTCAGTTTTCTAAGTGAAACTCCTTAGTGGTCATTTGAGTACAAATAAATATTATACACTACTGTGTCAGCTTTTAATTTTAATTTTAATGGTAAGACATGACAACTATCATATTTGACAAGAGACGTTAAATGATGTATCTATGATACGCTAATGCTAAATGTTGCACCTGATGTTGTTAAATTTTATAACAAAGCAAGATTCTTTGCTTTGTTCATGAACAAAGTGATTACAAAAACGTGGACTAACATATGTATATAATATATGATGCACTTACACTAGATATCGCCTATACACCACCGGACGTTGATAAATTTCATAGAAAAAGCAAAAATTTTTGCTTCGTTCATCAACAAAGCCATTACAAAAACGTAGAATAACATTAATATGATGTGTCTATACTAAATAGCCCTAAATATTATTGAATTTCATAGACAAAGCAAGATACTTTACCTCGTTCATGAACAAATCGATTACACAAACGTAAAATAACATATACATTTGCCAAGATACCTTTTTTATATCAAATTATATACATTATAATTAAAATCCGTTATTACTCGAATTTTTATAATATTCTGATCTTTTTAATAATTGAACTCATTATTAACCAAACTATCAAATATTTTGTTTTTCGGAAAATTAGAATACTCTAGAATCAAGTAAATCAAGTAATCAAGTAAAGTAGAATATCCTAGAGACGGAAATGTTTGAATTTTGAGTGAAATAATTCGTGAAGTTGATGGATTTCAAAAATAAATAAACAATTATTGTCGTAGCAGTCAATATTTAAAAATGAAATGTCAAAAACGCTTCAAATAATTTATTTTAATTTATTAAACCAGAGTTTATAAAATTTGTTGAAACATATTTGCGTTCATATAATATTATCTTGGAGCTTCTCTCGATAATGTGGTCTTAGCCAATCGCCATGGAATTTGTACTAAATCAAAATTATTTCGATGATCGTTTAAAGATGGCATTGAAGTCCAGTTGTCATTTTCATCATCATACATTTCCATTTCGGAAGTTAAGGAACCACCTGAAAATTGTGAAAAGCAACAGTAATTTTATATTTCGACCTGTAGAACTATGAATAAAACACGCGAATAAAACTAAATACTAACCTGCGATCACCAATTTTCCAAAGAAATTTGCAGCTCCCATTGCATATCTAGTTTGATTCAACGAATGGACCATCGTCCATTTATCGGTTTTCGGGTCAAATCTTTCAGCAGTATTTAAATCAATCGGATTATATCCACCCACCGCATATACATAACCATTAACAACAGCCACCTAAAGACGAATAAAATTTCGAGTGAAATGATAACAAAGTATTTGGAATTGGAATAAAAATAGTTTCAAAGCAGCGAAAAGCTAAATCACAGCTAATTTTTTCAAATCCTTAATATATTTTTATAAGTATACCCCAGGATTGCATCGTTTCACGTTCATGGGAGCGCGTTTTCTCCATAGGTCGATCACAGGGTTGTAGCTTTCGATGTCAGAAAGCTCACGTCTATCATCATTATATCCTCCAACAACGAGAATCTCTCCATCTAAAACTCCGGCTTGGAATTTATAGCGCGCAATCGACATCGAAGTAAGTGTTTTCCATATTTTCAACACAGGGTCCCACCTGTATTTGCCATGTTATTTAGAATTGTCTAATGAAAATTAATTTGAGTGCAAAATTTACTTACATTTCTACGTAAGGAAGGGAAGCACCGTTATATCCACCAATCGCATATACACGTCCTTTGAATTCTACTGCTGATAGATAAGATCTTGTATATTTCATTGGCGGCAGATTTTCCATTTCACCCGTGTTCAAATCATAGCTCTGAACCTGAAATAATATTTTTTTGTAATATAAAAATATTTCGATTCACGATTGATCCTAATTCATACATACCGTATTAACAGCATCATCATTTTCATTTTCACCTCCAATCAACATAATTTTATGTTCCAACAATACAGCGGAATAGTCGGTTCTATCGCATTGAAAATTTTGTACTTTTATCCATTTGTCGTTTCTCAAATCGAATATTTCGAAAGTATTCTGATTTTTTTTAAATTCAATAATATTAATTCAATGTTAAATTTGGATTATTAAATTATCTTGTTAATACTTACACTAGAGAAATAAGAACCAACAGCCATTAAAGTACTATTACAGTCTCCACATTTATAGTCATTTTTTCCCTTTTGTTTTGAAGCAATTGAAATTTTAGCAAGACATTTATTTGATGGATTGACAGAACACAAGTCGTAGGACTCAGAAGTTAAAACCTTAAAGATAAATTTAGTTGAGATAAATAAACTCGACATACTTACATATTATGTATTAGTGACGCAAGTAATTCAAAATGGTACATACATCTAACGGTAAATTTTCAAATTTGATGAAATTGGACAGTTCATCCAAGTGTTGTATTCTCGAAGCGCTGTCGTGGTTTACCCACTTTTTCACAGAATTGAAAACGATCATTTCGGATGTTACGGTAATGTCGGAATCCAGTATTTCTAAAATTTCTGAAATACCCAAATCCAAGAACTCTGACGAACGAGAAATCTGAATCGTTGATGACTAATGTAGTATAACCACAAATTATTTAAGAGAACTTCAAATATATTGAAATGAAAATACCTCTTCGTAATTCTTCCTGATGTATTCGAATGCGTTTTTCCTCAAATTTTCATAATTTTCTGATTTAGTTAATTTCCAAGTTGAAAGACAGTTCGATGAATTCATTTTTCTCTCTAATATTTTTGAACAACCTTCAACAATCGGTGTAATCTTCAAAAAGTTCGCCGACGACATTATTTCATGAAAATTTTTCTCTGTTACACCTAAACAGTTAAATAAATGTACATTTGAACATTTCTTACAGTATAATATGCTATTTATACATAAACCCTTGCTTACTTATAACTCCGGTGTAGCAAAATTCGATCACCGACTTTACAATTTCGACATCCATATTTTTGAATTCTGTATCCGGCCGTGGTTCATTTTCAGTGAATACTTTTTCGAAGTATTCACTTGACGATGCTAAAATGATTTTGTGAACGGGGATCCTACATAAAGAAAAAATGAAACCGTTACTGTGAGAAATAATATTATATTATATTTGTTATTTCGTTTGGATAAATTTAATTTCTTACATTTCATTGCCAACAGCTATTTCAGCGTCATAAAAATCATTCCTGTTTTTCAAAACAAGAAGACGATCATGGAACTCTTTAGGATTTCTGATGATGGTTTCCAAATTGCCTGTTTTTGACGATTGATTGTCTGCCTAAAATACGAGACAGACAACAGTTTTCGTTATATATCATTTTTAATAATCGCATTCAAGATAATTTTAATTATAATGATTAAATAACCACAAGCTTGTGAATAGTAATGATTTCTTTTTTTCAATGATTTATGATTTTTGTTAATTTTCACGGGAAAATGTTCAAAAGAGTCATATTCCAGATGAATCTGGAATATGGTTTTCCGTGCATTAAATCTCGTTTCTTTTTTCAATTACAAAATTTTCAAATGACAATTTCACAATCCGTATATTCCAGTGTCGTGGTTTTGGCTGCTGATTAATTTTTATCACACTTACTTCAAAAGTATTAATTAGAAGACACAGAAAAACATTTCTGACTGATTGTGAGAATTTTTAGACGTTTTAAAAAAAAGGAAAAAGAAATGTCGTTTGTAGCTACGAATGGACTTCCGAAAAAATAACATATGAATAACATTTTTCGAAAAGCATCAGCTATGAAACTTTGATTTTATACAAAACATATTTTTATTTATCCACAACTGTTCGGTTCTTTAAGGTAGATTTTTTTTAAATCTTATCGTCTGTTTGAGTTTAAATATAAATTGTCACAATAAAATGTATACACACTTTGAAAACTCATAACTTTTACGATTTTCATTATTTTTTTACAAAAACAAACATGAAATCAAAACATACTTAAATTAAAAAAAAAGGAAATTGTAGTAAGATGTCACTGAAACTACGAAAATCTCATTTATGTATATATAAAAAAAAAATTT
Organism: Hydropsyche tenuis; assembly: GCA_009617725.1. Taxonomy (NCBI): domain Eukaryota; kingdom Metazoa; phylum Arthropoda; class Insecta; order Trichoptera; family Hydropsychidae; genus Hydropsyche; species Hydropsyche tenuis. The sequence continues at coordinate 690,445 of VTON01000060.1, forward strand.
AATTTTCTAACAAATACACATATGAAACGTATTATTAAAATGTGAGACAATTTTAAAACAAATAATTATAATTGTAAACAACATCAAAAGACTGTAAATTTCTACAAGCCGTGGAAAAGAAGCAATGATCCATGAACTGACGTTTAATTTCAGATATTTATTCAGTGAACAGTTTTTTTACTTAAAAATTCAATAATCGAGCACTCAGTGACATTTAATACACATATTGGATTGTAAAAAATAATATTCTTTAATTATAAACAAAAAAATAAAACCTTTCTATTTAAATTATATTAGAAAATTCGATTCTTGTTTCTTTTGTGATGAAAATTTGGACCTAGTTTAGAGGTACCATTTAAAATTTCAGAACTCCCTAAATCTCGTGTTTATAGCTTTTTTTCAATGAAAATCCATCGAAAATATAGTTTACATCCCAAAAATAGCAGCAGTTAATGAGTTAAAAAAAATGTAACCGAAATTTAAAGAACATAATTTGCATTGTTTGAATTTACATCGCTCCACCTTCTAAACAGTTTCTGATTCAGAACGTTTATTAATTTAAATTTTTTTAGTAACTGTATAAATTATAAATCTCTCATCTTTAAATAAGAGTTTTAACATTAATTATAGCTCAATAAATATCAAAGCCATAATCATTCAAAGTGTGTATACATTTTATTGGGACGCCATTGTATTTTATTCATTCGCTCCACTAACAACGTACAAAATTGTCGATGCGATGGGCTTACAAATTAAATAAAATGATTAATTTTCGATTAATTTCGAAAATTACGACCGATCAAATGTTGAGAAATGTTCAAAAAAATAGTAAACTTACCGCTCGAATTTTGTAAACGTTGAGCAGCACGAAGAAGAATATGTATTTGGCCACCATATTTCTTCAGGAGTCAAACTCTTATGGCTGAAAACAACCGAAACACGGCTTTTTATAGAGCGATAGATAAAATTTTCAATGCATATATAACCGGACCATACATTAATTTAGAGATAAGTGTAATATAATATAATTTTTCAAACCCATTTCTGGCGCTGTTCTAAACTCAACACTTTGAAATGTAATTTTTTATTCATATGTTTTGAAATAGTTGCGGGTTTATATTTTTCGACATTTTTGCTTTTCTTGTTTACTTGTGTGTTTCATGATTGTAAAAAAAAGTAAATCGAAGTTGGAATATGTAGAAGCATGTCATAAAATATGTAGTTCGGTTTCAACGTTTCCTTTGATGCATTTTAGTGATGAAAGCCCGAAAACTTCCATGTAAATTATCTTTTTCTAAAAAGAGGAAGGTATGACTTTGGAAACTGTGATCTCAATGATTTTCTTTTTTTTTTATGAAAATATAATGATATACCCTTATTATTTTAACCCATTAATAAAAGTCGTTAGAAATTTTAAACAAGATAAAAGCATTTAAATCTATTTTCAAATCGATGAAACTTGTGAAAATTGAAAAAAAACGTGTTTTTTTTTTCAAAAATGTTTAAGGTTGCTTATGATTACAAAATTTACGTGTACCTTAAAATTTTGTTTTTTTTTCTTCTATTACAAAGTAAAATATTTTTTTCTAACAATAAGTACATCGTAATTTTACGAAAACAACGAGATATATAACATATAACATATTATAAAACACGAAGCAGGACTGTCCTGGCCGAAACTGAACGTTTGATCACTCTAACTGCAAATCACATCTGAAAATATTTATAAATATGTGAATTCTTTATAGATATTATATTATTTTTATATTTTGGACTACTTACTAGAATTTTTTTTATACTGGAAGAATGTGCCGCATCACAGTGATTGCGAAGCACTGTAATGTACGTAATTAAATATTTATCGCACTCACACTACTACTACTAACACTACTACTAATACTACTAATCACGCTAACACTACTAGAGGGGGGAGAGGTAAAATTTGAGGGGGGGGAATGAAAAATAAATTGTAGCCGATTTCATTCGGAATGGTATCACTCTTACTTCTCTATCATGACTCTAAGTCACTTTAAATCCGATTAGAAGTTATAAAAGTCCCGGGGAAGACCCTGTATATACATTATATTAATTTAATGATAACAAAAACTTTGAACAATATTCATTAAAAATAATCAATTGCAGTGTTATATTATAAATAACTCGGGGAAAACTAAACATCAAAACACCTCAATAACAAGATAATTCGCTATAATCTCTTATTTTCAATTATTATTTGGTTATAGCCTTGACATCTAGTTCATATATAATCTTTTTATCATGACCGAATGTCGTTGTAAAAAAATTATATAACACAGTTAAGTTATTTTGAATACTTGTGCAACATCAATCTTTCGTTCCTATGTATATTTTATCCTTTCGCAGATATAAAAATTATTATATTTTCATTTTGCCCTTGTACCTGAGAGAGTGAAGATATGATACTATAATATATATATTTTCCAATAATACGGTTGAATAATGATGAATGAAGATCTTTGATGATTTGTTTACCGATTTATAACATACTGTGTCACTGATTCGATGTTAGTCTGAATACATACACGAATAAATTTTAATCAAATAACTTTAATTCATGTCAATAATTAAAAATTAAATTAAAATAAATCGATCAATTATTATATTCAAAATACAATTATTAACTTTTACAATTAAAACTTTTTTTTTTGCTTAAAATGTTTCACGGTGTGAAAAGATTGAAATTTGTATTATACATTAGTATGCAAAATGAAGTTTAAAAAAATCAGATATTTTGTTAACGAAAAAATATATTTTGAAAAATTGAAAACTCGTAAATACGTATCCAGCTAATTTTGAGGTAAATGCGTTTAACGTTTCGTCATCGCTTTTTTCATAAACCATGTTTGTTTTATTTTATCCGAAGTGATAATTGATATATACACGAAAATAATATTTATTTTATTGAAAAATACTATTTTTTTTTCATAATTGTAGTGTGTTGGTATATGAAGTTTATCTCCCTTGTTCAACCAGAAATAGGGGAATTCTACATTCTAATAATTGAATTCTATCTTTTAATAAAATATACACAATCATTTATTTAGAAATTTTAAATCGGCAATGAAACTTCTAAAATATTATACAAAATATACTATATTATAAAATTAAGTTACAAAAAGTCGAACACCAATTTTCAGAAAAGTTAATTTTTGATGAATCATTGGTAAGTAACGTCTTTTTGCTATACATTAAATTTTAAACATTGTACGGATAGGATTAATCATAAAATAAATACTAGCAACGTTCAAACAGTGTTATCCTTAAATATTGATGATTGTATAATAGTAAATTTATAGAAAATCAAAACAATTATTATTGAAATTCTAAGACACAAGTATTGTGTATTATTATTTCCCTATTGATCCCTATTTGTCCAATGACAAAGATTTGAAGCGTGGTTTAGAATTAAAAAATTGTATGACAAATTTGAATAATTAAATAGATACCGATTCTAAAGTTGGAAACGTGTTAATCTCACAATCAAACGAAGCCAATAAACCTATATTTCACTTAATCATTAAAGAAAACTATAATATTTGGAGAGCGCTTCTTATTTTGACATAATCTCTTTATCGAGTAGATTAAAGTCATTGTTAAAAGACAGAAAATATTCCACTGTTTGCATGCCAAGATTAGGAAATAGTTTTCATAGAATCAAATATGAAACAATTAAATTCCTCATTCCATGAATCTCAAATCAAAATCATAATCGATAATAACAAAATCGTAAGTCCGAATCGCGATGAAAATCCGTCCGTTTTAATGATTTTTTTTATCAATTTATTACATACTGTGTCTCTGATTCGACATAAATCTAAATAATAATATAACAATAAATTTAAACCTAACAACTATAATTTATTTCAATAACTGAAAATTGAATGAAATTAACAATTCAAATAAATCAATCGACTATTATGTTTATTAATTACAATTATAACAATCAAAATACCCAAATTTTCCTGTTGATTGGTTGAACTTCTGATAATTATAAAAGTAGGCTGATTTTCAAAAAAAAAATAAAAAAATGACTTGAATGTTATAAACAATGTTGCTGTCAATTATTTTTCTCAAAAGATTTGATTAATGATCGTAGTAGTTGAATGGTATAATGTTTTGATAATATTCATCATCCAAGTACTCTTTTTCAATAAAAGTTATTTTTTTAACGTTTTTACAATCTATAACAAATTAAACATTACTGAGGTCCAGAGTGAAATCGAGAAAAATATTTTGTGATCGGAAGAAAGTATCCAAAAAATATTGTATAATTAAGACATGCTCGGGAATTTTTGAAAATTAAACTCGTTATTAAGGCAAATTATCAAATATTTTGTTTCTCTAAAAATTAGAATATCCTAGACATGGAAACATTTCAATTTTAAGTGAAATAATTCGTGAATTTGATGGATTTAAAATTAAAATAAACAATTATTGTCATAGCAGTCGAGATTTAAAAATGAAACGCCAAATATGCTTCAAATAATTTATTTTATTTTATTAAATCAGGATTTATAAAATTTGTTGAAACGTATTTGTATTCATACAAAATTATCTTGGAGCTTCTCTCGATAATGTGGTCTTAGCCAATCGCCATGGAATTTGGATCAAATTAAAAAAACTTTGAGGGTCGTTTAAAGATGGCATAGAAGTCCAGCTGTCATTTTCATCATTATACATTTCCATCGTGGACGATTTACCATTTGATTCACCACCTGAAAATTGTGAAGAATAACAGTAATTTTATATTTCGACCTGTTGAATTATGAATAAAACACGCGAATAAAACTAAATACTAACCTGCGATCACCAATTTTCCAAAGAAATTTGCAGCTCCCATTGCACATCTAGTTTGATTCAACGAATGGATCATCGTCCATTTATCGGTTTTCGGGTCGTATTTTTCAGCAGTATTTGAATAGACAACAAAATACGATTTTCCACCCACCGCATATAAATAACCATTGACAACAGCCGCCTAAAGACGAATAAAATTTCGAGTATTATAATAACAAAGTATTTGGAATTTGAATTAAAATAGTTTCAAAGCAGCGAAAAGCTAAATCGCAGCTAATATTTTGAAATCCTTAATATGTATATTTTTATAAATATACCCCAGGAAAGTTTCGTTTCTCGTTCATAGAAGCGCGTTTACTCCACTGATCTGTCACAGGGTTGTAGCTTTCGACGTCAGAAAGGTGTTCTCTATCATTATTATATCCTCCAAGAACAAGAATCTCTCCATCTAAAATTCCGGCTTGGAATTTATAGCGCGCAATCGACATCGAAGTAAGTGTTTTCCATGTTTTAAAAATAGGGTCCCACCTGTATTTGCCATGTTATTTAGAATTATCTAATAAAAACGAATTTGAATGCAAAATTTACTTACATTTCTACGTAAGGAAGGATTGTTCCGTTGTATCCACCAATCGCATATACACGTCCTTTGAATTCTACTGCTGATAGAAAAGATCTTGCATATTTCATTGGCGGCAGATTTTCCATTTCACCCGTGTTCAAATCATAGCTCTGAACCTGAAATAATTTTTTTTTTGTATTATGAAAATATTTCGATTCACGATTAAATCCAATTCATACATACCGTATTAAGATAAATTTGATTTTGACCTCCAATCAAAATTACTTTTTGTCCCAACAACACTGCAGAATAATCAGTTCTATCGCATTTGAAAATTCTCTATTTTTATCCATTTGTCGTTTCTCAAATCGAATATTTCGAAAGTTTTCTGATTTTTTAAATTCAATAATATTAATTTAATGTTAAATTTGCATTATTAAATTATCTTGTTAATAATTACACTAAGTGAATTAGAACCGACTGCCATTAAAGTACTATAAGGGTCTCTGTAGTTGTTATTAGCAGACTCAAAGTTATTATCTTCCTTCTGTTTTATAGCATTTAAAATTTTAGCAAGACATTTATATGATGGATTGGCAGAACACAAGCCGTGAAATTCAGAAAGTAAAATCTTAAAAAAAAAATAGTTGAGATAAATAAACTTGACATACTTTCATATTATATACTTAGTCTCGCAATCAATTTAAAATTGGATTTACATACATTTAACGATAAGTTTTCAAATTTAATAAAACTGGAAAGTTCATCCAAATATTGTTTTCTTGAAACGATGTCGTGGTTTACCCACTTTTCCAAAGAATTGTAAACGATCATTTCGTATGTTACGGTAATGTTGGAATCCAGTATTTCTAAAATTTCTGAAATTCCCAAATCCAAGAACTCTGACGAACGAGAAACCTGAATCGTTAATAACTGATGTAGTATATCCACAAATAATGAAAGAGAATATCAAATAAATTAAAAAGAATACCTCTTCGTAATTCTGTTTGATATATTCGAATGCGTTTTTCCTCAAATCTTCATAATGTTCTGATTTAGTTAATTTCCAAGTTGAAAGACAGTTCGATGAATCTATTTTTCTCTCTAATATTTTTGAACAACCTTCAACGATTGGCGTAATCTTCAAAAAGTTCGCCAACGACATTATTTCATGGAAATTTTCCCCTGTTAGACCTAAATAGTTAAACAAATGTACATATGAACATCTCTTACCATATAATATGCTATTTATACATAAATCCTTGCTTACTTATAACTCCGGTGTAGCAATATTCGATCACCGACTTCACAATTTCGACATCCATATTTTTAAATTCTGTATCCGCCCGTGGTTTATTTTCAGTGAATACTTTTTCGAAGTATTCACTTGACGATGCTAAAATGATTTGGTGAACGGGGATCCTACAAAAAGAAAAATTGAAAACGTTACTGTGAGATATAATATAATGTTCGAATATTTCGTTTGGATAAATTTAGTTTTCTTACATTTCATTGCCGACAGCTATTTCAGCGTCATAAAAATCATCCCTGTTTTTCAAAACAAGAAGACGATCATGGAACTCTTTCGGATTTCTGATGATGGTTTCCAAATTGCCTGTTTTTGACAATTGATTGTCTGCCTGAAATACGAGAAAGACAACAGTTTTCGTTTTATACCATTTTTAATACTCGCATTCAAGATAATTTCTATTATAATATAATGGTTAAATAACCACAAGCTTATGAATAGCAATAACTTCTTTTTTTCAATGAGTTATGATTTTTGTTCATTTTTACGGGCAAATATTCAAAAGAGTCATACTCTATGTTTACATGATTCTGGAATATTGTTTTCCGTGCATTAAATCTCATTTATTTCATTTATTATGTTTAAAAAAATTTCAGATGACAATTTCAAAATCCGTATGTTCCAGTGTCACGGTTTTGGCTGCTGATTAATTTTAATCACACTTAATTCAAAAGTATTCGTTAGACGACACAGAAACATTTTTCTAACTGAGAACTGTTAGGTGTCTTAATAAAAGGAACAAAATGTCGTTTATAGCTACGAATGAACTTTCGATAATAACATATGGCGAAAAGCATCAGCTATGCAACTTTTATTTTACACAAAACATATTTTTTTTAATCCACAAATCATGTTTCTATTACATCTGTTCTTTAATGTTGATTTTTTTTTAAATCTTATCGTCTGTTAGAGTTTAAAAACAGGTGTCTTAATTAAATGTATACATACCACACTTTGAAAGTTCTTAACTTTTACGATTTTTTTATAAAAATAAACACGAAATCAACACTTACGATAGAATTAAATTTTAAATAAAGAAAATTGTAGTAAAATGTAACTGAAACTACGAAATTCTCATTTAAGTTCAAAAAAGTTTAAAACAAATTTTCTAACAAGTACACATACGAAACTTACTATTAAAATGTGAGACAATTTTAAAACAAATGACAGTTTTTGAGATAGTCTGTAAACAACATATCAAATGACAGAATTTCTACAAGCTGAGGAAAAAAAGCAATGCTCCATGATTCGACGTGTAATTTCAAACACTTATTCAGTGAACATTTTTTGATTTAAAATGTCAATAATTGAGTACTCAAAGGCATTTAAATACACATTTTGGATTGTAAAAAATAATATTCTTAAATTATAAAAAAAAAACTTTTCTATTTGAATTATGTTCAAAAATTCGATTAGTATTTCTTTTGTAATGAAAATTTGGACCTAGTTTAGAGGTACCATATAAAATTCCAGAACTCTCTAAATCTTGTGCTAATAGATTTTTTCAATGGAAATCCATCGGAAATAAAGTTTACACCCCAAAAATAGTAGCAGTTAACGAGTTAAAAAAAAATTTAAAGGAAATGCAACCGAAATTTAAACAACACAATTTGCGTTGTTTGAATTTTCATCGCTCCACCTTCTAAGCAGTTTCTGATTCAGAACGATTATAAATTTTTTTTTTTTGTAATCATACAAATTATAAATTTTTCTTCTTTAATTTAGAGTTTTAACATTTATCATAGCTTAATAAATATAACATCAAAAGTATAATAATTGAAAGTGTGTATACATTTTATTGGGACACCCATAGTATTTCATTTATTCGCTCCACTAACAACGTACAAAATTGTCGACGAGATGGGGTTACAAATAAAATAAAATAAATAGTTTTCAATGAATTTCGAAAATTGCGGTTGATCAAATACTGAGAAATGTTCAAAAAAGTTCACTTACCGCTCGAATTTTGTGAGCGTTGAGCAGCACGAAGAAGAATATGTATTTGGCCACCATATTTCTTCAGGAGTCGAACTCTTATGGTTGAAAACAACCGAAACACGGCTTTTTGTAGAGCGATAGATAACATTTTCAATGTATTATAAATGTAACCGGACCATACATTAATTTAGCGATAAGTGTAAAATAATATAATGTTTTAAATATTTTGTTGTTCTTATCAGTACATCAAAACGTACGAAGAAGAGGAAATTGGATCTCTGAATGGTTCGCCTCAAAATAAAAAGGTTCCATTTGGACGATACCCCAAATTACCTAAAATATGAGTGAATTATAAAGCTAGTAATGGAAAATACTTTGAATAAAGAACTTTAGACGTTTCTCTTGAAATAATCATGTTTAGTTTGATCATGAAATCCTAACTATCGACCGATAAACCTAGTACGTATCCATTTTTTTTCTTTTTCTACATCTTGATTTTTAATAAAGCACAGTTTTCGCTAGGGGAAAGGTTCAACTTTGTTTACGTTTGTATTACCAAATAACAACTCTATAAAAACATTATAATAGATTTATAATCAATAGCTTCAGCTGACTTTACGTTGATTATGCGATATTCGGAAAATGTGCAATTAATAAAAAATATAATTTGGAATACAAAATTAATTTAGTAATAACGAAAACATTAAACAATATTCATTAAAAATAATCAATCACAGTGATATATTATAAACAGCTTTGGGCAAACTAATCATTAAAAAGTCTCAAAAACAAGATGACTCGTTACAATTTCTAATTTTTAATTATTATATCGTTATAGCCTTGACATCTAGTTCAAGTATAATATTTTTATCATAATAACTGAATGTCATAGTTAAAAAATATAAGTAACATAATTAATAATTTTAATATTTATACAATTTCAATCTTTCGGTCTTATACATATTTTTTCATTTAGCAAATATAAAAAATATTATATTTTAATTTTTCCCTTGTACCTAACGGAGTAAAGATATGATATAATATTATATATTTTCCAATAATACGGTTGAATAATGATGAATGAAAATCCTTGATGATTTGTTTACTGATTTACAACATACTGTATCACTGATTGGACATTAGTCTGAATTAGTGACACAGTCAAATTTATTCAAATTTCGATTACCGGTAAACGGTACCGGTTACCGGTAAATAAAAAAAAATAAACGTTTGTAGATCAAACGATTAAAGTATAACTGTATGTGGTAACCTTTACTAAAAACACTAGCCTTGATTGAGACATAAATAAATTTTCAATACTGTCATATAAATCCATACATTTATTTTATATAATATGATGTGACTTTGTAAGATTGCGTCGTTTCTCGTTCATGGAAGTGCGTTCTCTCCACTAGTCGGTCACAGGGTTGTAGCTTTCGACATCAGAAAGGTAATTTCTATCAGAATTATATCCTCGAACAACAAGAAACTCTTCATCTAAATCTGAGAAATCTGAATTGTTATTAACTGATGTAGTATAACCACAAATAATGAAAGAAAATTTCAAATAAATTGAAAATAAAATACCTTTTGGTAATTCTGCCTGATATATTCGAAAAAAAATTCAGATTTAAAAAAGCAAGTTTAATATGTAAAATATTTAAGCACATTTAGATTTTTATATTTTTTCAGACATAATTTCGCTAATATAGTATATTTTTAAAAAAAAATGTTCCTGCGACTCTAACGTCTATGCTTTTGAGAAAGTATGCTATTCAATTGTCCTATTTTCATCAGAAAAATTAGTGTTTTTAGTATATTTCTTTAATTTCTTATAAATTTTATTAAAATCGATACTTTTTGTAAAAAAAAAATTACGGCACCTTTTTTTCAAAAGAAAAACACTGGATATAAGTTTTATTTTTTAAAACAAAAAAAGGTACTAAAAATTAAAAATTGCCCTCACTCTACAAATTTCCTAGATCCGTAGTTGTTCGGGTCTTGATACAAGTGCAAAAAACATTTTCATCTTTTAAAATTCATTTAACTGTACAATTGAGAAGCTTCTATCAGACCCTCAGTTTGAAGTGATTGTTTTCCAAAATTATGTATTTGGTAAATTTTTATGTTGTTTTCGATAGTATAGATTCAATAAAAAAACATTGCCTGCGGCGCTATTAATTGTTTATTATTTTTTTTAGATTACCTGCATATAAACATATTTTTTGCGAAACTAGCACTTGAATTTTCAAATAACTATTTTGAAATCGACTAAATTTAACTATTTAAAATTTTGAGCCTGCTTTTTGTTCCTCTTTGAGTAAAATTACCCATACGAAATCATCACGTTCGTTATCCGACACGCCAAGTCTCAAATTTTTACAATCCAGCCCTTTCCAAAAAAATTTGCCGACCCCTGAATTATAATATAATAAATTACAGGTATCCCCGATTTACGCAGTAGATACGTTCCGTGAAAACCCCGTAAATTGAAATCGCGTAAAAAAGTGTATGTACCCATACAAAAAAATAAGATAGGTTCCAGGGGAAAAAAACGCGTAAATTGAAACATGAAGTCTGTACTAAATGAGAAGATTGATTCAGGAAATCGCGTAAAAAAGTCTAACAAAAAATAAAGTTAAACTAAAATAAGATTAAAAATATTTTTTTTTTGTTTTAAAAAAAAATCACTTGTATATAAAACTCACGCGCGAAAGTATTGCGATACGCCTACACGATAAAAAAAATCTCAGACTAATTAGCGAGGTGCACTGCTTAAGGAAAGAGGAAACGGGAGAAGGGGGATAAGGGGATAAACGGTCATCGATGCTGACGTGTGTCCGATCATTATTTTTATCTTACTAAATAATTTGTATTTAATTAAATAAATATCGTTTTGCAATATTGTAATTAATTGATAAAAAAATATATTATTTGCTTGACCGCGTCAAAGTGAAACCGCGTAAACCAGGTACCGCGTAAATCGGGGGATGCAAAAATTACTTAAAAAATAATCTTACAAGAATGACATAAGTATAATTTTTCTACACAATCAAAAAACAAAATTATCTCACCCAAAAAATCGATTACCAAAACATTTCTCCCCAAACCCCCCGACACCGTCAAAAACTTTTTTTTTTCATCTGACACGCGTCCCGAAACTTTTCATTTTTCAATTTCGCCTTTTATCTTTCGGGCCCAGTTTTTTTTTTCGTCCCTTTCGATTTCCTCCCTTCGGCCTAGTCAAACTCGAGCGCTAAACGCTTCCCCCCCTCCCTCCCCCCGATATCCGAGTTACTTAAACCGCGAAAGTTTTGGGGCCATTGTGTTATTACGTAGCCCCGAGGTGATTGAGGCTTTCGCGCGTTTTAAATTATCGCTTTATATATTGTTTTCAGCGGAAGGATCTTACGCTTTCGCCGAAAAGTTCGCCTTTCAGATTCAACAATGGGAACAAGATATTTCCCTTTTTATGTATATACTGAAAAATTTCATTCAACAAGTATTAAATATTTTCGAACTATATATTATATATACACTAAGTTCTCTTTTTATGCGGCTTTTTTTTATGCGAATTCAGAGTTATGCGGTTTTTTTTAAATACAATTTTTTTTTTGAACTATGTATATGAACGTACAAATGTATGTATAATGTAATAACTTAACTAAGAGTACATTATTAATAGAAATACATTTTTTAATGCGATTTTAGGTATATTTTATATAGCAGTTTCACTTTTTCATATCTTTTTTTATGCATAACGGAACGCATCTACCGCATAAAAATAGAACCTAGTGTATATATTTTTTTTGTTAAAACTGAATCTTTATAATAATTTTTCAAGGGAACAATTTAAATGTGCATTCATAAAAAATAATTGTGCATTAAACCTGAGCGTTAAATAAAATGAATTTGCATTCGAAAAAATATCTGTACCTTAAAACAAATAAACGTGCATTAAAATTAATGTAAGTAAACGACGGCAACGTCGCAAATGTGACCAGGATGAAAAATACCAACCGCACGACCATTATTCACAACTTTTATAATAGAATCTATTTACAACAAATCGAATTGAAACAAAATCAACATTGATTTAAAATTGGACCAAATTGTTAAAATATGTATATAACGTTCTGTCGTTCCGTTCATACGTAAACAAATGTAAATCTTGACATATTGACAGTTGACAGTTGTTTAGTATTGCCTATAGAAAAAGGCCACGTTGCCACCTGATGTCACTTTAGTGCACAAACTATTCATTCTATTGCACATTTCATATTTTTTTTAAGCTCACTTTATACTGCACAATTTTTTTTTCTATTGCACACTGAATTTGATTTGTAAAACGACGAATTTGAAGTATAAAAACTGTATGAATGCTAAGTACGAATTTTTTTAATGCACATCGTATATTTTTCTAATGCACAAGTAATTTTTTTTAAGGCGCATTTTTTTTAATGCACAGTTAAATCGCACCCATCTTTCAATTTAAATAATATCTATTCAATAACATGTGTTATAATTTCTGTAGATCCTTTGTTCTTATTCTTGTAGGGTGAGTTCTTATTCCTATCGTATCTTAAAATAAATTCGAACATATAAATATAATATGTTACGCATCCTTTGTGTAATCGCGTTTTCTATGAAAATCGCAATTAAAAATCGTGCGGTTTTTGTGAAATTTAACGTCATCTGTTTTTGTGTTGTTTATCGTGGTTGGTTTTATTGAAAAAATAAATGTTTAATGTTATCTGTCAAATATTATAATAGTTGACGATCTTACGATATACCTATGAAAGGCTGGGAATGATTTTTATTTCCGACACTATTACAAAGTTCGACTTTGTAAAATATAAAAAACCTCATTCTAGAATATGGGAGTCAGTTCAAAATGTCATTTTGATACGAATGTCAAATGTCGTTTTCAAATCTCTCAAAACACGCAAGATTTTTTTGGGTTTTCCATAAAAAACAAGATTACACAAACATTGCGTAACATAGACAGACACATAATTACTCAATAAGTAAATATCATTTTCGATTTTTAACCAAAAAACCCAAAACCAACATCATCTTCACATCCAACTTGGGCTTGCAATTTACCGTCAAATTTCAATTAAATTATTTTTCCCATTGCCGGTTTACCGATTGTAAAATAAAAAATAAATAAACATGTGTAGATTATGTATTAGATGATAAAAGTATAACTGTATATGGCTAATTTTACTAAAAACAGTATCCTTGATTGGGACCTAAATATTTTCAAACACGTTATATGTAGATGAATAATGTCATATAAATCCATACATATATTTTATATGTGACTTTCAATGCTGAAACTAAAATAAATTATTAACACCCCCCCCCCCTCCCAAGTTTGCAAAACCATAATGGCGCCCCTCACTCATAAAAGCGCCCTTTAAAATTTTTTTCACAATAATCTTTCATTATAATATAGGTATATTCTATATCTGTCCTAAATTCGCGATAAAATAGTTTTCGGTAATTGTCGATAAATTTCCCAATTTACCGGCAATTACCGATGGTACGTTTTCGGCTATTTACCAGTGAAGCAATAAACCGGTTAACCGGCAATGCAAGCCCTATATCCAACACTACAACTAAAGCTTGCATTAACAGTTCACCGGTAAATAGTCGAAAATGTACCATCGATAATTACCGGTATATTGAAAAAAAATACCGGTAATAACCAGAAACGATTTAATCGCGAATTAAGAACAGATACAGACATATCATTGCGGGAAAAAATTTGAAAGGGCGCTTTTATGAGTGTTACTATGGTTTTGTGAATTTGGGGGGGGGGGGGTAATAATCATTTATTTTAGTTTCAGCACCGAAAGTCACATCATATAAAATATATATATATGGATTTTTATGACATTATTTATCTATAACGTATTGAAAATATTGAGGTTTCAATCAAGGATACTGTTTTTAGTTAAGGTAGTCACATACAGTTATACTTTAATCATTTAATCTACATAGGTTTATTTTTTTTATTTACCGGTAATGGGAAAAATTATTTACCGTTTACCAGTAATCGAAATTCGACGGTAAATTGCAAGCCCTAACTACAACCGAACCTATCCAAACCACAATCCAATACATCCAAAACCCAAAGTCCCCATAAACTATTAAGAGTGTTCACGCGTGCCCCCGTTTACGATTCCGAGTCCACCGACGCCGTTTATTTAACGCAAACGAACGCTTTATTTGCTTAAGGAAATCGTCCATGATTTCGCCAAACGAAGCCAATTTCGCCATCGGCGATGGGCCCCGATTTCCCCGCTTCGGCCCATTAGCATTTCGAATTAATCGACTACGCAAAACGCTGCTTTTCCGAAGACGCCGAGATTACGTCTGTTCTATTGATTTTGGAATGAGTATGTGTGTGTTATCAGAAAATATATTATACAAAAAATTGTATCTGTATATATAAAACTCGAACTGGGTATGTGTATCTAATACCTAAACCGACAGACGAATCTTTATCAAATTTGACAAGAATATGCTTTGAAATCCGGAAAAACTAATTTAGTTTTTTTAATATTGTTTCGCATTTCAGTTTTTTCTATCGATTGCCATAAAAAATTATAATGATGTTCGGAAAATGTAAGTCAGGGGTTCTTAACTTTAAGATTTAAGGAAATAGTGGAGGGTGCAGGCTGATTTTAAAAAAAAAAACAAGATTTAAGTAGTACATATTAACTATTTATTTATTTTATCATTGTTCCTTGAACAGCTTTATGTATATTTTACATTAATTACTAAATCATATGAATCGGAAGATTATGCGTTTATTTACATTTGCAAAAGAATCATAAAATACCATGCAGTTACAAAAAAATGTCCAAGATAAAAAGTTATAAAATAAAATTAAGAGTAATAAAATACCTATCCCTCGATTTACAGTTACACGGTAGATAGATTCCTGAGAAAAACGTGTATATCGAAATTGTATTTTTTTTAATGTAAAATCGTGTAAATCGAAAAGTACACAAAAAACGCATAATTTGGTTGTTTTTTCAAGCTTTTTATTAACTTAGGTTAGGTTAGGTTAATTTTAGTCCGAAGTCCTAATTTTCGAAGTCCTAATTTTAATAAGCAATTTATAAAAATGTTTAAATATCAAGGTCGACATATCGTTTTGAGGTTACACTTGAAACGTCAAACTACGACGTAATGACAAACGTGCGGGTACGCACCTCGTTGTTTACTTAACAGTGGCTCTTCTATTTTAGTTAGTGACAGAATTCAATGTTAAAATTATTAATGTTATTATTATTGATTATTTTCAACATTTATTTTTTAAACCGTGTAAAAGCGAAATTTAGCAATCTTTGACATTTCATTTCACTTACTAACTTTTCAAAGTTAGGAGTTTTAAGACGATAATCCCAATCGTAAACAATCATCAAGGTTGCTATTGGTAAGTCGAGATCTGGTTTTTGATTTAATTATTGTTACATCGTGAACATGAACAATATTTTCAGAGTTGTTATATCGTGAAGAAAATGCTCAAGGTTATCCAAAGAGTGAGGATCGCTTCAGATTAGGATGACATTGAGGTCAAATAATACAACGCTCGGCGTTCCATATTTGTTATTTATTTTCTATGTCCGTTCGTTCTGTTATCTTCTCTAATAATGATTTGTTACATGCTCTTTTATATTAAATATTAATAATTGTTCAAGATTTAATATTCGACAAACGTAAACATAAATATTAACAAATATGTGTTTACATATCTAAAAATTATAATGATTTCGAGTGTCTACGTCATAAAGGAATTCTATGAAAAACGAATACTGATATGTATTTTAAATAAACAGCGATAGTTGAATAAACTGTAATTAGAGTGATATGATTTGTACTCGAATTATTTAAATACAATATTTATAATAGTGTGAAATTATTTTAATTTCAAAATATCTAACAGCCCAAATGTCTAATTATCTAAATTTCTAAAGGTCTAACATATTTAAAGGGTAAATTTTCCAATTATCTTTTAGTATCAGAATTTTTTTTAAATCATTATGATTTTGTTTATATACTTTGTGGCCGCTCTTGTACAATAGAAATGAAACCTCCATATTTGTATCTAATTTTTAATACACAAGTTTCACAACATATAATATCTTAATATTATACTTAAGCTATTCTTTTTCTGCTAAAATATAAAAACAAACAAATAATGACTACGAAAATAATCCCATCGTTATTGGCGCTGCAGCAAAAAGTCCATTCACAAAGCTTTTTTGAGAAATAATTATCTTCACCGTAATAAACAACACAACAAAGGCATTACACATTTTTAATGACGGTCGATAAATTCACACTACAATACATAATAAATCTTCACCACAAAAACAAAAATTCATTACAATCTTCAATCTCTAGACATCATAACATCGAGTCATCAAACATTCTCATAAAATATTAATCACATTCAATTCCTTACCAAATACATATCATATATACTCACTTTTACTTAACAAACATCTATCTCATTAATCCCAACATGCAAAATCAGCCATAATGGAACTATAAACACGTTATTCCGTTAAAGTACGATATTAAGATGCATATCGAATTAATTAATTAAGGGTTTTCGACGCGTTCATTAATTAAACTAACAGCTTTATTAAGCAGGTCGTTAATATTTATACGAAAAAATTTCTTAATCTACTAATATCATATACAATCACACCCAATCCTCCTTTTACACTGTTTCGAAATAACGCGATTCAAAGATGAAGAATAGATTTTTTTTTACACTGTTTTTTCATTATAATACGGTATAAAAATAAAATAAAAATGTATTATTATGCCACAATAGTAAGATTCGGTGCAGTATATAATTATGGTTATTAAACAAAAAAATTCTATGTTTTTTATGATTTCATATGGCGAAATTTTTCCACATTACACATTTTTTATAAAGTATAACATGATTTTATTTAATAAGATTATGATATATCACAGTTAATGAATTGTGTCTTATTTTTGTACAACACGTTTCATATAACATGGTTTTAGAAAAAAAAAGAATTTGGTAGTGCTTTTTACCTATATAAATTATTAAAATATTTATTGAAAAAATATTATACATAAAATATTTATTGATAAATTTGCATTTTAATATGAATAAAAACGCATTTGAAGTGCCTAAATTGAGATTCTTAACGAATTTCATGCGTAATTCATGCATTATAAGTGCGTAAATTATTACTTTTTTAACGAATTTCGCGTATAGTTTTGAAGTTATTTTTATCAATTTTTAATCGTATCTTAACGAGTTCCGAATAACATATTTTGCCATTTTTAACGGG
Source organism: Hydropsyche tenuis (assembly GCA_009617725.1). NCBI lineage: Eukaryota > Metazoa > Arthropoda > Insecta > Trichoptera > Hydropsychidae > Hydropsyche > Hydropsyche tenuis. The sequence goes on from VTON01000060.1 coordinate 708,446, forward strand.
TTCCATTCATGGAAGTTCTAGATTATGGAAGATCTAGACGTTTGGAGTTCTGGACCATCCGAAAAAAATTAAAACCGAATGGTCCAGAACTCCAAAGGTCCAGACTTCCCTAGGTCTAAAACTCCCATGGTCGGAACCAGTCACTTTCCTCTAATTTTTGGAACCACATAACCATATTATATAAAGTGTATATTTAGATGGAAGTTCCATCCAAATATACCGATGTAAATTGGATATCTTCAATTTTTATATGATCACCATACATTTTCTTACACGTTAGTCTCTGGAACGTATCCCCCGTTTAAAACGAGGATTTGGTGCATATATATGTTTATATTATGATAATGGCGGTTTAATATAAATAAGCTTTCAGTGTGTTTCAGCGGCTTTTGTCCCGGATCCGTTTACGGACGTGTCTGTATATTTTCACGTCAACGCGCGTTTTACGGTCCACTTTTACGATATCGCATTAAAATGCATTTATGTTTCAAAACTGTGAGAGGAGATGAAAACGTACATATAACTTTATATACGGCGTCGTTTTTATGGCCGATATAGGGGAGACGTGGCTAATTTCGAAAATATGAGCTTTGGATCGTATAAAAGTTTGCGTTAGATATCAAGTATGAAGTGTTGTGGATATTATATATTATGTTTGTGTCGTAGAAATTTTTCAGTGGTATAATTTTGTCGGGAAACTGATATTTTTTAATCCAATCGAGTCTATATATTTATTTTCGAATTATTGTTTTTATTCGCAGATGTTACCCTATCAAAATTAGACTTGTGTATAAATTGAAAAAATCGCGCTTTCGTGGGTTTAATATTGTTTTTTGTGAACTCTATATTAATTTTTAAATAAATAGTCAAATTTTATACTTTGAATGGCATCACTAGTTTACAACAGATGTATAAAGATAATACATTTTATTATACTTTACGTTTCGGTAATCGTACATACAGTTGAAATTAATAATACATATTATGACGTTCTAAAATTATAAATTTCTTAATGAATAATTTACACTTGCTAACATTTAAAATTGATGGTAGGCAATACAAATATTACACATAATAACGATTTTTAAAATAAATAAATACCGCAAAAATCTTATAAATTTTAAATTAAAAAAAAATAGCTTCTCAAGCATTTATATTCGATTATAAAAATGAATCAATGAAATTTTGTAAGTGTTGATATTGAAAAAATTTTTTTTCAAAAAATTTCATATTTACGTTAAAAAAAACAACCAATGCTTATATAGGACTATGAATATGTCAACTAAACATAACGGATCTTTTGTTTTGACAGTCCATACAGAATGAAAGAAATAATCGGTTTCAGCCATAATATCAAATAAAATAATAAAATGGATCTGATTCACCTGATTTTTCAAGCTTTTTATTAACTTATTTACCACTTCGACTCCATATGAAATAATACGACTACTTGACAGTCAGAGAAGATAAAGTCCTGCTTTTAACTCACATTTCACATAAATTATCAAAATTACCCAATTCAATTCAAAGCTCTCCATTATACAAATCGACAATTTCACATTCAATACCATCACAATATAAACGGATCTTCTCATACAATTTTTATACATATGGCACTTCACGAGCCTTCACCGTACAAAATACACTTCAATGCACGTAGAGGCGAAGCTGAAACAAGAAAATTCATAAACTCCCGCAGAAGTTCCGGGCTATCTGCGAGCTTACGGGAAATTGCTCCATTAGTGAGCTTTCCTCGACGGGTGCTTTTAAACCGAGGCCAAATAAAAATGGGGTGTACATCCATCCGAACGACCTGAGTCTTATCGCTCAATTATCCGGAAAATGCTGGACGTTTACACTTTTTTTTCCTCGGGTTATTTCAATTGGGTATTTTCCATTTGATATATTTTGAATTTATTTCATGTACTAGTGGCTTGTGCCCGGTGTTGTTCGGGACTCTGTGAATATAAATTGTGTACCGATTATAATTGTTGTCACAATCAATCGTGACGCCGGCACATTATATTATAATTTGTATGGCGATCGATAGAAAAAAACTGAATGCTTACTTAGTTTTTCCGGTTTCCAAAGCATATTCTTGACAAATTTAGTGATGTTTCGTCTATCGGTTTAGGAGTCTAATAGATACATACATACATACATACAGAAAAATTTTGAAGAATGCCAAATTAAAAATCTTTTAAATTATACATATTTTCAAATCAAATACAACGATGTAAAAAAAAACATAATTGTAAATTTTAAATATTTGTATAAATTTAATGTTTGATAATGAAAAAATCACTTTACAAATTTATAAGAAAGAAATTTCTCGAGAAATGAGAATTTTCGATTACATTATTCTTGAAAAAAATTTAAAAAAGAATTCTCGAAAAAAAACACTAATAGTGAACTTAAAAAAACGCGACAGTAAACGCTTCCATAATATTTTTTATAATTAATGACTAATTTTGAGAACGATATAAATAATATTATATATGAAATTTCACTTTAAACGTGCAATAGTACCACACGATAATTTTCAAAAGTTCTACGTCCTGATTTTAAGGGGAGTTTTCATATCGGTTAAAGTAAACTGGAAACTTTAAGTTGGTTTAGTGTATAGACGTTTTTCATTTGGGTTGATGGATCGGTTTCGTTAATATTATGTATATTAGAGTCAAAATAGAACAAGAAATATAGTGCTTTGATACTTGTTGAAGACTATTATATATATACAATAATATATTCATGTATTCACTTTGCGATATTAAAATGGACATTTTTATTTTTCTTTGTTTGAAAGATTCTGTCTGCAACAGGTGCTTTTTATGTTAGATAAATTCTTGTTAATGAAGATAAAAATGCATTCATACAAAATTTACATATTTGAATTTTTTTGAATAATTTAAGTTAATGGTAATAAAATATAATAGTTAAGGAAAAAAAATATCTTACGGTTTTTGTGAAATTAAAATCATATTTGAAATTCGTATCGAAATTATTTTTTTCATCTTATGAAATGAACTCTTATGTATATGATTTACAAAACCGAGCCCTATGTAGTCCTCAACGTCTTTTTTTACCACATAACGATACTCTTGTATCAACAATACAATTTTTTCTCACAATCAGCCTTCTATAGATATATCGTAAGACACGTTAACTGTCATATTTGATAGATGGTGCAGAACAAACATCGATAAAGGTAGACAACACACAAACACATGATGTTAAATTTTACAAAAATCGTAAATATTTTTTGCGTTTTTCATGAAAAATGTGATTTCATAAATATTGCATAACAAAATTACTGTTATTTTTACTTATCAGTAATCCGGTATTTTTTTACTAATTACTGGTTTGCTGGTTAATTATATTTTTTCTGCCGATTTTCTGCCGATTTTTCCGGCCCGTGGGTCAATATTGTTTTTATATGAAAAATTAAGTAAATTTAAAATATTTAGAAATTCTCATCTTCAAAAAATGCAGCAGATATATTTCTTGAATTTATTGTTAAACTATATTTACAAGAGTTTTTCGGGCCTTGATCTTGATTCAAGCAAAAAAAATCCATATTTCAAAATCCATTTAATTGTATAATTGAGGAGCTTCTGTCAGATTCTCAATTGGAAGTGATTGTTCTCCGAAATTGTGTATTTTAGAAAATTTTATGTAATCATCGATATTATAGAATTAAATACAAAAACGAAAAAAAAATTTCCTGCGGCTCTATTTATTGGTAATTACTTGGTGATATTACCTGCATACGAAAATATTTAGAATTAGAATATTCAAATAATCATTTTGAGATCAATTAGTTTCAACTTTTAAAAATTTTGAACCTATTTTTCGTTGCTCGTTGAATAAAATTACCCATATTAACATTTTCGAGTTTGCTATCCGGCCCGCCGAGTCTCAAATTTTCACGATCTAGCCCTTTCCAAAAAAAGTTTGCCAACCCCTGACGAAACGCTACAACTACCCGCAACCTTTTGGCATTCGTACCGAAAAAAAAATCGAACCGTCAAAGCAGGATTAGTTCCATTAGCCGCTAAGCCGCGAGCCGTCTTCACGTACAACAGTGAGAAATTCTTCGTCGGTTAATTATAGTGATTCTAGGGCGAACTTCGGCCGTTCCGCTAAGTGCCTGGCCCTCATTAATCTTGGCCTAGGTGGTGGAAGTCGAGCTCTTAGGCCTCCCCATGACCCTCCAGGTCTCCAGGCAGGGCCGGCTCGAGGGTATATGGCGCTTGAGGCAGATTGATTTTCAGCGCCCTCCTCCCCTCCCATATTTTACAAATTTAAAAATTATTCAGACCTCAAAATTTTTCCCTAAAAAAGTCGACGCTTTTTGAAATTATTCGACACTTCAAAATTATTCGAACCCCAAAAAAATTTTGCTTAAAAAAAGGTCAACATTATTACCCAAATAATTTTGGTAAAACTCAACCTGAGCGCATGAACGAATTTAAGTTGGCACTCCAGAAACGCATCAAATCTAAAGTTTGAAGATTTTGTTCTCACAAGGAGAAGCTCTCAGGTTCGGAACGAATTTCTCAATGAATTATTTTTCTTTTAATAGATTACCTTTATTGTATCGATATGGTAAAGTATAAAAGCGCACTATTAAGCCAATTTAATTAAAAAAGACTTCAAAGTTTCGATATTTTGACGTATCGCTTATATTATGTGTGTTTGAGTAAACGCCGTACAACAAACAAATGATGGCGTTTGTTCAACGGCGTTTACTAACAAAAAAAATATAAGTGATACGTCAAAATATCGAAACTTTGAAGTCTTTTTTTAATTAAATTGGCTTAATAGTGCACTTTTATACTTTACCATATCGATACAATAAAGGTAATCTATTTAAAGAAAAATAATTCATTGAGAAATTCGTTCCGAACCTGAGAGCTTCTCCTTGTCAGTTATAAGTTGGCACTTTGTATTCACGCACAAACTCTCATCCATATTCTGACATTTGTAACATCAGTTTGGGGTAAACTACGCTACGCTAAACGACTTGTTTACTTCCACTTTCCTTACAGAAAAACTGAACGTGGGGATTGGGCCAAAAGCTGCATTTCTCAGTCAAGGAAAACTAAACGCGCTTATTTAATGCCGCATGTCTCAGTCAAAAGTCTGAACGTATTTATTACTAAACGCGTGTTTAGGTTAGGTTAGGTTAGCGTTTTTTGCGTCACATTTACTGAACGTATCTTATTCAATCAGGTATTCAGATCGAAAATATTTTATAAGTATCTATCGTAAAAGTTTTCAACCAACTATCAAACTGCAAACGAGTATTGGCGCATAAACGATATACCAGGTGCCGACTTAAAAACTAGGCACGCTTATCTCTGTATGTGTGCATGTACAGTGTATAAACGTGTTTCTGGAGTGCCAACTTAAATTCGTTCATGCGCTCAGGTTGTCTTTTACCATAATTTTTCTCTAAAAAAAAAAGATCAACGCTTTTCTAAATTAATCGAACCCCAAAATTTTTTAGTGCAAAGCGCCTCTTTAACTTTGGCACTCTAAGCAAGTGCCTACTCTGCTCCCTATTTGAGCCGCCCCTGTCTCCAGGAATTGATACGGTGAGAGGGGGAACGCGGGGTGGGGGTTGAGGTCCATCAATCTGGTTCGCTGAGGAAATTCTGATTATTGATGCCGCTGTGTGGTGTTTTATTGTGTGTTTGGCTGATGGAGGCTGTTGGGAAGGGTCGAATAAATAACGGGTGATTTATGTGTAAGGCGCGCGATGGAAGTTTGATGTTTATGTTGGGTTTTGATTGATAAATCGGGATTTTGATCATTATATGAAACGGTTTTGGGGATTTTCAAATGTTAGTGTTTTTTGTTGATTTTTTAAAATTAGAGGTTATTTTGTAAAATATATACTAAAGTGTATAAAACTAGATATGTGATAACATGGAAAAGTGCTCGAATAATTATATGAATGTCGAATTGATGATATTGTTATTATAGGGAGGCGACTGAATGATTGAAGGTTTTAGAAAAGTCATAACTTATTAATTTTCAATTTTTTTTACAGGTTATAGATAAATCTTTGGAGATTAAAATGGTGAGAAATAATGTTCAGAAATGAATAAAACTCATTGAGTTTTTCTATTCTAATGAAAGATCAAATATTGAAAGTCGTGAAATTTTGGCGATATTTTTTTCGAGTTTCAATAATTGATTTTTCGCTGGGATAGAAAAAAACATAATGAGTTTTATTTGTTTCTGAACGTCATATGTAACCATTTTATTCGTCAAAAGATTCTCTAAAACCTGCAAAAAAAGAAAATCAAAAAAATTTGAAAATATGTTATGACTTTTCTAAGCCTTTTCTAAGTATTTCTCTATATATGATTGAAAAGAAGATTTCTTATTGTGTTACAAATGTATTATGATTTTAGTATACTTTTCTTTTAACAATTCATTATGATTATTTTGTTTTTGGATAAAATATACTACTCTAAGCATTATATATGAATATTTCGAGAACAACAAAAGGTCGATAAATAAATACAAAGTTTTAACTTGCACATTGTACAATAGGAACGCTATATAATCTCTCGAAATCGGATTTATATAGTTTCTCACATTCTTATTTAAGAACCTATAAAAGAACTCCCATAAACTACACGACGTCTTCTTTTGACGCCATTAAGTTTAATGCGACCGTTTAAATTTAGAAAAACCCCTATAACCGACTTTAAACATTTCAAAAAAAATAACGAAACACTTCAGAATCGTTCGACGAAATTTCCAAACGATTTAAATTTCAGTCTCGATTCGCAAAAGCGTCAAAACGATTGTTCCTTCCAGGGCCGGAGCAAGGTATAAGGAACCTACGCATTTTCCTAAAGAGCCAGACGCTCAAAGCGCCGAAATTTGTAAATATATATTTTTTTTTTACATTATTTCTTTAAAAAAAAATCGAACAATATTGATTAAAAAATATATATGTAGTGACCAGACGTTTGCCCAAACGATATTAAAACACACCGACAGTAGAACGAATGATACGTTTTAAGGCAATTGGAGGACTACATGATAGTTAAATGGGTAAAGCTGAAGTTGCGCTATATGATCAATTTAAGTTGCCGTCCTGTATCACGTTTATATACATACTCATTCGCAGTTTGACGTTTCAAATAATATTATATGAGAGAAATCTACACAAAGTACCTCAATTAACAACCTAAACAAAAGATCAGAAGCAATGGACTAATCATTGGAATTAACGAGAACAATGCAAATTGAGTATTTTCACAATACAGGAAACACTCAAACGACACCGAGGAACAAATCACCATAATTTAGATTCATATTTGATTGAGTTTATTTGGAAACAACAACGATGTAATCAAGACGACAAATTTGAGTTGCTGGCCTCCAGAATCCAAAACACGGAAAATAATTATTAAACGAATGAAATATGTTTTTTAATATTATTTTAAACGTCAAACTGTGAATGAACATGTATACGTGCATATATTTATATAATATAAGCGTGATATAAAGCGCCAACTTTAATTGATCATATAGCGCAACTTCAGCTTTACCATTAAATGATCCAATTAATGCTTTATTGCTTAATTTCATTCATATTATATATTTCGAAATTTTTGCGGATTGTATTCTATGCTCGGTATTGCAGTGTCATGTATTCTAATGTCGTTTCAACGTAGTACCCGACGTTGCTCGGGACTCTATGAAAATTAATTTTGTACCGATTGTAATTATTGTCACAATAAATCGCGACGCCGGCTCATTATATTATAATTTTTATGGCAAAAACACTGAAATGCGAATCGATATTAAAAAAACTTAATGCTTACTTAGTTTGTCTGGATTTCAAAGCACATTCTTGCTAATTTTAGTGAGAATTCGTCTATCGATTTAGGAGCTTATTGGATACATACATATATACACCGTTTGAGATAAACATATATATAGATTGGTCAAACAATTTTTATGAAATATCATCTTAATAAATAATAAATATTTTAATAGTATATTACTTATGTCAAGTTTATTTTTTACAAAATTGGGAGGGAGGGTGCAAAATTTTAGTTTTTGCTTAGGGCACCGTTTACCCTAACTCCGGCGCTGATTTCCTCCAGCACCGCATTTTGCGCAATCGTGCAAAAATATTAAACATTCGCGTATACTTTTCAATTCTCGAAGCGTTCATTTTTCATTACGTTTTGTGTACGGCGAACAAACGGCGCTTTGCGGAAACATTTTTCTCACTTTCTCTCGGGCGTTTAACGATCGTCGGGAATTATTTATAGACGTTTTTCTTTTCCCGCCTCGCTCTTTTCCTTCGGGAGGGAATAAAAATGCGTGAAAACGGGATTTTTCTCACCTGCTTGTCGGGAAATGCTGCATTTTCCCGGGACGTTTCAATATTGGCCGAGCGGAAATGTAATATGGTCGCGAAGCTTTTCCGAAATGGAGTAAACGCCGAGGTTTGTCGTTTTGTTTACTCTGTTGTCTTTTATTACTTTTGATGTTAATTTATTTTTGGATTTTAATTACAAGGTCTTTTTGAATATCGTAGGATATTATTTTATGTCGTTTATCTTAAAAAGCTTCATCATTATACGTTTATAAGGAGATAAGATTTTTCCGATACCTATCGGAAGTTTACACATTTTTTTTCCATATCAACGGTAATAAATAAAAATAAAATCTTGATAAGTTTGAATATTAAAAACCATCTTTAGAGCATAATGATCTAAAATAAGTTTTATATGTATGTATATTATGTGTTATGTAATGTTTATGTAATAGCGTTTTTCATAAAAAAACGCAAACAAATGCTGCGTTTTTTATGAAATTTGGTTGTTTCCTTTGTTGGTGTTATTAAAAAATTAAATGTTTAACGTCATCTATCAAATATGATAGTTAACGTGTCTTACAATATAACTATGTAAACTTAGGAAAGACTTATATTGTTGACACTAAAATATTGCAATATGGTTAATAGGACATCGAGGATCAAATGTTTTTTATAAATTTCACGAAAATACAAGATTTTTTGCATTTTTCGTGGAAAACGCGATTACATAACAATTTCAGTAATATGTTCATATCGTATTTAAAAATGTAATGTTTTGGTTTTAGTGTTCGTAATTTTGATCCTATAGAATTTATAGGATGAGCGTGAGCGTAAGCGTATCTCGTAAGCCAGGGGAATGAGCGAGAATGCTAGAATATAATAATGCACTTATTTTGTTTCCCTGTTTCATAAAATACGCTTTCACTAACGCTTATTATGAAGTTTCACCCTAAATTTCTGAGGATTATCTTTCGGTATTCAGTTAAGATATATTTTCTTAATCGGCATCGTTATATTTTCTTATGAGATATTGAATAAATATTGATTTTTCGATTCGTATTCGCTTCCTAGAACAAATATTATTATATATCAAAATAGTAGAGATTAAATAAATACAGAATTAAGCAAATAAATTGTTGATTTTTCCAAATCAAAACATTTCTTATTAAAAAAACCTAGGGAGGAAAAATATGAACAGCAACTTTCTGGCATAAACATTCGTTGTATGGATTTTCTAATTCGTAACACTAATTTTTTTCTTATTTTTTTATCTTTTCAGGCTTCAACCACCCATTTCCCACACAGTAAAAGTACTTCAAGTTTCTGGAGGAGTACGACTTTTAGAATTGGCACCAACTGGTCAACATTTACTAATTGCACCATCAACAGGAGATCCTCAACTATGGCATATTATGTCGAATTCTTTAGTACACACTTTCAAAGGTACACTTATCTTTTATCATTATACCAATATTTCGATCGAATAACATTAATATACATAAATTTCAGGCCACTCAGGACAGGTACTTTGCATGGCCGTGACAAAAGAATCCCAATATTTGCTCACCGGATCCGAAGACACTACTATCATCGTCTGGGACTTGCAAACTTTAACAATCAAGATGAAAATCAAGTACGTCTATACGATTGTATTCGAATAATCGAGAATTTTGACCGAAATTGGCCGTACAGGGCAAATCTTTGCCTATATTGTGCCGAAGTTTCTATTGTCAACGAGTTCGGGAACAATCGACATTCCAATTTATATTATATAATATTTCGATCGGTTTGTGTAAATTCTGTTGTTAAATATTCGAAGATCAGACTTCGAACGTTAAACTTTGTTTCGGGACATAACTTTTGATCTCATTTCCGAAATTACCGAACTGTCTGTTCTACGGGAATGTGAAATTTTGAATGCTTCGACACCGCATTGTTTTATTAATGACGAATTTATCAATGAAATATTTTAATATTATAGCTATAATGTCTATACTTTAGTATTATGGAACGTATCAGTTCATTGAAGTTACGTTATGTATAGTTCGGTTAGTAAATAAAGTAACGACACCAGTGGTTGACCATGTACGTTAAACATTCAGAAAAACGTAAAAATTCAAGTTTTTAAAATGATAATCTTTCGGAAAGGATGCGATAGATAATATGTAATTAACAGCTAATCTATTGCACTCTTTCTGAAAGGTCTTTAAAATCCTTAATTTTTACGTTTTTTGAAAAGTGGTCAATTACTGATACACAATCAACTACTTTATACCGTTTTTTATACCATTAGTCTGAAATTATGTAGTATAATATTATTTAAATATTTTACTACTTGATTTATTCTTTCATTATATATTTTAACAAAAAATATTCAGACTAGTGTCAGATATAGTATTCAGAAAAGTCTTTCTCTGTTGACTATATATAATACCAGGTATCCTAAAAAAAAAATGTATACACACTTTTAATGATTATAACTTTGATATTTATTAAGATAAGATTAATTTCACAACTCCAAATTAAAGAAGAGTGTTATAGAATCTGTATAGTTACAACAATTTTTTTAAATTGATAAACGTTCTAGGTCAAAAATTGTTTACAATTAGAGCGATAAAAAATCAAACAACGCAAATTGCGTAGTTCAAAATTCTGATGTATGTATTTTTTTTAATTTTTGCTTTCGATTCGTTAATTGTAACTATTTTTGCACTATAAACAAACTATTATATATTTTATTGTTAGAAGGATTTTCATTAAAAATATTCTATTGGCTCGATTTTAGAAAATCTTGGAATTTTATATAATACTTCTAACTAGGTCCAAATTTTTATCACAAAAGAAATAATAATTGATTTCATTCAACATAATAGAAGTAAAAAGGTTGGGTATTTTGTCTAAAATTATAGAATTTTTTAATGAATGATTGTAGTTTTAGTATCATATTATAATACTACGAATTTATTTATTTAAAATTTATATCTGATTTGAACCTTGATTTCAAATTAGTTTTAATAAAACAATGGCAAAGCTATAAACTTTCAAAGTGTACATACATTTTTTCGGGACACTGTACTACGTATGATTAGATTTTTCATGAAAACTCAATCAATACTATAATAATTTCATTCAATTTTCAGAGAACATATAGCAGCTGTACTTTCTATAGCGTGTGTTGTTAGTAAATCATTGGTCGTTAGTGGTGGAGAAGATTCTGCTATTATCGTTACATCATTAGCCGATGGTGCATTGGTAAGTTTATCGAATCAATTAATATGAAGCAAATCAAAATTCGAATATTGAAATAATGTATTTGTTCAGATTATGAAAATCGATCACCATCGTGGCCCAGTAACGAACGTCAAAGCGATTCAAGATGGAGAAGTTTTAGTTTCTTGTTCGCAAGATGGCACAGTTTGTGTTTGGTCGACGGAAACGTTTGAATTGCTCAACACGATTCATTCGACAAACAGATCTCCGATTCACATGATGGATCTGTCTCAAGATTCAGTTTTCTTAGTCACTCTTGAGGGAGATAACGAGATAAGACTGAGAACTTTTATAACGGGAACTGACTTGCATACTCTCAAAAAACAAAAAGCTCCAGTATGTATAATATATGTATATATATTTTTAATTATTTTCAAAGTATTATTTTTTAATAATAAAATATGTACTGTTTAGGTTTCGTGTATGTGTGTTGCTAAAGATTGTGCTCGATTGGTAGTCGGTTTACGACTCGGTGGTGCTTTGATACATGAAATGCATACCGGACGAGCTTTAAGAGTTCTGTCTGCTCCGCAACCTTCAGGATTGACTGCTCTTCTTGTTACTGATAACGATGACTTTTTGTTTGCTGCAGGTAATTATTTAAATTATTTTTAATCATATTTCAAGTTTCGATTTAATAATCCTATTCTTATTTTTAGGTGCCAATAGAGTGACGGTTTATTCGTTTCACACAGAAGATTCTCTAACTAATTTTAGACCCACAAAACCTAGAAAACTCAAATCAACTCCTTCTACTTCTCTAGTCAATCGCCTTCTTCATGAACAAAGTTTAATATTACCGATAAGTTGTTTAGACGCATCTGCCGATGGTCAATTGGCAGCAAGTGGTTGTGCTCAGGGCTTAGTCAGAATTTGGCAAATGAACACTCACACTCTTCAATCAATCCTTAAGGGTCACACTGGCCATGTAACATGTGTTAAATTTTCAATAAATAACCTTCTCGTAATAAGTGGATCAGAAGATAAAACTCTTATGGTGTGGACTGTCGCAGATTCAACACATACTCTTACATACAAAGTACTAAATTGAATCTAATTTGGTTATTTGATTAATTTTTCCTATAATTAACTTTTTAACGGTATATTTTAGGGTCATTCGGCTGGAATTCAAACACTGACGGTATTGCAAGACTCTCGCCGTATCGCATCTGCAGATACTGCTGGAAATCTTCATCTTTGGTTAGCCGATAGTGGCATTCAACTTCAGAATTGGGACTATGCATGCAGCAATGTTTTAGTTACCAATAACATGAAATTTGCGGTTAGTTTATTCAACAAAATTACAAAACAATCTATAAAATATTTAGTACAATATAATTTCAAATAAATCGGAAAGGCCTTATCCCTACAGTGGATGTTAAATAGGCTGCATATGATGATAATTATAACTTTCAGGCTTCGACAAACGGAGAAAATTCTGTAAGAGTATGGTCTTTAAGTCGTGAAGATGATAGATGGAATGTATGTCACGCAGAAGCAGTCACATGTATTGCACTTTCCACAGATTCTTTATATCTCATTACGGGATCCAAAGATATGTCTCTAAAAGTTTGGCAAGTCAACGGAGGGAAATTGGCTCAAGTATGTATAATTTATAACTATTTGTGTATCATTATAAATTTGACTACACGTTTCGATTGATTTTAGGTATTAGTCGGCCACACTGATATTGTATCGTGTGTCGCCGTATCGATGTTGAACAAAACACAAGTAATATCCGGTTCATGGGATTGCAATCTCATCGTATGGGATATAAATACGGGATCAGATGTGCATCTTTTATCGGGACATCTCGGTAAAGTTACATGCGTGAGAGTTTCTGGCGATGGAACTATTGCAGTTTCTGGTAATTAAAATGATTACAATAATATTTGAATATTTTAATCATATTTTTTAAAATACCTTTTTTATTATGAAGGTGCTGAAGATAAGACTTTGATAGTTTGGGAGACTAAACGCGGTCTTGCCTTGACATCTTTACAATTGCACGTTCCTATGTTGAAGTTTGAAATGGCTACGGATTGTTCTCGAATAGCCGTTCTCTTATTGGATAGAGGTAATTATGATTTATTATTAAATATATCATTATCTTAAATTTTCTATAACCTGATTATTCTTCAGGTTGTTTACCAATAATATGCTTACACAATACACCTGCGACATACGTAAAGATGCCTACTTACGCAGCACCCAAAGAAGTTGAAGGTAATTCACTTATCGAGGACTATTATTTGTTATATCATGAACTATTTTTAATGTGTAATCATTTTATTTAAGATCTAAGACCTTTAGCACCGAAAAGACCTATGAAAAGATTATTGAAAAAGGAGGTATCTCTCGATACTTACACTTGGCAAAAGAAATACGGCCATCTTACTTCTTCTGCTATGATGGCTCAAGTTGACGAAAGACTGAAAAGAAGGTGATTATTTTTGTTAAATATGTATATGTATATCTCAGACCATGTATATTATTAGTCCATGTATTTTATATTTGATCGAACCCAACCCAAAACTTCCGAATGAAATTGCTGAAAAAAACTAACCCAACTATACCCCCAAAAATGTGTATTTATGACTGATCCAAATATATATTATATGTATATGGACTGAAATACACTTGGGCTGTGTCGTTTATATGATTTTTAAAGAACATGTTATAATATGAATCTTTTCAGATTTTCTGTTTCTGCATCAATGGAAGAAATTTCTAAAATTCAACAAGAAAAAAGTAAAGAACTTGGATCACAGGTGTGTTTTGTTAATTTATTTTTATTTATATAAATTAATATGGGATTTATTAAAATATTTTCTGATTATAGAGCGGTTTGGGTCCTGAGCAAGCGGCATTGGCACAATCTCAACATTTCGATCAATTAGAAGCACTCTGGAATAAGATTTCTCCTCCACGTCGTCGCTCTAACAAAGTAAATATCATAAAAATCTGATTTATCAATACAATTGCACAACATACTAATTTAAATCTTATTTCAGTCATCATTATCGAAACAAAGCTCTCTTATAGAGACTCGTTACGATTCCTCCGACGAGGAAAACACCGCCGAAGAAGGTAAAGATTTCTTTTAAAATAAATTTGTTAAATGTTTTAAAAAAACGGTTTTAACAATGAAATCCTTTTTTAGAACATATGGTAGATTAAAGTTTTATGGAAGAATTAGGTTTAGCAAGTGCCCCGTCATACTCTTGAGCAATACGTGCCAAGTGTCTTTCGATATACAAAACGTTACTAAATGTTAGCTATTCCTTATGTGACTAAATCCATATCTGCCTATGCTTGTTTGAAAATAAAACATTTTGTTATTCGTGGAAATGTGATTAACATTTAGTCACGATTTATTGAAAGATTTCTATTTCTTTTAGTTTGGTTTTTGAACGTATAAGGGTTATCGTTGTATTTATAATATTCAATGGGAATGTGACGCATTTGAATTATTATTTACGTTGAAAATTAACCTTTTAATACTTCTCATTATAAATGAAAAACCCTTCTGTGATATTTAAGCTAACGAATAACAAAATGAATACTTAAATTGTAAAAAAAAAACATAGAAACCTAATATAATATTTATCGCACAATATTTTCCTATTATGAAAAACATATTCATGATTTTTTCGTTAGTGAAATGATCAAAAATCATTTATCACATTGTCGTGTCATTTTAGAATTTTCGTTGAAAACTTTCCATGCACATTGTTTCTCGTTGAAATTAGAAAATAATTGCTCTTAAGATATACATAAATGTATAACATAAATGACTGTAAATTTTATAGACGTTTCTAAATTTTTACGACAATCGTTTCATATCCTAAGACCTTTAAAGAATTTTTCCTTTAATTAAAATCAATTTATTTAAAAACAGCTAACATTTAAACCTAACCTAACCTACCTATAATTATTTTACGACGACTATTGAAATAAAATCACTATTTTATATCAATTACGGACCACAATATTTATAATAAATATTAAGTTGTTTTATAATTTAATTTCGAACTGGTGTTACCTATCTATGTTAGTGTGTACTTCAGCACGTTACTGAATATCGTGTTGTTCATTGTCTGTGATCTCTTGCAGTGACTATCACTTTTCCTAAAATATTTAATGTATTACCCTGTAAGAAAATTAATAGTAGATGAAAAAAAACCTTAAAAAAATAAATAGAAATGGTGCATAAAGATAAGCATAGTATTTAATTCCTAATGTTAAATCGTTCACTACGGTGAACTTAATTTCGACGTGAGTATATCATTCTGTCTGTGAAGTAGAAAAATAATTATATATTCTCTGCTAGAACGTAACGTTATCATTATTGAGAAAAATATACTCGGAATCACTGATAATCATTTGACTTAAGACTTATAATTTATTTTTATTTAAAAACTTGATTATTTTATTATAATTTGATCAGTGCAAAACGAAATAGATATGATTGACTCTGAATTATTCCGTTATTCGTATATATAAATATAATAAACATGTTTATTGTTCATACCTATAGAAGAAATGTTACCGCTTAAGTAGGAATTTTATGTTAAATTTATAAAATGTATATTTGAATGTTGTTAAGATTTTAAAAAGTAAGTGTAATAATTTATGAAAGCATCTACTGTGATAGTGAAACATAAATCTATATTGTATCATTTCGGTGAACTGTGTTGTAAATGCATTCCCCCTTCATTTATTTGTTGACACTTGAAGCTAGTTTATGGTAATAAAATATATACATATATATAAATTAATTGTAAAAATTCAAACAAGAAATAATTAAAACATGAATAAAAAAATTACAAGGTTTATTCTGTATTCTTTCAGATTTTTGGGTTTTCCTATTTTTATGAATATTTTTAGGTTAACCGTTCATTCGTTTATGTTTTTCATCAATTTTAATTTAATTTAATCTAGTCGTGATGCAATAAATAGCAGTTTAGTCTTGTCGAGTGTATTACCGTAATCAGTAGATCATTAAAATTATGCAGCAAACGGCATGGTAAGTATATCTACTTATGTTGTGTTAAAATTAACACATCTTCATTATAAAGGTATGATTTTCAATATTCAAATATCTCGAATGTTATTTCCACACTAAAAAAATTCTGGCTACGACTGTATAAAAATAATTTCTCTATGATCCATATAAAGGTGATAAATAAAACGAGTCTTTTGGATAATACAAATATATTTAACTGAGATAATTTTATAACATTTCTATAGCTCTTGATACATATAATGAAAATAAATAAAAAAAAAAACATACAGAAGTAGTGAAAAAAACTGAAAAGTGACCAAATTCATATAAATACAATATGTTTTCTTCAAATATCAAATAATCTTCATTAAATTCTAAATATGTTTTCTTTTCAGTGGCATTGTTTAGAAAATTCAACATTTCAATTTTTAATATAATTTGTACTTCTTAAATATGTATGTAAAAAAGCATTTAATCAATAAATAAACATATTATCATATAAAATCTAATATATATAATTAAGTGCTGATAATATCGAAATAATACAAATAAACAATATTATTATGACTTAACATAGTATTCACCAATAAATACAATAACACTAAAAAGTCATATAAGCAAAATTTATACAAAAGCACAAGTGTACATCATATGTATTGTGAAATTAATACATTATTAATATTTCTAATATAAAAATATATATGAGTTCCACATGCTTCGTACGGAAGAGATTCTGCAAAAAATTATCCAGTCCAGTTATTTTCAAAAACAACCATCCGAAAATTCAGAAAACTTACCGCAAGATCCTCAAATCTAAAAAATTGTGATCGAAACAATACGCAAACCGAAAACAAAAAACTATTTAATCGTTAACATTTTATATAGCCCAGTCACTATCAAATATATATACCTTAAGTGATTCTCAGAATCAAGATTATATATCATTTTCAACAAATAAATGATAATTATCATTTAAATCGCACAATTGTTATTGTGCGTTTTAACAACCCTAAATACAAATCAACGTCAACTAAAAAAAAACTTAAACGAGAAATAATTTCGAAAAAAATATAATGACTCAATTCCATCACTTTCACGACTCATTTTCTCAACGTCGTTTATTTATATATAACAAAATATGGCACAAATAACAATGGCAATATTAAACCTTTTCGGCCATCAAGTTTTTAAAATGTATGCAAAATTAACACCGATAAACGGACTCCCGTCATTTCTACACAATTCAAAATATGATACACCTTAAAATCATAAGCATATATCTATCTAATTAACATATATGATGATATTAGAATATGTACACTTGAAGTATGATTGCAATTAGAGTAAATATAGCACATGTAATGAGAGCGGTTAAATGAAGAGCGGCGCTGAGTTTCTTTTTCAGATGTTTCGCAGCGCCGTCGCTATTCAAACGATACATTTTGTATAATAGCATTTTTAATACGATTAACACATTCATGGGAAATAACTTATACACTATGATTGTTATAAACACAAATCTTTATCGATTAATTATATACTGCGTACAAACTGGCATAAATTTTCCAGCGTTCGATAAATAAATTATAGGAAAATCCATGATATTATGTATATGTATATTTGAAGAAAAATTATTATAAAAACGGAAGTGGCACTTTGATCATTAATCAAGATAACAGCCTTTGACGAGTAAAATTTATATAAAGGCAAGAAAGTTTTGAATACAATTCAAAATATTTATAAAAACTGATAACATGTAATATTAATCCTTCAAAAAGAGAAAACGGAACTTTTGATGGTATTTAAAAATACCTCAAAAAATTTAATCAATATTCAATAACAAAACTCTAAAGAAACTTTATAATAGTTCTTATACACATTCTCTCATAAAATTGATGCACATTACATTATTAAAGCATATCGCAATAATATACTTGCTCATATTCAAGCTTTTGCAGAGTCTAATGCAAAACGAGAGATACATGCGACGTCATAAAGATAGTTTTTACTATATAAATATATCACGATAATATGATATTTTAACCAATCAGTAAAAGATGCTTCCCGTCTTTCACTGGCAGTGCAATGGATACTTTTATATATACATTATATAAACGCGAGCACAAATAATCTGCAATGCTCGCTTGTAAAACATGATTTTCAAAACGATACAGTATAATCATATAAATATATTTATATATATTCTTGAAAAACGTGTTTTAAAAATCTATCATTCGATGAATGTGGAAAAATAACATGGTCTTATCATCCGTTGGCCTTTTTCTTTTTGTTTATTAGAGCGTTCAATAGACGCAATCTAGCTTTGGTTTCTTTATACTTGACGTACGAAGGTAGTACCACTTGTCTCTCGTCTTTGAGGACTTTGCGGCTGTTCTGGATTTCAAATTCGGCTTCGAAAGACTTTATATTTTTTCTCAAAGTCGCTTTCAATGATTTCGCTTCGTTGAGAAGTTTGTTCAGTTCTTTCAGTGGCAAGCAATGTAGATTTTCGTTGGCAACATTTCCGGAGTCGTCTACAGGAATATTTGTATCGTCGCTGGCAGTAGACTTTGCCGAAGACGACGTAGGATCCTCGGAATCCTTCTTTTCTGATAAATCGGTTGTAGAAGTTCCACTATCACTTTGATTGGGTTTGTCGACCGCTTCTGGAGATTCGGCAGGACTTTCCATGTTTGCAAAGAACATAGTTTCGTGTTCCATAATAGTCGCTAATTCACTAATACTATTATTAGCTTTTACCTACAAAAAAAAAACAATTTTATTATAATTGTATTCAGAATTATATGAACAAAGTAAATTATATCTTACTGAATCATAACGAGCAACTAGACGTTTTACTGCCCTATATCTATCATATAGCGGCCTCGCTGCGTCTCTATCTATTTTAGCGGTTGGACGACCACGAGCACCTTCTAACCACAACAAAGCCCTCTGCACAGCTGCTTTTTCTTCAGCCAACTGCAAATAATTGCATTCTTCTAATTTTTGTGGTCGTCCGTGATTGATACGCTTCATGTCCAATCTCTATAAACAACAAAATGAATATAAGTAAAATTGACTTAGAAAAAATATTCTTATAACAACAAAGATGTTCTTACGTGTTCTATTTCGTTCATGATATCGGTCATAGGTTTATTCTTCAAAGAATCTCCGCTCACAAAATCGGTAGGGATGGGTCTCGATAGTGATTCGCCTGGTCCCGCTTTGATAAACTTCCTTTCGTTTTTGAGACGTCTTACTTCGACGTACAATTTGCTCAAAACTTCATCGTTCATTTTATCAGCTTGAGAAGCTCGGTACCCGTGAGAAGTCTCAAAGTCGGATTCGCATTTGGCTATTTTCTTCTTCAACCCTTGCAATTTCTTTGCTATCTTATGCAGCCTTTCGTCCGGCTCAGACACTGAGCAATTGTTTGGTGCCTCAGCCTTCTCATCTTCGCATTTATCAGGCAAAGTCCTCCTCTGGCTCCGAATGTTCGATATGTCGACATTATCGTAGCTGGCAATGTTCTCATCCCTGAGTGGCTCAGAATCAAAGGTGCTATGAAACGTTTGACATGCCTCAGCACCCCATGGGAAACCTATTAGTTTCGTGGGCACACTGGGTACCGGTTCGTTTTGACCTAGTTGCTCATGCAATGTAGTCAGGTCAATTATAGGAGTCTTCCTCACAGGAGACACCGATTGTGTAACGGGACTTTGAGATCTGTCGCGCACCGACAAAGAGTTATTCCTTTTCAACTCGAAAGACTCATGGGAGTGCTGCTTTTCTACGCGGTTTGGACAGTAATGCGGTGGTTCTGCCGGAGCTACCTTCTCACCGGACAAAGTAACAGTTTCACACTTCTTAGAACTGTGCGGCAAGATCGCCTCTTTTTTAATAAACGGATTTGGCTTATCGACGAGATCGTTCTCCTTATAAGCATCTTGGTCACTGGATCTCTGTTTTTGCTGTCGCCTGGGTGGACGACGAGCTCGTGAGCGTCTTTCGCTGCACCGAGCCCTCTCATGATCTCTTTCATCCACTGACAATGCACCCCAACCTCTGCTGACTACTCCGCATGCTCCCCCCGCTCCAGGATCCCGATTTGGCGAGATCCTCTTAGGGAAAAGGATGTATTCGTGGATGCGGGAGCGCGACGGCGAACTGTCGTTCTTGCTATACTTTTGTTTGAGGCAGAAAAAATCCGCAGACGAGTGATCATTCTCGATTCCTTGTCCAAACATGTGAGTGTACTTTTCACCATCTTTAGCGTAAAACGCTTCCGACTTATGCGGTTGATCGTCGTGGTTCTGCTCGTGCAGCGGTGTCGTTTTTCTGTTCCTATCGAAATCCTCATGGGACGACACACGTCTGATGCTATCGTCTGCTATCGATTGAGTTTCGCAAGTGCGCTCTTCGCTATTAGAGCGGATCACTTTGCGCTCTTGGATCGAAGACGAGCCTGAATCTTGGCGTTCTTTCCTTTTGCGCGTGATCGTCTCCACGGACCAATCGTCCACCAAAAACTTGTCCACCTCGTTCAGGTTATAAATGAGGTGATCAGTAGGGGCTAACCTAGCTGCGAATGGGTCGTGATTAGCCAACATGACTCCAGCTATGGGACTAGCGGTGCGGATGTAGGCTCCTACTAGATCGAGTGCTCTGTACTCTGACGCAGCTGGTGTCTGCTGTTGCTGCTGCTGCTGTTGTTGTTGTTGTTGTTGTTGTTGTTGATGCTTCTGCTGAGGATGTTGGCTGCTGTCGAGGCACTCGCACGAGCGCGCCAGGTTTGCAACACTTTCCTTGACTCCTTGCACGTAGTTGGAGCCTGGCACCAGGCCGCGGCTGCCTTCAGAACAGTTTTCCTCGGCTGCCGCGCCACACTGGAAACATTGCTATGTCTGGTCTTTTATCTGAAGACGAGCCGAGGAAATTCGGAAAATCGCACAAGATCAACTTTCCATTTCCTCTGATATTGGGACAAATTGTTCATTATCAACCGTTGCTTTTGGGTCATAGATGTGTGCAAGATAAAAATCCAAAGCAAACGAAAAATTATCAAAGATTTGACTGCTTCGAAATTTTTTCTCTTTGAGATCGGTCTTGAGGTGCTGTTCCACGAAAATTAACATAATTTTTTTTTTATTTCGTTTTATATAAAATTTGAATTGAATCATGTGACAGCACCTTTATACAAACAAAACGCTTTCTCATATTCAAAGACGATTTTAAGCGCGAAAATTTTCGTTTTTTTAAATGAAATTACATCGACATCAACAAAAAAAAACAACTAAAATCAAATTGAAAGCGGTTTTCGCTGATTACCTCTGAAAGCAAAGCAAGAATCTTGTTTGCTGACCCGAAGCAGGACGAACAAAATTCTTTATATTATTCAAACTCTTCTTTGGGATCGTCAAGATTGGTGCACGCCGCGTCAATCTATATTACATAACACAAAAAACAAAATTTGAAAACAAACCAAAAAAACCAAAAAACGAAACGATATCGAAAAAAATCATAATAATGAAACGAGCGTAAAAATGGCAAAATCGATGCGGTAAAAAAATCGGTAAATATTTACAAGTACGAATGCAGCGCAATTACGCGACATCATAGACGTGCGCCCGTTTCGGAACGCCTCACAGTAAGACGAAAATAATATAATATTTGGGAAACGTCCATCTGGTCGGTATTCTAGCGTATTTTTGGCCAAATTTGCGACACGGGACCAAAAATGGGCGACCTTCGTCACGTAGCCGAAATAAGTTTCTGAAATTCGCGAAAAATAATCCTTTGCGGGGCCGAAATTTATAAGCGGCAATAAATTTATCAAAGCTCGGCGTATAGATAAAAAAATATATATTTATTGCGGCCCTGTCGTGTGGACGTGGATTTTTATTGTAAATAATTTTTCGTTTGAAAAAATAAAGTGAAATGAACGAGTTCTAAGGTTTGTGTGCGAAAAAAATGTTTTCGATAAGCCGAGTGAAGAAATCGCGAAGGTAAATAAAATATGTATGAAGGAAATTGAGGTTGATGAATCCACATGAGCGACTTTTCAACGAAAATAAGCAATTTGGTGATTCAGCGACAAATTTTCCAACAAAAAATTGTAAAAAAGAATCTCACAATGACCAAAAATCGTCAAGAATTGTCACCGAACGACCGATTGTCGTTGGAACGACCAAAAATTGTCGCCGAACAAACAAGAATTATCATTGAACATTTTGTATTATTATAATAAAATATAAAAAAAACGTTGCAACACCTCATTTAACCCCTTTTAGCGACAAAAAATGACAAATCACATTTTTTGTCGCTAATTACAGCGACTTTTTGTTTTTTCTAAAGACCAAAAGTTACTCATATCGTTGAAGTCTTTTATAGTGAAAATTTTCAAAATATCAATGTTATAGTTTTGTATCAGTCCTGGAGGGTCATTTAAGTGTATCAATAATATTTTTTTAAAAAATGTATCAATTCACTATTATTATTATTATTGTTAATATATACCCCCATAATATATTCAATTTTTAATAATTGCATATTCAATCGCTGTTTTTACAAAATATAAATTATAATATTTCAAGGCAAGTGCCTACAAGCCTGCAAGTAGGCAAAAGCCTACTCTGCTCCCTATTTGAGCCGCCCCTGATTATACAATAATTATATTATATTATATTATAATAATGATATAATTGTAATAATCATAATTAAAAAACATTCGGGAACAAATCCAAAAGCTTCAACCTCTCAAAGACCACTCCTCACCCAATGAATGACTCACCCTCCGGAATTCGTCCAAATCGATCAAAACAACCGAATTTGCAAAAGCGTGCCAAAATTAAAACTATCCAACGATAAAATCGGACACTAAATCAATCGTACTCGAATTATAATACGCCTAATACTCTTTTTACACGGTTCCAAAATAACACGGTTCAAGGAAGATGGACCGATTACTTTTTATACACGGATTTTTCACTTTATTATTATGCCACAATGGTAAGATTCGATGCAGGCTATAGTATACTGATACCTATCCCTCGATTTACACGGTACTTGTTTTACACGTTTTCGCTTTTACACGGTTTAAAAAAAAAATAAATGTTGAAAATAATCAATAATAATAACATTAATAATTTTAACATTGAATTCTATCACTGACTAAATAGAAGAGCCACTGTTAGGTAAACAACGAGGTGCGTACCCGCACGTTTGTCATTACGTCGTAGTTTGACGTTTCAAGTGTAACCTCAAAACGATATGTCGACCATGATATTAAACATTTTTATAAATTGCTTATTAAAATTAGGACTTCGGACTAAAATTAACCTTACCTAACCTAAGTTAATAAAAAGCTTGAAAAAACAACCAAATTATGCGTTCTTTGTGTACTTTTCGATTTACACGATTTTACATTAAAAAATATACAATTTTGATTTACACGTTTTTCTCAAAAACTTATCTACCGTGTAAATCGAGGGATAGGTACATTTTGATGGAAGTTCTATCCAAATATACTGATGGAACCTATCTGCAATTTTTGTATGGTCACCATACATTTTTTTTACACGGTTTTTTTATTTACACGGTAGTCTCTGGAAAGTATCCTCATGTAAAAAGAGAATCAGGTGTAATTCTCATTTCCGAAAACGAAATCGACTTTCAGCAACGATCAGCTGAACAAACCGTACTCTTCTTCATACAGCAAAAACGTAAACAAGGTACGAGGTGATCGTCGGTCAAATCTCGCGGCCCAGAAACGCGACCTTACTTCCGGACAAGGTCGTGGAAAAAAACTCGTCGGCCAAAACTGAAAATTGCAATGTGGACGTTCGCGCGAGTTCTATTATAATAGCCGGAATGTAGGTCGTTTGAAAAACATTACGAATATAATTTTAAATAACAATAATCGGTCATTAGGGATAGATTGGCGACATTAGTCGACGCATGCGGAGTTATCGAAGGAAAAAATGTATGAAAATATATATTTTTTATATTAGGTAATCCCGTAAGTAATGCCGTATTTGTGGTGGTCCTTTTCGATTCTCAGTTTGTCGACTTTTCATTGTGATGAAAAGTCAGAAAGGTACATGGGTCTTAAAATTTTTAAAATAAGGTACTTTTGTCGTATACGGATGCAACTCATAATCAAGAATTTCAATTAATTATACCAAGTATGTCAATATACATATATCATAAGATAATAAATATATTCTTTGAACGCCTTGAATTTACACACATATTATCTAAAAATTTCGTATAATGATGATCCTTTTCGATCCTCGGTTGTTCGCCGACTTTTCATCACATTGATCACATACATTTTCAAAAACGTTTTTTATCACTTTTTCATTCAAGTCATTTTGCAAATAAAGGCGTTTATTCCGAGCGAAAAATTTATTCGCTTTTTTACAAAATTATTTAGATGGGAAAATTTAAAAAAATTCAGAGGTGAAAAGAACTATAATTTTCACTCATAGCCGACACAATTTTACAAGAGAATCAAAAATTTGACAGAAAGTTGTTAAAAAACGGTAGAAATTATTTTTTAAATTAATAAATAAAGGTTTAATTGAAAATTTCATCTATCATTCAAAATACCATATTACTTTCAGGATAACCTAATGTTGAAAAAATCGCACATTTGTTCGTTATTGAGTTTTTGCTTTGTCGATAAAACGATTTATATTCGACGGCAAATTTCTACGTCGTAAAATACAGACATAAACGATCGTAAAAGTCAAATTTATTTAACGTCAAATTATTTGACGACATTTGATTAATTCCGCAAACTCATCATGTGGCACGTGTACGTACAAATTTTGTAAACAATCCATCAAAAACATTAAAATTTTAATATATCTGTTATTATGCGTCGTTTGCGAAATTTCTTAATTCGCGAACGACGCAACAGTTTCGAATAATATAAGAAAAATATAATGGATGGCTATTTTTCAATGTTTTTTATCAAAAGGACAGGAATTTGGAATTTTTAAAAGAAAGAATCTGTTTTTTGATCTTTTCATAGCCCTGTGAGTGTCAATGGTATGGTTAGGTTTGATTTTTTTAAGTTTTAAGCTTACTATCGACAAGATTATAGTTTAATTAGGTGGAAAGGAAGTATTATTATATAAATGCAAAATAAATTCAGATTTTGAAAAACGACGCAAAATTATTTTGCTTCGTACGCGAACTAAGCAATTTCGCAAACGCCGTATAACAGTTATATTAAAATTTTAATGTTTTTGATGGATTGTTTATAAATTTGAAATTATTTTGCATTGCTTTTCTTTCCATCTAAATAAAATTTAGCTATATATAATAGAAAACAATCTGAACTTAAAAAAAACCCCTAACCATTGACACTACAAAAGTCATAAAAAGGAAGGGATCAAAAAAACGAAGACAATGAAAAAGAAGAAGTCCAAATTTTAAAACACCATCCATTATATTCTTCAAATACGACGCAAAGCTTTTTTGCATCATACTCGAACAAAGCAATTTCACAAACGACGCAATAAATTAAATTTACAACACAACGAAAAATTTCAATTTCAGCAAAGCCCAACTGTACAAATTCGCGTAACATTATCCATATATTAATCAATACAAATTCGAAATTTCCGTATGTATTTTGCATATGTAATACACAAGTGCGAGCGGAACACATGACTTAATACAAAAGCCTAATTTTACGGTGTGTGAATTATAAAAGAAACGTTCTGCTCGTTACCGAAGAAAAATGTACCGTGGATAAAACGCAGTATAACACAAATGCGTAATCGTAAACAATTTGTCGATTGACAAGTGTGCAAAATTTCTTATTACGTGTGAAATTCGTTTTGAAAAAAAAAAGTACATAACAGTTTCTCGATCAAAACTGCGATTGACTTTGAAGGTTCAAGGCGCTTCGAGTGATGTTATCGTAACAGTTTGTATCAGTCTTCGAAGGTGAATTTTCATTGAAAAAATGTATGCAATTTATGACTTCTTGGAAAAAAGTATGAATTATTGAACACGCGTAGCGAATTCGGTCTAATGAGTCCGTATAAGATATAGGTTTTTCAATTAAAGTCAATTACTGTTTTAAGTATCGGGAAATGATATGTGTTCTTGAATATTTCAAAGTCGATGGCTTTCGTGATAGTATTATATATCACTCATAGATAATGATGATGAATTTATAACTAGAATTTTTTTTAAACATTTATCAACACAATACAAACAATCCTCTTATAACATGATACTATGTAAACACGTTTTTGTTTAACACGGTGTGAAAATTTGTAATACGATATTTTTTTTATAAAAAGACCAGTTTTAAGTAATTAAAAATAATATAAATTAAATCATTTCTTTCGAATATTATAAAAATCGATATCTTCAATTTCATTTATAGATACATTTGTTATTACTTCTAGGTGGTATTTTAATTTTTTTCAGATATAACAATGCATCCTTCTGATTTGTATTACTTCCACGTTTTGCTTAACGAAAATTCAATATTACACGATATGAGTGAATCATGTTATGAATAAATTCTCAACATATCGATACCAGAAGTATCAATTAACATAAAGTACACTTCGGCAAAAATGATTTATTTATACATGTTTTTTCGCCCTAATGAATTTCAGCAACTGCAAGAACAAAATCTGTTTTTTTTTATTCTGAAAAATCATATATCTATTTGTTTTATGTTAATTGATACTTCTGGTATCGATACGAACACATCAATCTAAACAGTATGTATAATATATGTAGGTACATGTATATGTTGATGTCACAGTCCAAGTATGTTTTCAGTCCATGTATATTTGGATCGACCATAAATACATATCTTTGGGGTTAAATTATGTTAGGTTGGGTTAGGATTTTTTCAGCAATTTCGTTTATTTTGATCCAAGTATTGGGTTTAGTTGTATGAGGCCAAATATACATAGACTTATTAATATTATAATATATATGGTCTGTGACAGTACATGAATTATAAATGTACAATTTATTAATCAATTATTATTTTCATTACGCATAAATTTTCCGAACATCCACAATTGAAAAATCAATTCAAATGATCCGTTTTTTTATTCTTACTCATATGTACCTCACATTAACTTAAACTTTTAATATTGATACAAACAAAACATATAGAACACATCAACCCAAATACACAAATACACAAATTTTCCAAACATCCACATTGATCAAATCAATTTTTTTATCCCTGAAAAATCACATTTACCTCACGTTGATTGAAACATCTATTATCGATACGAACACATCAATACATTAATACATAAATTTTCCAAACATCCAAAATTGATCAAATCATTTAAAAAGAACCGTTTTTCTTATTCCTGAAAAATCACATGTACCTCACGTCAATTGAAACTTCTATTACAGGTTTTTTACTCCAAATTAGCACTTTTTAATTTCAAATTAGTAATTTTTAATTTCAAATTAGCACTTTTTAATTTCAAATTAGGAATTTTTTTAATTTCAGATTAGCACTTTTTTATTTCAAATTAGCACTTTTTCATATCAAATTAGCACTTTTTAAAAATGAAACTTTACTCTTTAAATATTAAACTAAATCAGGTATTTTTAATAAAATTATCGGTTCTCAAAAGTCAAAGTGACGCCGTTGACCCACTCGAAAACCAACAGTTGGCGAGACAGTTCCGCTACTGCCCGCTAGGTGATTAGTTTTGCTAACGCTCACTAGGTGTCACTTGCCACATGACGTTTAAATGTCAGCACTGATTGAATAAGATACGTTCAGTAAATGTGACGCAAAAAACGCTAACCTAACCTAACCTAAACACGCGTTTAGCAATAAATACGTTCAGACTTTTGACTGAGACGTGCGGCATTAAATAAGTGCGTTTAGTTTTCCCTGACTGAGAAATGCGGCGTTTGGCCCAACCCCCACGTTCAGTTTTTTTGTAAGGAAAGTGGAATGGCGTCACCTTAACTTATTTGCACCAAATTATTTATTTAACATACGTACAAGTACATACATAATTATTTAGACATATGTATCAATACGAACGCAACATATCGAACACACCAATCCATCAATACACAAACTTTCCACAATTGAACAAATCAATTCAAAACATCCAACACACCCAATTGAATCATTAAAACGCTTACACTACAAAACCAAACAATGGACACTGATCAACAAAGCACGTTCCATAAACGTGGACATCACACAACAAACACGTCTTCCACAAAACGGAAACTAATCCGCGGCGCAAAGTAACCCCCGCGTCTTTTATCCGATTGTGTTTATAACTACATACCTATATACCTATTGTAGAATCTAGAACCTCGATTGTCTGGATAAACGGGGATTGAGATGGATGAAAAATCTGGATTATCGAAAAAAAAAATTGAATGAAGATTACGAATTTATTAGGAACTAGCGGGTAGTACCCGGCGTTGCTCGGGACTCTGTGAAAATAAGTTGTTTGCCGATTGTAATTGTTGTCACAATGAATCGCGACGGCGGCACATTGTATTATAATTTGTATGGCGATCGATAGAAAAATTGAAAAAAAACTGAAATGCGAAACGATATTTAAAAAATGAATGCTTACTTAGTTTCTCTGGCTTTAAAACCACATTTATTGCCGAATTTAGTGAAGATTTGTCAATCGGTTTAGAAGTTTATTATATACATACATACATACATAATATAGCATCACATTTATTTATAACATTTGAGATTTCCTGAATTAGAATCCGCCTATAACAAATGCAATCTTTGAGGATTTTTTAAACGTATTTACAGTCTATTTATTTTTATTATTTTTTGTTATTAGATACTAGCAAAGTTTATGAACATAACATAAAATCGCCATGGTAGTGTATTCGTTGGTTCTCAAAATAATAATTAATGAAGACATAATTTTTAATAGTATCTTTACAAGATTTTTAATAAAACTCCTGTCAGGTTTTAATTTGATCATAGTTGAGTCTGTTGTGAGTTCGTAATTTTTATGAGTAAAAAAAATCGTGAAATCTACTATTTAAAAATAACCAATAATTTTTTTTATCAATCCGGATATTAGAGGTTCTACTGCATTTGAATATTTCGCGCCTTTCGCCACAATGGCGTCGCATTCGGCGGAAAACATGTTTTTTTTTTCAGCACGTCAATTACATTAGAGCCGCATTTCGCATTTGCATGCTGAAAATCTAAACGTTTTCATGACACGCGGACACAGTTTCGCAAACATGGAATTGAATATGCGAAAACGGAATGACCACATTCGCATATTACATACCTGAATACTTCAACGCGTTTTTAAATATAGTAAAACGTCAAATTGGTAAATGAAGTCTGAAATGTTGATGTAGTAAAACCCCGTTTTTACGTGCCCGGAGTTCACATTCGCAAACTTGTTCGCAAAAATATGAATTCACGAGTTCACATTTTCATTCGATTTTTTTAATTTTCTTTTAATTTTAGGACATTTTATACCCGCTTTTACGTTTACACTTCCAGAAATTTGCATATTTAAAATGAATTAACTGTATTAAAATATTTGATTAAAATTCGAAACTGGTAACTGTATAATAGTTGCCAATAGATGTCAATAGCTGTCAAGTTGTCAATAAGTTGTCAATAAGTTGTCAATAGTTGTCAATAGTTGTCAATAGTTGTCAATAGTTGTCAATAGTTGTCAATAGTTGTCAATAGTTGTCAATAGTTGTCAATAGTAATCAAGAGGGGAGGCCATTACTGGTAAACCGGTTTATCGGTAAATTGCCCAAATATAATAACAGTTCAACAAAAATTCAGTTAAACACTAGCGGCTCGTACCCGGCGTTGCTGGGGACTCGAGAAAATAAATTGTGCACCGATTGTCATTATTGTCACAATCAATCGCGACACCGGCACATTGTATTATAATTTGTATGTCGATCGATAGAAAAAACTGAAATGCGAAAGATATTAAAATAAACTGAATGCTTAACTTACAATTAGTTTGGACAAATTTCAAAGCAAATTTTTGCCAAATTTAGTGAAGATTCGTCTATCGGTTTAGGAGTTTATTGGATACATACATATAATACATACATACACGCACACGCGCGAACACATACATACACACATACATACATACACACATACATACATACATACACGCACAAGCGCGAACACATACATACACACATACATACATACACACGCATATACATATATACATACATACACACATACATACATACATTCACACACATATATATATATACATACATACACACATACACACATACACACATACACACATACATACATACATACATACATACATACATACATACATACATGTATGTTTGAGTTTTATATATACAGATTTGAAACCCTCAATCTACGTTTTTCTTCTAATAACATTTTTTTTTTCATCGATCTCTTCAAAAACGGAAATACA
The DNA here is from genome assembly GCA_009617725.1 of Hydropsyche tenuis. Lineage (NCBI taxonomy): Eukaryota > Metazoa > Arthropoda > Insecta > Trichoptera > Hydropsychidae > Hydropsyche > Hydropsyche tenuis. The sequence continues at coordinate 739,539 of VTON01000060.1, forward strand.
TTATAATTTGATTTTGTCATATCGAGCGTTTTCATATCACAAACAAACATACGGAAATTTATCGATTCTCAACATTTTCTTCTTACGCATCTTCGACAAAAATAACTTATAAGGAACGAATGTTTGGAAAAAGCTCGGATTATTCGCGTGGCGAAAAATAGTTTGGCATAAATATTTAGATTCCAAGTGCGAAGGCTGCTTGCACGTGGATAGAATTTATAGTAGTTAAACAGCGAATAAAATTTGAATGTAATTCGAAAAGGCGGCAAAAAAATCGCGTTTCGATTCCGAAAATTCTCGAAATAAAACGCAAAACAAACATACTTTTTTATATCAATTTCCGCTGTAAATTAACGCTTAATCATAGAGTTTTTCTTATCTCTGAAAGTTTATTTATGGATTGCGATTCGTGTTTGTCGCAGAAGTTTGTTGAACTGTTGCATAATTAATATAAATTGCCTGATAATTGTACTATTATATATGTATTCACGATTCGATACAGATCACGCGATTATCAATTTATAATCGACATAAAATGTCGAAAAGTGGACTGAACGAATTCGATAATGTTCAAACTTTTTGTTTTCAATTTGCTAATTGAAATTAAAGTCTCCGAATGGATGAAATAATAAATTGCTTTTTTTAATCTTTGCTCAATTATATTAATTAAAATTTAAAATACGAAACGTAAGAATAAAATTAGTTTAAATACAAAGTCGTTTTTATGTAGAAAATGTATTCACTAGAAATTGCGCAGAAATCGAAAACTAAACATGCATCCATTATTTCTCGATTAATTTCAAAATTATTAATAATTTATGTTAATTACATTTAAAAATATATATACGAACATCATCCTTATGAAGATCATTAGAAACTTCACATATACACACAATTTCGAAGTAACACGGTTCAAGAAAAATAACTGATAATTTTTTTTAACACGGTTTAAAAATAAAAATATATGTATTATTATGTCACAATGATAAGATCCGGATTAGACCAGTATGCAATTATAATCATTAAATAAAAATATACGATGCTTTTTGATGATTTCACATGATGAAATTTTGCAACATTACACATTTTTACAAAGTATATTTGGATGGAACTTCCATTCCAATTTTCATATGTTCACCATACATTTGTTTTACACGGTACTTGAACGTATTCTCCGCGTAAAAAAAGACTTGGGCGTATAACGATTCATTGCGAAACACACGATAATTATAAAGCACACTTCGATCACAACAAATTGATTAGTGATGCAATTTACGGCATTGCAACAAAAGCGCAATTCGTTGCACCGCATAAAACAAAAATAACACCCAATCATGACCTTATTTATATCTAAATCGTAAAATCACAAACATACAAAACTTTCTCGCCCACACAAACAGGTACATCAACATCTCGCACGCGTTCAATTCTCTCGAAATTTTCTCATACATTTCTCATTTAAAATTCAACCTTATACAAATCAAATTCGACAATATAAACTTCAAATTAAACTTTTTACGAATCAAATTCGACCATCGCAAATTAATTTTTTTATGATTTCATGAAAAATATAAAAGAAACGTTACGTACATATATCTATGGTGCATGTTTTCAGATTGGTTTATTAAAAAATATAATTAATTATGTAAAAATCGTCAACTGAGGTTATCAATGTCAAATTGCAAAATAGATTGTATGTTATCGATTACTATGATAACGATCTTGATAATACTTTTCAATTGTTGAATTTGATTAAAAAACGATTGTATTTGAAGTTTTAAAGGTTTAATTATAAAGTATGTATGTAAAAAATCATTAACTGAGGTTATCAAAGTCAAATTGAAGAATATACGGTATTTAATCGATTACTATGACAACGGTCTTAATAATACTTTTCAATAGTTGAATTTGATATGAAAAAAAACTGAATTTGTTTTGAAAACGGTCGAATCTGATGTTTAGAAAGTTTAATAATACACCAATAAAGTACGTATGTAAAAATCACCAACTAAGATTATCAAAGTAATTCAAACAATAGACTATATTTCACTGATTACTATGAAAATGGTTTTACAATTAATAATACTTCCAATGGTTGAATTTGATATGAAAAAATCTTAATTTGATTTGAAAATGGTTGAATTTGAAGTTTAAAAGATCGAATAATAAAATATGTACGTAAAAATTTATAAACATCACCAACTGACGTTATCAAAATCAAATCGAAGAATAGACTTTATTTCCTTAATTATAATGACTTTCTCATGGTTGAATTTGATGTGAAAAAATCTGAATTTGATTTGAAAACGGTTAAATTTGAAGTTTAAAAGATCCAATAATAAAGTACGTATATAAAAATTTATAAATATCATCAACTGAAGTTATCAAAGTCAAATCGAAGAACACACTGTAATTCAATGATCCCTATGACTTTCTCATGGTCGAATTTGATATGAAAAAATCTGAATTTGATTTGAAAACGGTTGAATTTGAAGTTTAAAAGATCCAATAAAGTATGTACATACATAAAAATTTATAAATATCAACTGAAGTTATCAAAGTCAAATCGAAGAACACACTATAATTCAATGAGCACTATGACTTTCTCATGGTCGAATTTGATATGAAAAAATCTGAATTTGATTTGAAAACGGTTAAATTTGAAGTTTAAAAGATCCAATAATAAAGTCAAATCGACGAATATAATTCAAAAATTTCATGGTAAATATCAAAAACTGAATTTGATTTGAAAACGGTTAAATTTCAGTTTAAAAGATCAAAATAAAGTACGTATATAAAAATTTCTAAATATCACCAACTGTAATTCAATGATCACTATGACTTTCTCATGGTTGAATTTGATATGAAAAAAAAAATTTATTCGAATTTCAAATGATCGAACCCTAAACACACAACCTCTATACACACAAAAAACCCAACACACATACGAGTATGTCAGAACACACATATACTCACGATGCAGTATCTGGCGGCGCCGACGATCGACTGCAGCAAGTGAGCAATGGTTGTGGCCTGTACACCCAGCTACCGATAAACACCTCCCACTGTCGAAGACGAGGCGTGAGAACGACACGGCACTAGAGACGATGGTGATGGCGCACGACAACCAGAGAGTCTGTCAACGTTAAGCGGGTCGGCGGGGGGCCGGGCCTAGGTGAGGTTCGGGGGCCCCTTCGGAGGCATGTCCCACTCTTTGCACATGGTGATGTCGTCTACGGCTGCTTGAGGAAGTGGGTGGACACCAGCCGGTATGTTAGCATGGAGGGCGAAGGGCTGTCGGGTTAGCAGCGGCGCCCCCTCATGGTACCGCTTCTTCTGGAATTTTGATGAAATTTATTGGTTAAGGTTGTGAAAGATTGTTGATTAAAAAATAATAATCGAAGCATTTCATGCAAAAAGTTTAGTACGTTTTTTTTTTGGTAAAAGACAACCTGAGCGCATGAACGAATTTAAGTTGGCACCCCAGATACACGTTTATGCACCTACACATAGAGATTAGCGCGCCTAGTTTTTAAGTTGGCGCCCGGCATATCGTTTATATAAGGTGTCTCAAAATAGACGACAAAAATAATTTTGATAGAAAACATAGATTTTTAATTCAAAATTGTTATTTTTTTATTTATTTACACAGTATACAGTATAGGGTTACGTGTGGAATAGCATATCAGGTAAATGGCTTTACTGGCATATACGCATTTTTTCGTTGAAATTTTCCACGACTTTCTCGCGTAAATGTAGCTGAATTTCATTGATATAGCGCTCAATTTCCTCATTCAAGGTGTGGGGGGTCGTGAGCTTGTTGGCATAAACCTTAGACTTCAAAAACTCCCTAGAGAAATTTAAGGAACTACCTAAAGAAAATAAAATAAACTCCCTAAGAAGCAATTCAATCATTGCATGATTCATTTCCTAGTCATGTAATTTCCCGTTTTGGTGATTAGAATTGGCCGGATCATGCGATTTAACGTCTTTGGTGGTTTTTGAAGTTTAGGGTTTATGCCAACAAACCCATGATCACCCACACCTTGAAGGAGGAAATTTAGCACTATAACAACAAAATTCAGCAACATGAATGGAAAAAATTGATGGAAAATTTCAACAAAAAAATGCGTATATGCCAGTAAAGCCATTTACCCGATATGCTATTCCACACATAACCCTATACTGTATACTGTATGAATCAACAAAAAAATTGCAATTTTTAATTAGAGATCCGTGTTTTCTATCAAAATTACATCTTGCGTTAATTTTGGGACACCCTATACATGCAAAAATACTCATTCGCAGTTTGACAGTTGGTTGAAAACTTTTACGATAGGGACTTATAAAATATTTTCGATCTGAATACCTGTTTGAATAGGGTACGTTTAGTAAATGTTATGCAAAAAAAAACTTCTCTGCCTAACCTGAACACACGTTTAGTAATAAATATGTTCAGGTTTTTGACTGATTGTGAGACATGAGGGAATAAATAAGTGCGTTTAGTTTTCCCTGACTGAGAAATGCGGCGATTGGCTCAACCCCCACGTTCAATTTTTCTGTAAGGAAAGTAGAAGTAAACACGTCGTTTAACGTAGCGTAATTTACCCCAAGCTGACGTCACAAACGTCAGAATATGGATATGTGTGCGTGAATGCAAAGTACCAACTTACAATAACTGAGAACGAAAACGTCAAACTTTAGATTTGTATGTATGTTTTTCACGGGTACCAACTTTAATTCGTATGTACTTCCAGCATCACCTTTACCTGTACATTATTTGTCATGAGAATATTATACTATTGATTTTGTTTATTATATGTATAAACAAAATGAATAAAAAAAAAACATCCATGTTAAATTAAATCTAGTCTAAAGTATTTTATTCAAAATTATCGTTTACGCCACTTTCATACTTAATATGAAATACAGTACAATGGATAAAATTTACTTATTGTTGATAGAGTCATTACAAAAGCAAAAAAATAGGATACGGAAAATGTGTTCGAAGTACGTCATTGATATATATGGTAACTAATCGTGGATTTTATTCAAATTTGCATTGTTCTTTCGTTTCCGTACGATTGCACATATGCGGTCGTGATAACACGTTTGTGCAATGGAAATTCTAAAAAAAAAATATCAATCCAATGTAAAGTTATGATAAATAGCGTAATCATAAAACCGAACACTTTCACCTGTCAGCAAACTCGCGTGTCAAATCTCAATAATTTCAACCAATTTACAAAGTCGAAATTCCTTGTACGAATTTTACGCAGTTACATCAAATTGATATCATCATGTCAATTATTAAACACAAACTTTCCTAACGAACACAAGAAACTCGCCCTTGAAAACACGACATTATAACAAGCATTACACGTTTCATCGAAACTTCTCCGACGCAAAAATCGATCATTTCATATACGTTTCGCAATTCTGCAAAATCTATTTGCACTGTTCTGCCCTCGTTTATTATTTACTTGTCCGATAAAACTGCATTATTGCACCGATGCAAAACAAACGGTATTGATTCAAACGGGCCCAGGACAAATATGAAACTTCGAAAACCTTTAATCTGCGGGTTTAAGTCCCGCGATTAAATATTAGCGCAATAATCGCCGCAAAATAATTCGAGGCACGTTTTCAATATGCATATTCATGATGATAAAAATATATAATGAAAAAACGACAAAGTGCTAAGCCTTGAACTACATATATTCATCTCATGAATAATTCACGGACGATGTACAAAAATCGATGTTTCTCGCTGAAAATGTGCGACTTGTCAATTTTTTCCAGACAACTTATAAACAGACAAATCGTTAATCGACATATTGTTTTCGAAAAATCGTTAACAAGATAGATTCTTCACTAGACAAACGTCAAACGACAAAACGATAATACGACAATAAATTCACGCGATAAATTGTTAACACGATAAAACTTTAAAAGACAAAACGTTAAAAAAACGTTTACGCGATAGATCGTTAACACGACAGATCTTCGATACGACAAAACATTAAAAGACAAAACGTCAAAATACAAACGTTAAAAGACAAAACGTTCACATGACAGATAGTTAACAGATCCTTGTCGGACAAAAGCTATTTTTTACGAAAAACTAAACAAAAATTCGATTGATGACGAAGATTTACAGATCTGTTGTGTTAACGATTTGTCATGTTAATGATTTATCGGGAACGATGTGTCGATTGAAAATTTGTCTATAATAAAATTTGTCCAACTAAAAGTGGAACCAATTGATGAAATTAGAATGGCGGATCCAATTAATGTTGAAACCTAAAAAGGTTAAACTAGAACAGCGTAAAAAAACTAGAACGCTAAGTGACTTAATCAAACGAAACTGCTTTTTCCTTATACGGTTAATCCAAGACTATATTAAAATACATTTTCATGAATCAATTGTTTTCAACAACGTACTGAATAAGTGTCGCAATGCCGATGTTATTTCCGTTACACATTCACAGATATAAAAGCCTTGATACAAGATAAAAATATTTGAAAGTAAAATACAATAAAAGTTATAATGTATGATAGAATAATGATAAAAATTCTGGATGAAACTGAATCGTACACGACGTAATTATATAGTTTTCGAACAATTACGTGTTTCGTGCGTAAGCATGTTTAATAAACCTTTCAGTATTAGAATCATATTAATATTTATGATAGTTATATTTTGTAACATGTTTCTCGGTTAATACGAAATAACCTTGTCGTAAAGTCTCGTAAAAATTTCATAACATACAATACTTTGATTCGTATATAAAATTTTTCTTACTAAAAAAAACAATATGTTCTACATTGTAAGATGAAAAAACATGAACATTCTTACGTAACGACTCCATTTATTTTTTGTAAACAATATATGAAGGAATCGAATAACAAATACAAACATTTTCCTTTCGCAAATTCCTCAGACAAAAACTGCAAATAATCCAAACGAATCCATGTCAATCCAATAACATAATTGAACCGAATAATCGTCTCCGAAGATTGACGACGATTTTCGAAAGACCGAAACAATATGGTTTCGAAAACACGCAAAATATTTCGCAACACGCGATCTTTTCATACACTTTTACAGTACACGCAATTGCGCAATACCGATAATCGAATTCGAGTGCCCGAATTAATCGATTTTTATGAAAGAAGTACGGTAACTCTCGATTTACGCGGTAGATATGTTCCGCGTAAATTGGAATCGCGTAAAAAAAGTGTATGCACCCATACGAAAAAATGAGATAGGTTCCGGGGCAAAAAAAAACGTGTGAATTGAGACATGAAATCAATATTAAATGGGAAGATTGATTTAGGATATCGCGTAAAAAAAGTCTAACGAAAAATAAATTTGGATTAAAATAAGATTAAAAATATAATTAAATTAAATGAAAAATGAAATAAAATCTCATCTCATAAGCAACAGATGACACTTTTTCTCTTTTTTGTAAGCGATACAAAATTTCGATCTTTGTAATGATATGACTTATCTCTTAACCGGCAGCTTTGTTACTTCATTTGACATTGTAGGGCTGTATTAAAAATATGTCTAATGAAAATATACAAAAAATGAATAAAAACAAATAATATGTAAATATTTTTACTGCTTGTATAATATATAAAAAAAATTACACGGGAAAGTATTGCGATACGCTTACACGACAAAAACAAACCTCATTGTCAGACTAATTAGCGAGGAGCACTACTTAAGGTAAGAGGAAACGGGAGAAAGGGGATAAACGGTCATCAATATCGACGTGTGCCCGACCGTTATTTTCATCTTACAAAATAATTAAATTAAATTAATATCATTGTGAAATATTGTAATTAATTAATTAAAAAATATATTTTCTTAACCGCGTTAAAGTGAAATCGCGTAAACCGAATACCGCGTAAATCGGGAATACCTGTTTTTGATGTGTTTTCGCATCGGTATAATAAAAATATGATACTAACGATGATTATGATTGAGTGCGAAGGTTATGAACGATCAGTGCGTACTGAGTGCATGTGCATTCTGTCATTGCGCGATGCACTGAAGCCTTTCGTTGTGTATAAATAAAAATGAATGTCACGTTTTCATTACTGCTTTTACATTCTGAATTTGACCTTTTAAACTTCAGATTGAACCTTTTAAAACTTCAAATTGAACCTTTTACGAATCGAATTCAACCGTTAAGATCGTTATCGAAATAATTGATGAAATATTATACAATCTATTTTCAATTTGGCTAATAATCTCGGTGATTTTTACATATGTTACGCTTCGTTTGTGAAATTGTTACGTTTGTGTACAATGTACAGTAGAATAGCGATCTGTATATGATTTTTTTACCAAGATTTAAACTTTTTTTCTTATTGTCTTCGTTTTTGCACCCCTTCTTATTCATGATCTTGGAAGTATCAATAGTTAAGTTAGGTGGGGTTCATTTTTTGTTTTGTTTCATTCTCTAATTAATATTTATAAGGCTAAAGTTTCATAAGTTAGAAAATAAGACAAAGAAAAAGAAGTTCAATGAAGGTGTTCAGTTTTGAAAAACATCAACAAAGCACCTTCCTACTATACACAGTTCGTATACTACACAAACGAAGTATAACACATACATAATTAATTACATTTTTGCACAAATCAAACTGAAAAAAGTACCATGGATATAACATATACAATTATACCTAACGTTTCTTTTATATTTTTCATTAAATAATACAAAAATAAAATTTACAATGTTGTATAAGATTAAATGCAGAATGTAAAATTTGTAATGATGCATTTCAAAAAAAAATCCGGAAATCAAAAAAACAAATCATATCGAAACAGGAACGAAAATTTAAACAATACACCCAAACGATCAAGGTCGGATTTTTTTGCCGAAAGTGGCGCGAAAATACGAAATCGAAACAAATTGACAACACGTAACCAATTCAGAAAACAAACACAGTACCCATACGACATTAGAGGAAATCCTTGAGAGAACGAGATCTATAAAAACTCTTACGAGATTCGCAATACGTTTTAATATGTGTCGTATGAACGTTATTTTTGCACTTAGCAAATCGAAGCTGATTGACGTGTCGAATCGATATATTGTGCGAGTTGCTTTTCATTAAACGTAATTGAATCTAATGTACAAATAAGCTCTCGACATGCGATATGTCTGATGAAAATTGTGTAATAATGAAATTCGGAATGAAAAAAACGAAGATTTGTATGTAATGAGTATAAAAAATATGATTGTTGAAGGTATATTAATAAAATTGTCGATAGACAATTTTTTGTGGGTCTATTATAACAAATTTCGTAATCGTTTTAAAAAAATGAATAATTATTATTATACGTATTGCTTGATTTATGCAGTATTCGTTTTATGCGGTTTCACTTTAACGGGGTTAAGCAAAATGTTTTTTTTAATAAGCATATTTTTAATTTATTAAAAAAAATATATTACATATAATCATCAATCACGAAGTTTTTAAATATAAAATAAACTATCCATGATCAGTGTATTCTTCTTGAAATGAAAAAATATATATATTATTTCAAGTAATGACGATGAAAGTGATTTCGAATCAGAGAAATAGAAAAAATAAAAACAGAATTTTGAAAACAAAAGCGAACATGAGGATAAATTATTATCATTTTGCTTTAAAAAATAATTCATATACAATATATGTATCTAATTAAAAAAAAATAATAATAATTTTTGTTCACAATTAAAAATATCTTCTTATGGATTTATGTTTGACGTCTTCTAATCACAATTTTTTTTTTTTTTCGAAAAATTCGATTTATTTATCATATTTGAATCATACTACATACACATGCATATGTCAATTATACATAATTACTAAATAAATTCTTAGATAATTTTTTTTTACAATTTTTACACGAATTTTCCTGAAGTTAACAATTCTCATTTTTTATTTTAAATCTCTCAATTTAATATGGATTAAAAGTTTATATTTACGCAGTTTTTTTTATCTTATTTTCGTATGGATTCATAGTCGTTTTTTACGCATTTACGCGAAACGTATCTACTGCATAAATCGGATGACGAGTGTACATTGTTTACTACACAAACAAACGTCCATGACCAAAGTTCGGATCAAGAAACTACAAAACAATGAAAATTCACAAGAAAATCTCGTCTAATGGAAAAACGGAATCCGATACGAAATCGAATCAATCAAAATTACGCTTAAGTGAATTAACAAAGGCGATAGCAATCAAACGAACCAGAGACGTTTAATTATAACCCGAGGAACGTTCGCGGAGTTAAACTTTAACAAAAACAGAGGATGTCTAAATATAACCAGCAAAGGTCAAAGGATGTACACTTTGGTTCGGAACAATGTATAAATAATTAGAAACGTGAGTAAATTCGGGTGTGGAAAAAAATAAACAAATTCCATGATGGAATGTGCGTTGAAAGAAAATCTCCGCGAAAAGGGATGTTCCGGAATATAAATAGAACGAATGGTAAATATATGATCAGGAAAGTTTTTTACGGATTTGGCGACACTCGCGTTTGTAAATATACGAATAAAAATAGATTTTTTTTAATATAATAGTTTTAATTAAAGATGACCTTGGAAATTCGATAATGATCTATGCAGGTATTGGCAAAATCTGGCCCGTGGGCCAAATCCGACCTGGCGCCTGTTTTCAATGCGGCCCGCAAGTCAATATTGTTTTTATATGAAAAATTTCAATAAATTTAAAAAAAATTAGAATCAATTTAGAAATTGACATCCTCAAAATATGCAGTAGATATATTTTTTGAATTTATTGTTAAACTATAGTTACAAAAGCGTTTTTCGAATCTAGATTTTGAAAAATTTTCATATTTCAAAATCCATTTAATTGTACAATTGAGGAGCTTCTATCAGACGCTCAATTGGAAGTGATCGTTCTCCAAAATTATGTATTTTAAAAAATTTTACGTAGTTATCGATAGTATAGAATTTAAAAAAAAACGAAAAAAATAATTGCCTGCGGCCCCATTTACTGATGCTTATTATTTTCGCGATATTACCTGCATATAAAAATATTTAGAATTAAAATTTTCAAATAACCATTTTGAGATCAATTAGTTTCAACTTTTAAAAAATTTCAATCTATTTTTTGTTTCTCATTGAGTAAAATTACTTATATAATAATATTTTCGAGTTTCTTATCCGGTTCGCCGAATCTCAAATTTTTACGATCTGGCCCTTTCCAAAAAAAAATTACCGACCCCTGAATGGAAAACTTTTGAATTTCGAATAAAGAAAAAAATAAAATACAAATGACATTAGTGTGTTTAATGCTTTTAAATAATTAATATGGTTTCAATTCGAAAATTGTATGAAAAATTCATGACATGTTTGGATGGAAGATTGACATGCGAAGCGCTAAAAAGGTCAAACGGACAAAATCGAATGAAAAGTTAAATGAAAATTTCTCAAAATAAATAAAAGACGATTGAAGAAGTCTTCGTCCAATATCGAACAATGAAAAATATTTAAACAAAATATGATTACAATACAAATTGCACAATTTAAATTTATAATTTCCACAATACACGCCAATAAGTCACGGTGCACCCGATGGAAAATTCCCCATTAGCAAAAACGCTATTTTTTTTAATAACACGTACAAATCTTCTAAACACCCATTAGACATGCACCAAGAAAAACCCACAATAGACTTCGAACGGCCATAAAGCAAATTACGACGTCCATTCTCTACGGTGCCACGACAAACACGAGTGCATTTTTCATCGCTTTATCGTTTTGCTAATTAGAAAATTTCCATGTCGACTTATCGACGAATCGACGTGTGTGTAATCGATATTGTATCAATCGGACAAAGGTTCGTTACGTGGATTCGAAACAAACCCGTCGACGTGGTGGGTATTACGAATATTGTATGGGGAAAGTCGCACGATCGATTAACCTCCTCACTCTTGACTTTTTTAATATACATATATTTTTTTTAATTCGTATTTATACAGATTTTTATGCTCCAAATTAACACATTTTCATTTCAAATTAACACTTTTTTATTTTAAATTATCAATTTTTCATTTTAAACTAACAATTTTTCATTTTAAATTAACAATTTTTCATTTCAACTTAACAAATTTTTATTTCAAATTGACACTTTTTCAATTCAAATTGACTTTTTAAATATAAACTTTTCTATTTAAAAATTAAACTAAATCAGATATTTTTAATAAAATAATTTTATTTAACATACATATGTACATAAAATACTGTTAATTTTCGATATGGTAGTATTTTACGTGGTTAGGACGAAAAGTTTTCTTAAGTTGGCAGCATTGGCACGTCTCCTCCGCGCGAATTAGACATAAACGTTAATTTGAATTGAAAAATTGTTGATTAGAAATGAAAAATTATTAATTTGAAATGAAAAATTGTTAATTTGACATGAAAAATTGTTAATTTAGAGTAAATTTAGAGAAAACGTTTTATTGTGACTTTTTTATCTATCTAAATCACATAATAAATAATTATTTGAAAATAACAAATACTGCTAAACTAACAAAAACGACCCTTCAGACCTAATTTACGTTCTAATGTACATTTATATTTGATGTCAAATTATTATAGATTACACAACATACAATGAAATTTTGGTTTCAATCGTTAAAAGCAGTATTCTTTTTTAAGATCGTTCCACAATAATGTTATGTGAGTGAACTTTGAATAACAAAATATTGATAATAAAACTTGACTTGTCGTTGAAATGTCAAGCAAAACTGTCATATAACAAAAATTTTGCGCCCTATATGGCAAAACAAACAAAATTAAACGAAATAATACAGTTTACACTATAATTTACAAAAAGTCCCGATGAAAATATGTAATTCTAAAATAGCTTTAAAAACGGTAACAAAGTCTATGTACATTGTTATGTACATAGGGACTGAAAAGGAATTGATAACAATCGTACGAAAAGTGAATCGAAGACATCGTTTTTCACGCTGAAAAAAGAGGTTTTCCGATATGGTTAGGTAATAGGACACGAATCGATGATTAAATGGATAATGTTGAAAGTGAGGCTAATGGAAATATATTACACGGTTTCGATTACAAACGAAAATAAATACGTTTATTAATTTGCATTTTTTTGATGGTTCGATAAAGCAAATTGGATGATTAGATTTTATGGACCTAATTAGTTATAATTTTGTTTGAGCCGAAAAAAAAATTTTTTATTTTAATTTTTCGTTATATGACGCAGATCTAGAGTAAAAAGAATGAATATAATAAAGGAGCGACTTAATAGAGGTACAGTGAAACCCGTTTTTTAAGTTTTTTAAATAAAAGAAGAGGTTTTGGAATTGCGAAAATAGCGGGAAAACGTAGTTTCCGTATACGTTTAAATCGAGGTTTCACGATTTTTATATCAAACACGGAACAATTTGGAAAAAGGATCGTTTTTCAGCATCAATCAGCAGCTTATTACTGAAAAAAACATTATAATTTATTTGTTGCAATATCAAACGATCTATCATACACTCAAAACATAAACATTCAACCACAATAAAATTAACAAGTTGCGGCTTACTACCGAAAAAAAAAATTATAATATCTAAAAATATATTTTTTATAATAACATACAATCAGTCATACTTATATAATACAAAACTAAACTAAACATTCAACCGCAAAAAAATTAACAAACCACGACTTTATAAAAAAAAGTGAAATGAAGTAAAACAAAACAAACAAATCGAAAAATAAATAAAGTGTAGTAAAAACGAAACAAAGTAAAGTAAAATTATACAAAGGAATGTAAAATTAAACAAGGTAAAGTAAAATTAAACAAGGTAGAGTAAAAACGAAACAAAGCAATGTAAAATTAAACAAGGCAAAGTAAAAACGAAACAAAGCAAAGTAAAATTATACAAAGGAATGTAAAATTATACAAAGACATGTAAAAGTAAACAAGGTAAAGTAAGATTAAGCAAGGTAAAATAATGTAAAATTAAACAAGGTAAAGTAAATTAAAAAAAGTAAAGTAAATCAAACAAAGTAAATCAAACAAAGTTATGTAAAATTAAACACAGTAATGTAAACTTAAACAAGGTAAAGTAAAATTAAGCAAGGAAAAGTAAAATTAAACGAAGTGAAGTAAAAACGAAAAAAATTAAAGTAAAAACGAAACAAATTAAAGTAAAAATGAAACAAATTAAAGTAAAAATGAAACAAATTAAAGTAAAAACGAAGGAAAGTAAAAAAAAAAACACTTTTCACACAATCGATCAAAAAAATTCATCAAAACGAATCCGATCATTGAAGAATCAAAAAAAAACCCACGCACCCAAAAAAACCACCATCCCGAAATAAAACGGCTATAAAACAAACGCATTCATAAAGCAGTAAATAAAGGCCCCTTCATAAATTGACTTACTACGCAGCAGCCGAACGGTTGACGCTGCGCAGTTACACACCACCCTAACCTAACCCACCCGTTTTCCCGCCCACTTTCGATTTCCACGAGATTTCCCTCCCCCCTTCCTTGGGGGGGGGTGGGTGGAAGGTGCAACTCGAACCTTTCCCGAAAAGAGCGATGCGAAGGTTAGTAAGGGTTTGACTTTTTATTGATATGCAACATCGATGGGTTATAAATGTTGTAATGATAGTTTTTTTATTAGTAGTAAATAAATTAATAAAAATAAGCAATAAGGTATTTTTAAAGAAAATTTAAATATATAATTTTATACTGTATATAAAGGTCGTGTTTGTATATATTTAGTTCTGATGTTTTCGAAGTTTGAATTTTTTTTTTTTTTTTGACGAATTTTGAATAAAATTAAATCGTTAGTAGGTAAAGAGAGCTATTTTTTCAAGCTTTTTATTTAGACTAATGAATATTACAACACGATTTTTTGGTGAATGAAATTTACTTTTTTCGTATATTCAAATTCGATTGGTCTGGTATACAAATTGAAAAAAAAAACACAATTTTGTCTGACGTATCTAATAATATTGTCTAATAAACAAAATTTGAATGTAATAACATCGTACTTTGTATATGACTACTTTTAGATACATAAAGGACAAATTATTTTTATTTATGTATTTATAGTTCTTATATAAATATGTATCGGTTTCAAATAATTTTCGAAAACTGATCGAATCTGACTGAACTGACAAAATCGAATCGATCGTTATTTAATAAATTAACTATACATGACCCGAAACCACACTACAGTTAAAAAAAATTATATATTTGGTTATAAAAACAATTTAAATTCGACAAAATCGTTCAAAAAATTACGAAATTATTATATTTGAAAGTGACGTATCTCCATTTTTCTTTGATTCGAGATATTTAAAAATTTTCATTTTTCGATATTCAAAAATTATGTTAATCTGCGATGAACTTGTTTGCCTTATCCGAGATCCTAGACATATCAATATTAATGGTAATTAAAATTTTGGATTAAGTTTAACTGATTGTGAAACAATGTTTTTTTGGAATCGAAAATCAATTACGCCACTTTTATTCATAACGAAACATGAAAAACGTTATAAGAAGATATATATGAAAAAGTGGCATAAACGCTAATTTCGGAAAAAAAATAAGTTAAGCCTATATTAAAGTTTGATGTGGATTTTGTATATGTTTTTAACAAAGTCAACATAATTCAACTTTAAAATTAGAATTTACACCACTCACAATATACAAAAACCCATATTCGAACAATTCAAAATTCCCACCATCGATTAACAATAAAAAAATATAATATACCAACAAAACCACCCACAATTAACCATAAAAATTAACGACACGACTCAAACCGAAATAAACGACTTCCATTTTGAACTACCCTATTATATAAATAATACGAAAAATATAACGAAATTTGGGGAATTCGCAGCACGTGTACCTTTCCGCCGCACAGAATTTAATGAAAATTCCGGCCGATGAGAAATAGACTTAATACACTCAAAGGGTTCGCGATGAAAGGAAAAAAGCACCCTTCCACCGGGGGGCCCAATCGATACGGCCTACTCGCAAATTAACGTTCGGATTTGGGAGAAAGTGACAAAGGTGGGCAAATTTAGCAAGGAGACGGTTCGCAGAAGCGAAAACAATAAACACAAGCCGTAAATTCTCATTGTTTGTTTGTTTGTTAGGGGGTGAAGGGGGGTGAAGAGGGGGTAAAAATGAGGTGAAGGAGGGAGGTGATTAGTGATGGAATTTAATTTAATTTTGTTTGTGGAAAAAATTGTGAAAAGTGTTTTTGAAGTGGGTCGATGTTTTGTATTGGATTTTGTGTTGGTATGAAAATAATTGGATGCAAATAACACTTGTTGGATTTGTTTCGTATAAAAATTTTCGATCGATAAATGGTTTGTTTATTTAGAGTGGATGAAAAAAATATTTGTGTGTTATTACGCTGCGTTTCTGTAATCGCTTCGTCCTTGAATGAAGCAAAGAATCTTGTTTTGTTTTTGAAATTAAGACACGTCAACTGTCATATTTGACAGGAGACGTTAAATGATGCGCCTATACACCGCCAGATGTAAAATTTCATCGACAAAGCAAGATTCTTTGCTTTGTTCGTGGACGAAGCGATTATACAAGCGTGGTTTGATATATTAAAAAAAATATAAAAAATTTCATATTCACATTATAATGACTTAACTCAAGCAAAATTTTCAAAATAAACAAACTCACGAAAAAAATTCAAATGAAAAAGCTTCCGAATCGACACAAAAAAAACACACACACATTAATAATGTCAGATTTACCATAATTTTAATTTACCGGTAAATTACCGATAAATTAAATTTTAAATAAAAACCCAGAAAAAAATAACGAAAAGCCGAAAAACCGTAAAACCAAAAAAAAATTTCCATTAAAACCAACAACTTTTCGAAAAAACCGCACACTTACAAAAACCGCTTTCCAAAAAAAAAAATACAATACTTTTCAAAAAATATTCGAAACAAAAATAATATTTTTTATTTAGCCATAAATATTGAAAATTTACTGGTAAATTACCGAACTTTTATTTTTTTATCATTTTAACGCCCTGCATATTACGAACAGGGCTAAACCGAACTGTTATTTAAGTCATTTACCGGTAATGACATCCCTAATTGCGACATTCTGGTATCCCTATCCCTCGATTTACACGGTACTTGTTTTACACGTTTTCGCTTTTACACGGTTTAAAAAAAATAAAAAATAAAAATAAATTTTGAAAATCCTCCATCCTCCATATAATAATAGCGCTATTCTGTCTGTCTGTCTGTCTGTCTGTGTGGGGTCACGCTAGAAATTATGCACTGAATTAGATCCTTTGCCAATGTGCGTTAAGGACTATTTCAGCGTTCACATTTTCACGCTAAAAATTATGCACTATTCGAAATTGGAAATTTTTGTTTTTTATTTGAATTTGAATTATAATATTTGAATTTGAATTATAAATATTTTTTTTACATTTGAATTTAAGTAATTTTTATTTTGATTATTATATTAGGTGTACCGGAAAAAAATCCATTTTTTTTAAACATAATAAAAATTTATTCATATATATTTACGGGCATATAGTAATTATAAAATATAATCGCCATCATTATTTAGGACTGTCTGCCATCTATTAGGCAGCTTTTCGATTCCATTTTTCTAAAATATGGCTTTGATGCAAAATATGAATTTAAATAGTTTTCTAAATTTTTCACCCTGTTGATTTTTTTTCCCTTAGTGAATGCTCCAAGAACATAAACAAATAAAAATCTGATAGCGCGAGCTCTGGTGAACAAGGAAGATGATTTTGAACTTCGAAATTTAATTCGGCAATTTTCCCACATTAAAAAAAATGTAAAGCATAATACCTCCTGGGTGATGTGGAAATCTATGCTTTATTAGATAAATTAATATTAAATTAAAATAAATATTGTAATATCTAAAAAATATTCTATAATATTTTATATAATAAATTAAATAAACATTTCACATTTTCAACTATATTCAACGGTTAAATATACTGTCATTATATTGTATTTTCAAAATTTTTCCTCAAATCACGCGTGCGATGTTATAACATCGGGCCTACCGCTCGTAATCAATAATAATAACATTAATAATTTTACCATTGAATTCTATCACTAACTAAAATAGAAGAGCCATTGTTAGGTAAACAACGAGGTGCGCATCCGCACGTTTGTCATTGCGTCGTAGTTTGACGTTTCAAGTGTAACCTCAAAACGATATGTCGACCATGATATTAAACATTTTTATAAATTGCTTATTAAAATTAGGATTTCAGACTAAAATTAACCTAATCTAACCTAAATTAATGAAAAGCTTGAAAAAACAACCAAATTATGCGTTTTTTGTATACTATTCGATTTACACGATTTTACATTAAAAAATATACAATTTTGATTTACACGTTTTTCTCAGGAACCTATCTACCGTGTAAATCGAGGGATAGGATATTTTCCATACTCCCATAGGCATATCGCAAAACACGTCAACTGTCACACTTGACAGATAACAATAAACATCAACTCTCCCGTCGAACTTTAAGAACAAACCAACTTTATGAACGACCGAAAATCCGCCAACTTTCGACCGAAACGAAAAAAAATCCCAACTCGCCAATCCGAAAATACCCGTTCCGCGCATTCGACGTCAATAATAACAAACGCCCGATCAGAACCGCCTCTAATAATAATCGTTCGATAATATGCGCGCGTTTTCCGAAAATAGCCCCGCGCAGTGCTGCCACCCGCCACACTTTCCGATATTCGACGAGAAATTTCCGCGACAAAAGCAGACGGGGAAAACGAGCGGAAAATTACGCGATACGCAGTATCAAGTTCACGCGATATAAACACGGATAATATGTACATTGTGTTTCGAGTTTATGTTGGAAATATTATTAGAATATATAAAATGTATTAATGAGAATATTATAAATTTTATATAATTTAATTAGGAATTGTATATAGCGAATGTAATGTATAATAAATCGATTATCTATATACATATGTTACAGTCAAAGTGTATCGTCAGTTAAAATATATTTTGACTGACGTTTTAGATAATTTATATTAGAATACAGATTAGACAATTAATACTAATGATGATAAAAGTGCATAAATATTGACACATACCTTCGATTTAATATTACAAAAGCAACTATTTAACAAAACTTCATCCTGCAATGGGCATTTACAAAATGATATGATTATTCGACTACATGAATTTCGATCAGATATTCAAAACGATTTTCAATACTAAAACTATTCAAGAATCACTTTTTTTCAGAATCATCTCATTTGAAGTATTAACGACGATTAAAGTATTTAAATATTGACACATACCTTCGATTTAATATTACAAAATTAACTATTTAACAAAACTTCATCCTGCAATGGACATTTACAATATGATATGATTATTTGACTTCATGAATTCGGATCAAATATTCTAAACGATTTTTTAATACTAAAACTATCCAAGAGTCACTTTTTTTTCAGAAACACTTTATTCATGTTATTAACGATGATTAAAAGTACATAAATATTGACACATACCTTCGATTTAATATTGCAAAAGCAACTATTTAACAAAACTTCATCCTGCGATAGACATTTATATGACATGAAGATGATTCGACTACATGAATTCCGATCAAATATTCTAAACGATTTTTTAATACTAAAACTATCCAAGAATCACTTTTTTTTCAGAAACACTTTATTCATGTTATTAACGATGATTAAAAGTACATAAATATTGACACATTCCTTCGATTTAATATTGCAAAAGCAACTAGTTAACAAAACTTCATCCCGCAATAGACATTTATATGACATGAAGATGATTCGACTACATGAAATCCGATCAAATATTCTAAACGATTTTCAATACTAAAACTATCCAAGAATTTTTTTTTTTCAGAAACACCTTATTCAAGGTATTAACGACGGTTAAAGTATTATACATAAATAAAAAACTTACTATTAAAAAAATAATTATTTAATAAAAAATCACTATTATATAAAAAAAATTTTATAAAAATCCAAGTACACAAATACACCCAACCAAAACAAACCCAATCACTCATCAACGCAAAAAAACATCGAAAAAAATCATCGACCACAATATTTACATCGAAAACGCAACGCACGAACACCCCGTTACATAATCGAACGTAACGCGAATATATAAGCACGTGGCGGTCTGTAGTATGGCACGTTTACGCGCGACGCCTACGCCGTAGAACAAAGGCTACTGCGCGGTGTGCGTCCGGCTTAAGGGCGCGCCGTCCCGGGACGAGACGAGACGAGAAGGGGGGGGTGGGGGGGGCGCGCTTGCGCTGAACGATTCGTGTCCCAGGAAGGACAAGCGGGCTTTGATGAGGGAAGGTCTGGCGGAAAATGGTGTAGGTTTGCTTTATTTTTGAGGATTAGTTTGAACGTTTAAGAATTTTTAACTTCACGTGAAAAAAATATTCAAAAAAATTTTTTTTTCGTATAAAATTGTCCAAAGGGCCAACTCGGGGCTGAAGTGGCCCCCAGTGCTCGCGCGAGTGGCCCCCACTATTCACACAAAAACAAACAGCATTTATTACGATATGTAATCATCGAAATAGTTTTATAATGGAAATAAATAACTTTAACCGATATTTTAATACTTATTGAGTTTTGAATTTACAACAATTGAAATTTTGAAATTTTTAAGTGGCCCACGATGTTTGTACATTTCGGCCTAAGTGGCCCCCGGCACACCGAAATGTTGGGCAAACCTAGTATAAAAGTTTTTTTTGAAAATATAGATTTTCAAAAAGTATAAATATAAAATTTATATTCGAAAAAAATTCGAGTCTTTATTTAAAAAAAAAAAATTGAAAATACATACACGTATAAAAAAACTGAAAAGTTTATTTAATTGGATCAGATGAAGAGATTTCCAGTTAAAGTTTTTCGATATAATACTTTTATCGGAAGTAATATCAACATGTTCGAAAATTTATAGCCTTTTAAGTGAACTACTTTGCTGAAGACCATATTGATTTTATTTCAATTAATATATCAAAATTTTTACTACAATTTTACCTAATTCTGATCAAAAACTCATATTTATCAATAAATACATATTAGGAATGTCAGAAATTTACCGAAAATTTCATTTTCGATTTGTTTTCTAATTACCAATTTACCGGTAAATTAAATTTTTTTTAAATAACGAAAAGCCGAAACACCATTAAAATAAAAATACTTTCCCAAAAAAAAATTTAAAATATTTTCTCAAAAAAAAAAGATGTTTTTTCAAAAAAAACCCGACGTTTTTTTCAAAAAATTCCAAAAAAAATAACAGATATTAATCAATAAAACTTTCAAATATAACAATCCCAAGTAAATTAAAAAAAACCGACTTATGTATGTTAGATTAGATGATTAAAATATAACTGTATGTGGCTACCTTTACTATAAACAGTATCCTTGATTAAATCCAAAATATTTTCAAATACATGAATAATGTCATATAAATCCATACATATATTTTATATGATGTGACTTTCAGTGCTGAAACTAAAATAAATTATTACCACCCCCCCCCCAACCATAGTTGCCCACCCCCCCATACTCATAAAAGCGCCTTTCAAATTATTCTTCGCAATAATCTTTCGTTATAATATGCCTGTACCTGCCTTCAATTCTCGATAAAATCGTTTCCGGTAATTACCAATGGTACTTTTAGGCTATTTACCGATAAACCGATACCATCAATTCCAAACATCACACCACAAACAAAAAGCAACCGTTCAAAAATTCACTCCAATACCCGGCACCGACAAATACCCGGATTCACTTTCGCCCAAAAATAAATCCGGACTCTTATAAATAAAACGGGAACAAAGTTAGACGGCGTGATCTCCGCCATCGACCATCAAAAAAATTAATAAACATATCAAACCTTCAAATATAACAATTCCAATTCCAAACATCACACCATAAACAAAACGCAACCATTCAAAAATTCACTCCAATACCCGGCACCGACAAATACCCAGATTCACTTTTGCCCAAAAATAAATCCGGACTCTTATAAATAAAACGGGAACGAAGTTAGACGGCGTGATCTCCGCCATCGACCATCAAAAAAATTAATAAACATATCAAACCTTCAAATATAACAATTCCAATTCCAAACATCACACCATAAACAAATCGCAACCATTCAAAAATTCACTCATCAATCAACCCGGATTCATCGTTCGTGGCGTACTGCGTACGCGCACGAACGATGAACGTTTATAAATATAGCGCGCCTCGTATGTTGGATCATTCTGGTGCCGACCGTCGTCCGAGTAACATGTCTCTGCAATAAACATCTTCACGGACTTCGGCGTTTGCATTTCAACCCTTTCTCTCGAGCCCCGCTTACCCCCACTCAACAATATCATTCAATCAAACCTTCAAATATAACAATTCCACACATCACACCATAAACAAAACGAAACCATTCAAAAATTCACTCCAATACCCGGATCCACTTTCGCCCAAAAATAAATCCGGACTCTTATAAATAAAACGGGCACGAAGTCAGACGGCGTGATCTCCGCCATCGACCTATGGGGTCGACCATGAAAACTCAACCGAGGGTCGTTTTCCCAACACAAAAAGGTATCCCCGCAAAGGGGCCCGGCGATTCTGGGTCGTCCTGCGCAATATTTCAACCCCTCCCCTGTTCGGGATAGCGCAACGTAAGGGTAAAAACGTATTTTGCTGGAGGAAAATTCGCGTGGGCGACAATGGATGAATCGGATACTTTCAGCAAATGCGATTATGTGAATATTGAATGGTGTATTTATAAGATTTTTTTTTATGTGATTAAAAATGCGAGGTTTGTGTGTTATTTAAATTCGATTCGTATTAAATATATAATATAATGAAATTATTAATATTTATAATTTATAATTCGATTAAATACATATTACGGATGTCAGATTTACCGAAAATTTTATTCACATGTAATCCGGTATTTTTTTATAATTACCGGTTTACCGGTAAATTGAAATTTAAAAAAAAAAACAATTAACTGAAAAAACTGTACAATCAAAAATACTTTCTTAAAAAAAAAACAACAAAATTTTTCAAAAAAAACCGTACTATTACAAAAACCGACTTTTCCAAAAATATTTTTAAAAAAAAAAAACAACACTTCGAAAATATTCGAAACACAATTTTTTTCGTTTATCGGTAAATTATATCATTACATCTTACATTGAAAAGTGACGTCTTTAATACATATTAATCAACTTGTTACGTGTAATACGCAAAATATATCTTAATTCATATAAAATTCAAGCTCATTTCTCCATATAAAATAATTTCATAAATATAATATGTCACGCAACGTTCGTGTAATTGCGTTTTCTATGAAAAACCGCAAAAAAAATGCGTTTTTTGTGAAATTTAACGTCATCTATTAGTGTGTTGTCCCTTTTTATTAGATTTATTAAGAAAGTAAATGTTTAACGTCATCTGTCAATTGTGACAATTGACGTATCTTACAATATACCTATGGAAGACTAGAAGAGACTTTATTACTAACATCAATGTCGCAATGTGCTTAAAAATAAGTTGAGGACCACAGATTCAAGGCTTGACTATTTAAATCATAAAAAAGCCGATTCTTCAAAATAAAAGTCGAGGAGTTACCAGTTAAAAAAAAGGTCTGTATTTAATTGATCAGTAAAAAAATACTATTTTGATCAGTAAAAACAAAGTATATGGTTGTTATTCGGTTCTGTGCACGTGGAAACCTATTTGAACTTGTTGGATCAAGTCTCAATGTAGTCAGACGTAGTAATATCCTAACCTAACCTAACTGATCATTTAACAATTTTTTACTAATCATTTTAGTTATTATTAACCAGCGAAATAATTAGTTGCCTTAAAAAAAGTCATTTTGATACATATGTCAAGTTTTGTTTAAATTTCACAAAAAACGCAACATTTTTTTGCATTTTTCATAGAAAACTTAAAAAATATACCTAATATTGATTCTTATATAATAATATCAATATAATTCATATAATAATTGAATCATCACTTTTACTATGAAAATTGCGTCCTCCCATAAAATATCACTCACAACTATAATACATATTATTTTCACAAGACACAACTCTATCCAATAACGCGAACAGATCGCCTTTCATAATTATACTCTCGAAACGACAACACCATCGATCAAATCGAGCGAAAAGACAACACCGTGGCTCAGTGCGAACGCAAGAAGGTCTTATGGGACGTTTTTATGGGCGTTTTCCCGCCAAGACAAATCGCATTGACCCAAATGCACGGAGCGTGCAAATTTACAATGGTCGAAATTATTTAGCGAGCGAATAGTTTTTTTGGAGGGGTCCAGTGGCGGATCCATGGTGGTGGAAAACCGTCAATTGCCACCACCCTAGAGATTTACATAATTTTATATGTACATATCCTCCATATAATAATAGCGCTATTCTGTCTGTCTGTCTGTCTGTCTGTCTGTGTGTGTGGGGTCACGCTAGAAATTATGCATTGAATTACATCCTTTGCCAATGTGCAATAAGGACTATTTCAGCGTTCACATTTTCACGTTAAAAATTATGCACTATTCGAAATTGTAAATTTTTGTTTTTTATTTGAATTTGAATTATAATATTTGAATTTGAATTATAAATATTTTTTTTACATTTGAATTTAAGTAATTTTTATTTTTATTATTATATTAGGTGTACCGGAAAAAAATCCATTTTTTTTAAACATAATAAAAATTTATATTAGGGGTATCGGAAAAAAAATCTATTTTTTTTAAACATAATAAAAATTTATTCATATATATTTACGGGCATATAGTAATTATACAATATAATCGCCATCATTATTTAGGACTGTCTGCCATCTATTAGGCAGCTTTTCGATCCCTTTTTTGTAAAATATGGAAGGCTTTGATGCAAAATATGAATTTAAATGGTTTTCTAAATTTTTCACCCTGTTGACTTTTTTTCCCTTAGTGAATGCTCCAAGAACATAAACAAATAAAAATCTGATGGCGCGAGATCTGGTGAACAAGGAAGATGATTTTGAACTTCGAAATTTAATTCGGCAATTTTCCCACATAAAAAAAAAAAAAAAATGTAAAGCATCTAGCATAGTACCTCCTGGGTGATGTGGAAATCTATGCTTTATTAGATAAATTAATATTAAATTAAAATAAATATTGTAATATCTACAAAATATTCTATAATATTTTATATAATAAATTAAATAAACATTTCACATTTTCAACTATATTCAACGGGTAAATATACTGTCATTATATTGTATTTTCAAAATTTTTCCTCAAATCACGCGTGCGATGTTATAACATCGGGCCTACCGCTCGTACATTATAATTGCAATTCAAATTTTTGATAAATAAAATATTTAAGCACTTTTATATTTCTATATTTTTTTCAGATATAACTTCACTAGTATGGTACATTTTTTAAAAAAAATCTGCCTGTGGCGCTAATGTCTATAATTTTGAGAAAATATGCTATTCAACCGTCTCGTTTTTATCAAAAAAATTAGTATGTTTAATAAATCTTTGATTTCTTATAAATTTTATTAAAATCGATACTTTTTGTGAAAAAAAATTCGCCTGCGGCACTATTAAATGGATGTTATAAAAAACTTGATAAAAATGCGTACTGACACATTTTGTTTTCAAAAAAAGCACTGAATTTCTTAGTCTTTCTTAGTAAACTTAGACTTAGTCTTAGACTTAGATTTAGTCTTTCTTAGAATTTCTTAGACTGAAGTCTTATTTAAAAAAAAATGTATTAAAAATTAGAAATTGGCCCCACCTGCAAATTTCCTGGATCCGCCGTTGAGGGGGTCTATTGTGCGAAATGTGTCAGATTAGATTTTTATGTAATCTATATAGTATGTAAAACTCAAACGGTGTATGTATGTATGTATACAATATGTATGTATGTATATATGTATGTATGTATGTATTATATGTATGTATCCAATAAACTCCTAAACCGATAGACGAATCTTCACTAAATTTGGCAAGAATGTGCTTTGAAATCCGGAGAAACTAAGTAAGCATTCAGTATTTTAATATCGTTTCACATTTCAGTTTTTTTATATCGATCGCCATACAAATTATAATATAATTTGCGCGATTGTCACGATTGATTGTGACAACAATTACAATCGGTACACAATTTACTTTCAGAGTCCCGAGCATGCCGGGTACAAGCCGCTAATTGTATAAAGGAAATTTTTAAAGGGTTTTTCAATTAGTGGTTAATATCGTATTCGTGTAAGTGACTTATCGCGATTTGACGTTCAACAAGTTTCTGAAGATCGATCGCTGCTTTTGAGTGTAGTTCGGTAAATTTTAAGTCGGTTCACTTTCTAAATCTAGATTATATTATGTACTTCGGTTTTATAATAATAGTATAGATAGATATAATACATATGTGACTGCTTTGATCCAGTAATTTATCTATAAAAACTGAATCTTTAAAACATTACATAGGGGAATATTTTCATTTTAACCCATTAAGCCGGGATGACGAGTCTTATCATGCGTAACCCGGAACAAAAGTAAAAATGAGTCAAGACTCGTCATAATTTTTTTTAACTTTATTCATACATTTTAGTAGTAGTGTACTTAACGAGATATAAAAATAATAGTAAAATAAGAAGTAAGAAAACAATTGTCACTACAGTTTAAAAAAATGCTGCACTTTGGACACAATTTTGTGAAAAAAGAAATACCTGCGCAACGGTTTAAAAAGGCTTATGCGTTAATTTTGATTATGTTATCATTTCTGGGAAAAATCCTGAAACGATTTTTACAGAAGGCTTATGAGTTCTTGGGCAAATTAGATTAAACATCAGGAAATTTAAGAAATCTTATTTTCATCGCAAAACTACCAAATATCAAAAAATATTGTATCAGATAAATCAAGAGTGATAATCTTACATGATAATCAATATTTTAACCATAAAATTTTTCACAATGAGTATTTTAGCTTGGAAAATTTTCCGATTTAGCTGAAATTTGACCTAATGCGAAACTCTCACAAACGTGTTTTGCAAAAATCGCTTCAGATTTTTTTTCAGAAACAGGAACACTGTCAAAATTAGTTCATAAAATTTCCAAGAATAGCCTTTTTTAAATGAGATTATCCCCTTGTGTTTAATTTTAAAGATTCAGTTTTTATAGATAAATTTCGCGATCAAAGTTGTATATACATATGTATGTAGTTTGGATATAATAAAAAAATACATTTAAACTTTTTGAATGAAGTCTCATACGTATTCAGAGATAACTGAATCTGCAAAAACATTTTTTGTGTAGACGTGATACAAAAGAAATTTAATCTTCATTGTGAAATTGATGTATAACAAAAAAATCACACAATAAACACTCGATTTCCTTAAAATGAAACAAAGAACCCCATTCTTTGATGAGCGAAAAACTAACACGAGACAATAGTAATAACAAAGAAAAGAACGAAAGACAATATATCGAGTTACTTGTCGCAATCAATACTAACTATGCCTAATTTAAAATATCTTTAAACAAATTAGAATCGATTTTTCAAAACGACTAGGAATAATCCTTTCTTCATAAAACGAGATAATATATTAAAAAATGTGTAGAGAATTAAAAAAAAATTAGAAATATACGTTATAAAGTCAAATCTCAAACAAAGACGAAACTCTTGTAAAAAAATTCCATTCTAGACGAAAGCCTTTCATAAAGTAAGTCTCTACCTTTTTAAAAACGACAAAGAACGAAACACACAAGTATCGCGAATGAAAGAACTGTTCCAGTCATTCAATTATTTCATACGAATAAAATTTTACACGCTACATACAATATTCATCAAATTGGACGATTTTAATAAATCGAAAACCAATTAGCACAAAAAGGACTGACCCGTTGAGCAAATTTTGATCAACTCCTTTATCGTCTCGAATTTGAATTTCTCTGAAACGAGCCAGTTTCAATTTCGCTAAAGCAAACCACTCGAGACGAGCAGTCCTGGCCAAGAAAAAGGAATATGAGAAGGCTTTCCTCTTTAAGATCTGGAACGAAGTAGAAAAGTGTATGTGGACGTAGAATAATGGGGGGGGACTGTTTCGCAATATTGCTTTTTGGTTTTTTATTTGTCGTCAAGAGTTTTGGCGTTCGAATGAAATGGGAAAATAATATTTTTCGTTTGAGTTGGGAAAGGTAAATATTTATATTTTTTGTAATAAGAATTGATTGAGTATGGTTTAAATATAAAATGGTTCGATTGAGAAATTGGAATAAATATGGGTACATCCCACTACAAAATAAAGTATTAAGGTTTCTACGAAAATTCTTCGTAAACCTTTAAGTTCAATGGGAAATATTTATTTTCATGTAAGATAATATGAAAGACGAAAATTATTTAAAAAAAGCTAATGTCAAAAACTGAAATATTATACATTCGACTAAAAACCAACCAATTTCGATTTATGCATCAATACGTTCTACAAAAATAATATTATTTTCTAAAAACATCCTCGTCAACATAAGACGAAAAAAATCCACTCTTAAAACCGAAATATCTTCGATCCCACTATAAGCTTACTAATTACGATTTATGCACATTCTACAAAAATAATTTTACCATCTAAAACAATCTATAGAACCATCTTCATCAACATAAGACAAAAAAAATCATAAATTCACATCTAAAACCAAAATATCACCCATCCCACTAAAAACTGACAAATTTCGATTTATTCATCACATTTAAAAAAAAAAAATTTTTTCTAAAATAATCTAGAACTATTCTTATCAAAATATAAAAAAAAGCTTGAAAAAATCATAAATTCACACCCAAAACCATAATATCTTCAATCCCACTAAAACCGACAAACTTTCATACAAAACAATCTCATACAAAATAGACACAAGTCAAGTCAATAAAAGCTTGAAAATTTCTATATTTTTCCAAAAATCTAAAATCATACACACGAGACACTGAAAACCCCCGACATCCGAAATATCATCCATCCCACCAAAACGGCAGGCTTCGACTTCCCGAAAGCGGCCCACTCGAGACGTAGGAGTAGGAGTACCCTGAGGAGTAGGAGTACCCTGAGGAGTAAGAGTACCCCGCGGAGATGAGACGACACACAAAAGCATGTATGGGTGGCAGTAGGGAAGGAAGCGAGGAAGGCCGGCTGGCTGACTCCGGACGATCGATACCCTGGCGCCTGCGCCCCCGCCTGCTACGCGCCCCCATCACGTGCCACTCCCACTGGGGAGGTGGGACTGTGGGAGAGTCTACGGATGTTTGGGAGCGGCGTAGACACGAGGGGACTACCGCACTACGATGTCGGTGAAACTAGGTGACGATGGGGATTTAGGGTTTATGATGGATTTCGGGGGGGGAGGAGTTATGGGATTCGGGTTGGAAGGAGGGTTTGGGATTTTTTGGGAGCGATGTGTTTTTTGATGAAATTTGGTAATGGGATTTGGGTTATGGATGTTGGATTATGAATTGGGAATAATTTTAGGATTCGGTTTGAAAGGAGGTTAAAATATTTTTGGGAGTGGTGTATATTTCGATGAAATTCAGTGATGGGGATGGGAATTTGAGATGTTGGATTACAAACTGAGAATAATTTTAGGATTTAGTTTAGATGAGCGATGTATATTTTGATGAAATTTGATGGAGATGAAAGTTTTTGATGTTGGATTACAAATTTGGAATAATTTTGAAATTAGGTTTAAGTGGAGGTTAAAATATTTTTGGGAGCGGTGTGTATTTTGATGTAATTAGATTATGGGGATGTGAATTTGAGATGTTGGATTACAAACTGAGAATAATTTTAGGATTTAGTTTAGATGAGCGATGTATATTTTGATGAAATTTGATGGAGATGAAAGTTTTTGATGTTGGATTACAAATTGGGAATAATTTTGAAATTAGGTTTAGGTGGAGGTTAAAATATTTTTGGGAGCGGTGTGTAATTAGATTATGGGGATGTGAATTTGAGATGTTGGATTACAAATTGGGAATAATTTTGGGATTTAGTTTAGATCAGGCTTGTCCTAAATTTCAGTATACGAGGGCCACTTAAAAATTTCAAATTTCAAATCTCAAAATTTCAATTATTGTAAATTCAAAACGTAATAAGTATTAAAATATTGATAAAGTTATTTATTTCCATTATAAAATTATTTCGATGAGTACATTTCGGAATAAATGCTGTTTGTTATCTTTGTTTTTGTGTGAAAAGTGGGAGGTCACTTTGGCCCTGTGGACAAGCCTGGTTTAGATGAAGGATTAAGAGTTTTTGGGACCGGTGTGTGTTTTAATGAAATTAGGTGATGGATATTAAAGTTTTTGATGTTGGATTATAAATTGGGAATTTTTATTTATATTGGAAGTTTGGGGGAGGGAATGTGTATGAAGCCACACCGATCAATGATATCCATTAAATGAGTTCTAAACATTTTCAATAGAATAATTGTAAGCCAAGAAAATTTTAGAAATCCCAAATTTTGATTTTAATCATATTATACAAGAAAATATAAACATATTCAAAATCAATGTATTTAGATATGAAAAAAACTGTACTATAGAATAACAATGAAACTGAATAATAATGAATTTAAATTTTTTTTACAATACAAAAAGTATGAAAATATTTGTTTTTGAATTTCATCGTATCGTATAATACCGAAAATTATTATTTATTGATTCAATATTTTTTATCAATCCGTATTAATTTCAATACGATACAACACATGACAATGCGATATCTACACACAACCCGAATCATGATTCGCACATCCAAAGAATACAAAAAAAAATCATTACTTTTTTCATAAACAACATTCAATCTACACGAATAACAAAAAACAGGCCATTCCGAACATTTCCAATTAAAAATCTCAATCAAGAAAAAAACTCTCGTAAGAACAATTTTTAAAATCATCCAACTAACGAGTCGCCACTGCATCCTATAATTACAAATTATACGAAACGACAGTGCACCAAAATTGAAAACAATTTAAAACATAACAACCATGTGACATTGCGGAAAATATTTGCACATGTTATGTGTCACAAATCACACTGTCAAAAAAAAACTAACATATTTTTGAAGTTCATTGTTTCGGCTATTTTCAGCGCCGCATTTCAATAACAATACGTTTTCCATTAACCGATCTCCTATCGAACTATTCGATATCGATCAATGGCAATAAAAAGCGGGAAAATCCTTTTCAAAAACAACGATTCAAATGCAAACTAGACGACGTGCATGAACGAGGAATGTTGTGTGTCAACATAAATTGAAATTTATGTAAAAATTTTGCATCGAAAATTCGCCATGCAACGCCCGTTCTATAACCAGAAAGACGAGAAAATATTTTCGCCATTTGCGGCGCAGTACTGCCAACCGCAAAAAATAAGAGTTACGCAATATGTATATAAAAATATATTATTCGCGCGAGTCGTATATCGAATTGATGAAAACTCGACAATAAACTCGTTTCTATTCATATTCATAATTAGTTCGAATTAAAAAACGAAAATATTAATAGGGCGTTTCACGACCATATTCCTGTTTAGAATCCGATTGGAAATTTCTAGAACCAGTGGCGGTTTATTTCGCTAAGGGCTCGAGGAGTCAAATTTTTTTGAGGGCTCTATAAATATATAAATATATAGGGTCGGGTTCAAAATTTATCCCCCCTCTCCCCATTATATATAAAATATTAAAATTAGAGCCATATGCAAGAATGTTATCGTTTATTATTTATATATAATAATCGGTTTCATAAAATAAAAGATAAATGAGCGAATTTAGGAAATAAAATTTGATTTTGTGCAAAAAAACGCCTTTTTTTTCTTCAGAGGTTGATTCAAATTTCATGTCTATTGGATCCGTATAAAAAAACTATGATACATTATTCGTCAAAAAATGATTAAAAAAAAAAACAAGGTCCTAAAGGCTCTTTCCAATCGGGGGGCCTTGAGACAAAAGCTTCCACCACTTATAGATAAATCCGCCACTGGCATTTTACGACCACTGGTTAGAATCCAACTGGAAATT
The DNA here is from genome assembly GCA_009617725.1 of Hydropsyche tenuis. NCBI lineage: Eukaryota > Metazoa > Arthropoda > Insecta > Trichoptera > Hydropsychidae > Hydropsyche > Hydropsyche tenuis. The sequence goes on from VTON01000060.1 coordinate 771,708, forward strand.
TCTAGAAACTGATCAATACGTATAGCACGATATTAAAATTTCCACATATGAAATGTTAACTTTTAAAATAAAATAGTATATGAAATTATATAAAAATTTCATTCAAACAAAATAAATATCAGATTTCAACCAGGATTTATTTTAAGGGAGGGGCCCAAAACAGAAATTTTTATATGCATGCGATACAAATATGCTGTTGTTTTTCATTATAAGTAGAATATGTGTGTAAATTAAAGGCATGCAAAGAATTTATTCAGATATATCACGGTCGTAAAATATGTAATCATTTTTAAAATTTATGAGGGTACCAGGGCCGTCATGGACCCCTCTGGCGATACAAATATGCTGTTGTTTTTCATTAAAATATAATATGCGTATAAATTCAAGGCGTTTAAAGAATTTATACACGATTATGTCATATATTATATTTCAACCTAATCAAAAAAAAATTATAATTATTTTTTAAATTAAGGGGGACCAAGACCCCTCTTGCTACAGCTGTGGTTCGAAACCTAGTCCCGTATAGGGGGCCCCAAAACTTGCGACGCCTTAAACACTTGGCACACGACATAATCAAGCAGAATTTATGATTGATTTTAAAATTTAAGAGGAATCAGGACCCCTCTTGCTACAGCTATGGTTCGGAACATAATCTTGAATGGGGCCCCCAAAAATTTATGACGCTTTGAACCTCTGGCAATAATTAAACAAAGTTTGTAATTATTTTTAAAAATTATGGGGATTGACCATGATTTGAAACCTAGGACCGATGCCTTGAACCCCTGGCAATAATTAAAACAAAAATTGTAATTATTTTTAAATTTTTAGAAGGGCCCCATGGACTTTTCCAGCTATGACCATGATTTTAAACCTAGTCCCGTATTGGTGTCCTCGAAAATTTGCGACGCCTTGAACCCTTGGCAATAATTAAACAAAATTTGTAATTATTTTTAAAATTTTGAAACCCATTTGTGTTTCGGAACCTAATCCCATATTGGAATTTAAAATTTTAATTAAAACAAAATTTGTAATTATTTTTTTAAAATTTTTTAAATATTTCGGAACATAATCTTGTATAGGCCCCATTCCTGGAACCCTTAATTAAACAAAATTTGTAATTATTTTTATAATTTTAAAATCTATGGGAACCAGAAACCCCATGATTTGTGGTTCGGAACCTAATAATTGGGCCCCCCTGAGTCCCTGGTAATTGGTAATTATTCGAAAATTTGGGGAACCAGGCGACGCTATGGTTCGGAACCTTGAACCAAAAATTTGCGATTCCTTGAACCCTTGGCAATAATTAAACAAAATTTGTAATTATTTTTATTTTTAAAATCTATGGGGAACCAGAAACCCTCTTGCAACATTTGTGGTTCGGAACCTAATCCCATATTGGGCCCCCAAAATTTTGTGACGCCTTGAACCCCTGGCAATAATTAAGCAAAATTTGTAATTATTTTTAAAATTTATGGGGAACCAGGACCCCTCTTGCTACAGCTATGGTTCGGAACATAATCTTGTATAGGGGCCCCAAAAATTTGCGATTCCTTGAACCCCTGGCAATAATTAAACAAAATTTGTAATTATTTTTATAATTTTAAAATTTATGGGGAACCAGAAACCCTCTTGCTACATTTGTGGTTCGGAACTTAATCGTGTATACATATATTATATATAGGGCCCCCCAAAATTAGTGACTACCAAACCGAACCCGCCTCTGCACCTCCCACAAAGCCGACCAACCGACGCACGTGTCCAAATGACATTTGCACGTAAACAAAAATAATTGCGCGAAAACATCCGCCCGGCCGGCGATCGATCGCCTCCGCTCGCGAAACTTTCCCTACGCACACAACACAATCGCCAGCGACCCGCCATTCCACACATTCGCGGGCCCCATCTCGCTAGCGATAAAATGGACGCCGCTTCCGCAGCGATGGTCAACTCACCGAAAAAGCGGGACCGACTCGACGCCTGGATGGGCGCTCGTTCGTTCAGTCAGCGCACAGGGCCGGATCAGAGCCCAGAGGTCGAGGGGCCCGTTCTCATTTTTCGAGCTTTTTTTTTATTTCATTGATGGATCGCTAGTTTATGGATTGACTGACCGGTGGCGCTGGCGACGCACGAAAGACGTCCGACGCACGCACCCGCCATTCCCGTCTGACGTCGCCCGTGGCGTTTTTGCGCCAAATGCTGCGTTTGGCGGCCATTGGCGGTTCCTTGGTTGGGAATGGGTGGATGGACGTTTGCGCAAGTGACGCGAGCGCACGCGACGTTAGCGTAAATTTTTGGGAATTTTGAAATCGATGGGAAAAACGTTTAACGCGATACTGAAAGCGGTGATGTATCGTTTTGGTGGTCTCAATAGTAAGTTGGCAGCACGTTCACGGGCGCTTTGCGGTTGGCGTAACACACATGCAAAGCGTGAGCTGTCTAAAGGTCGTCGCCCACTGAACCACGCGAGAGACCGCACTCCGCTTCCGAAATACACCTAATGCTCTTTTTACACGGTTTCGAAATAACACGGTTCAAGAAAGATGAACCGATTATTTTTTTACACGGATTTTTCACTTTAACACGGTATAAAAATAATAAAAATATGTTTTATTAGCCACAATTGTATAATTCGGTGCAGGCCAGGATACTGATAGAATTATATGCATGTAATTATAGTTATTAAATAAAAAAATCGATGTTTTTTGATGATTTTACATGGCGAAAATTTTTCACATTACACATTTTTTTAAAAGTAAATTTAAATGGACCTCCTATCTAAATATAGTGATGGAACCTATCTTCAATTTTTGTATGGTCACCATACATTTTTTACACGGTTGTCTCTGGAACGTATCCCCCGTGTAAAAAGAGGATCGAGGTATTCAAATATAGTTTTTAATTCGTATTCTATAAAGCGCAATATCGTAATTCAGTGAAGCTCGAAAAAAGGCGGTACTTGCCGCTTTTTTCGAGTTTTCTTTGAATACGATATTGCGCTTTATGGAATACGAATTAAAACCTATATTTGAATATTTTGAAAGCGAAGTGAGGTCCTCGCGTGGTTCAGTGGGCGACGACCATAATCGTGTTGATTTATATCCAGTGTAAAGCGCGACCTACACTATAACGTATTGATATGTAATATCGTCATTTGGGGGGTATGGGGGAGGAGCAGCTGTCCAACATGAATTTTTAGAAATACACTAGGTTCTCTTTTTATGCGAATTCAGAGTTATTCGGTTTTTTTTTAAATACAATATTTTTTTTTATGGACTATATGAACGTACAAATGTATGTAAAATATAATAACTTAACTAAGAGTACATTGTTAATAGAAATACATTTTTTTATGCGATTTTAGGTATATTTTATATTGCAGTTTCACTTTTTCTATGTAAAATCATATCTTTTTTTATGCGGAACAGAACGCATCTACCGCATAAAAAGAGAACCCAGTGTAGTATGAATTTATATAATAAAGTAGTGCATCATTGATGGGCGATGAATCTAAAGTGGGCCACCTGTCAAAAAAAGCAAAAAAATAATGTCTCCAAAATGATAATAAAATTATCGCTGCAAAAAACTTCTTCGAAAAAAAGATTTTGTCCTGTCCCCCCCCTCCTTAGAAAAATCTAAAATTACGTCCCTGCTCCACTCCCTTAATTTATAAAAATAATTACAAATTTTACTTAATTACTTTGAGATACATCACACGATCATAATATATCTAAATAAATACTTTGAACACCTTGAATTTACACATTTTATACTTCGAATTTAAAACAACAGCATGTTTGTATCACGTACATTTTAAAATATGTGATTTGCCCCCCTCATAAAAAAAATCGTAGCTATAACTGTGCTTAATTTGAAAATTTGATGAATCTCAATAATTGATATACAGCCATACCTGCTCCCCCCTAAATTTTGAAAACAATTACAAATTTTACAAAAAATCCAATGGTATCAGAAATATATTTCATTTCGATTGCAATGAATATTTAAATCGCTTGAAAAATTGATGTTGACCAACTCTGGAGTAATAAAAGTCTTATAAAAATAAAAAAGTCAATGGAAAAACTTTACAATTTATTATTGAAGTAATATACAATTCAATTTCAATCGATCGAAAAATATAACAATCAAAAATTTGCCAATAAATCTCAAAATATTTTCATATTACAGATTATTTCACTAGATACGATTTTATAGTAAAAATCTAAAATCTCAAATAAATGCAACAAATATTAGAATTGTATACTCGGTATAAGCACTAAGGTTAAATTTGCATACCACATTTCCATTTTTTTTACATACATGTGTCTATCACAATATAATGCACTCGTGCATTACTTAAAATATCACCATTGCGTCACTCGCCGTGCAGTTCTTCACTAGTCGTTAAAATATAATGAATTTATTTATTTCACTATAGTTTCAAGCCCCAAGCACCCTTATATATGTAATAAGAAATATATATATATATCGGCGTCCATTTACAAAGCGTTACATATCACTTGCACGCACTGAAGTAATACGGTTCACTGAAAAACGGTACACTTTTCATTCGAGTGTAACTATAACGACGGGTCGCGAAGATTTTTCGCCGGAAGGCTGGGGTCAATAGCGATGTCTACTGGGATACATGTTAGGGTTTTGTGCCGACGGGTTTTGCTGACGCACCGGATACCCTGACGTGATTCCGCCAGGTTTGGCAGCCTAGAAAACAAAATCGACGATTAGTCCGCCTATACTTGTATATATGAGAATGAACGGCTTTGAATTACGTTGATTTTGTACTCCACTTGTACGTTACTATGCTGCATGGGTATCAACGACTGATGCATCGGCGGGGGTCCAGTCATGATCTGTTGTTGACTAGAATGTCTGATACCGACTACGGGCGATGAAGGCACAGAAGCAGAAGACGCCGGAGGAATACCGGGTGGAGGTTGAGATAGATAAGTAGAATGAGGGTCACCGATACCGATAACGACCTAAAATTTGAAAAAAAATGACGATTTACTATACCGAAGGTTTGGAGATCTAGGATAAGTTTTAAAGAAGCGATAGGTCGTGTTGTTTGGGAAATTTTACACCATACAAACCTTAGTCTGAAGTATCATAGTTTTTTAGTTATTATTCTATTGACTTTTAGGAAAAAATCTAAAATCTTACGATTGCGTACTAATAATTTCCAAATGAAAGGTAATATGATAGACAAACCTTATATTTTAATTTGTTTACTATGTATTTAATCCGTAAATAGGAATATAAAAATCTATATCAGCAAAAAACTATCAAAAATACATTATTAGTTACCAAAAAATTACAGAAATAATGAGAAACTAGATTTTCGATATTTTTTATTTAAAAAAAACCCAAGTCCACAATTTTCAAATATTTTTAAAAGCATCTCAACTTAAAACCTTTTCGATTGATCAAACATTCTAATATCTATCCGATTCATAAAGCTAGGGTACAAAAACAAAACCAAAGGATGTCTGCCTTTATAGTTCAGAGAATAAAGACAAAAAAATGATCTATCTAACAATAAGCAAAAATCAGTGACTTCCTAAATATTAGTAAGAAGCTTGATATTATGTACATTTGATACACAAAACTATCTGACATATTACCTTTTATTTGGAAATTATTAGTGGTGAAGTACAAGATTTTAGATTTTTTCTTAAAAATCAAGAAAATACTTTGGATTAAGGTATGTATATTTTAAAATGTTCCAAACAACATTACCTATCACCTTTTCAAAACTTATCCTAGACCTTTAAATCACCTGTATAACCGACATTCAAAGAATATTTCGATCGAAAATTACATACTGGAGGTTCTTTTTTAATATCATGTTTCACATCTACATGATAAGGCGAATGCTGCATCTGTTTCGGGGGATTGTGATGCTGTACATGTTGATGCTGGTGATAAATCGTGCCATACATCAAAGGAACGCTCCGCTGTTCCGGTTGTATGGCGTAAAACGAAGAACCCACACCTCCGGTACCGTATTGCGAAGGCTCTGCAAAGTAAACGCACCGATTACGAAACGTAGACGCACAAAAACGAAAGCTGATAAAGTTCATGATAAAAAAAAGGACTGTAGGGTCGGATATAAAACATAAAATAAATAATAAATGTATTGGCCAAATGAAAAAAAATAAAATTTCGTAGTGAAAGCTTGCACATATCATTAAAAATACTACTCACTATTCCACAGAACGGCGCGAGCCATGTCTCTGCATCGGCCATCTTCTGTTTCTATGAATACAAAACAGATACATTTATTCGTTTACCAACGGCGATAAGACGGGCAATTTTTTTTTTTCGACAACCGACATTATTTCGTATAAAACTTCGCCACCGTAAACATTTGAAAAATTCTCTCGAAAACGTTCTCGAATCGAAATTGTCACAAAGTACTCTGTGATACTTACTGTGCGGCGGTGGCGGAGGCGGCGTCTGATAAGCTGACGTATGCTGCTGCTTATGATGCGGATGATGCATATACGGAGAACCCGTATGCGGACTATGACTAGGTTGAGTTTGTAAATAAGGAGGTGACGGACTTCGTCCCCGTTTGATTCCTCCCCCGCCCTTTAACGATCAAAATATTAGTAAATATAATATAAATCGATATATTTTGTATATAATTTCAAGTCGAAAAACCTTATTCAACATATGGGCCGATAGAGGTGGTCTGCCAATGTTCGGGTTGCCTTGCGATACGGTGGGAGGTAAAAATAATTGAGATTGCACCATGTTTCCAGATTGGACGACGCCGTTCACGTTCACCATCATTTCGCTGCGAACAAAACGTATTTACATATTCTAAAACGGATGATCGAACGGAAAAATAGACGTGCACGAACTTTGCGTCCTTGAACTGTTGTCGTTTTCTGTTGTCGTCTTCGTTCAAGACTTTTTTGAGTTGTAAAAATAGTTGATGTTTTTCCTCTTTCAGTTTTGTTAATTTAAGCTCGAGCTGTTGAATTTGTTCTCTAGTTTCGCCTGTGAAATATAAATATTATGAAATTAAATATGTATATAAAACTTATTAAGTTCAATGAAGTACGATACCTAAAGTCATCACATCTTGTCTTTCTCTAGCTTCTCGTTCTTTTCGAAGTCGCTCTTCTTCTACTTCAGCTTCGTGTTCTAAATGTAAAAAAAAATTAATGAATACATTGACAACATAACAAAAAAACATATAAACCAACATAAATCTGAAAATATACATACTAATCATAAAATTAAAAAGTGTACTAATAACGACTGTATAAGACAAAATCGAATCGATCAAATAACGTTCAGTTTTAGATACATCATTGTGGTGCACTATTTTATCTAATTTTAGACATTGCACAATGCTCTAACAAACCCAGAAGCTCTATAAAATTCAAACTATGAACTCTAGAATGAAGAATCTGCAGTAAAGTTTATAACTCTAAAATGAAGAATGAAGAAGCCCACTAAACTACACTTGCACAACCCATATTTAAAACCAGAACTCAACTAAAACTCCAAAATAAAGAGTCTGGAACTGTAGAATAAAAAATTCCAATGAACTACAATTGCACAAGTGAACTCTGTAACACTCTAGAGTGAACTCTCCAACACTTTAGAGTGACTCTCCAACACTCCAGAGTGACTCTCCAACACTCCAGAGTGAACTTTAATCGTCCAGAATGAACTGTCTAATACTCCAGAATGAATACTCTAACATCTCAAGGTAAATTCTTTAATACTTCAGAATGATCTTCCCAACGCTCCAGAGTGAACCTCTAATACTCCAGAATGTACCGTCTAACCCTCCAGAATAATTCTTTATCACTTCAAAGTGAACTCTAACACTCCAAAAAGAACTCTCTAACACTCAAGAGTAAACTCTCTAACACTCCAGAACGAACTCTCTAACCCTCCAGAGCGACTATCTAACTTTCCAGTGTCACAAAATCACTGAAGTATCACAGCCTAACCCTCCAGAGCGACTATCTAACATTCCAGTATCACAAAATCACTGAAGTATCACATCACTCCGGAGCAACGCTCCAAAATAAAATCTCTAACACTCCAAAACGAACTACCCAACACTCCAGAATGAACTCTTTAACACTCCCAAAACGAACTACTAACATTCTAACCCTCCAGAGCGACTCTCTAAAATTCCAGTATCACAAAATCACTGAAGTATCACATCACTCCGGAGCGACACTCCAAAACGAACTACCTAACACTCCAAAATGAACTATCCAACATTCCAGAGTGTCACAAAATCACTGAAGTATCACATCACTCCGGAGCGACGCTCCAAAACGAACTCTCTAACTCTCCAAAACGAACTACCTAACATTCCAAAACGAACTACCTGACACTCCAAAATGAACTATCCAACATTCCAGAGTGTCACAAAATCACTGAACTATCACATCATTCCGGAGCGACCCTCCAAAACGAACTCTCTAACCCTCCAAAACAAACTATCCAACACTCCAAAACGAACTGTCTAACATTCCAGAACGAACTCTCTAACCCTCCAGAGCGACTATGTAACTTTCCAGTATCACAAAATCACTGAAGTATCACATCACTCTGGAGCGACACTCCAAAACAAACTCTCTAACACTTCAGAACGAACTCTCCAACACTCCAAAACGAACTACTATCATTCTAATCCTCCAGAGTGATCCTCTAACATTCCAGTATCACAAAATCACTGAACTATCACATCACTCCGGAGCGACGCTCCAAAACGAACTCTCTAACATTCCAAAATAAACTATCCAACACTCCAAAACGAACTACCCAACACTCCAGAACAAACTCTCCAACACTCCAGAACGAACTACTAACATTCCAACCCTCCAGAGCGACTATCTAACATTCCAGTATCACAAAATCACAGAACTATCACATCACTCCGGAGCGACGCTCCAAAACGAACTCTCTAACATTCCAAAACGAACTACCCAACACTCCAAAACGAACTCTCCAACACTCCAGAACGAACTACTAACATTCCAACCCTCCAGAGCGACTATCTAACATTCCAGTATCACAAAATCACTGAACTATCACATCACTCCGGAGCGACGCTCCAAAACAAACTCTCTAACATTTCCAAAACAAACTCTCTAACACTCCAAAACGAACTACCCAACACTCCAAAACGAACTACCCAACACTCCAAAACGAACTCTCCAACACTCCAAAACGAACTACTAACATTCCAACCCTCCAGAGCGACTATCTAACATTCCAGTATCACAAAATCACAGAAGTATCACATCACTCCGGAGCGACGCTCCAAAACGAACTCTCTAACATTCCAAAATAAACTATCCAACACTCCAAAACGAACTACCCAACACTCCAAAACGAACTGTCTAACATTCCAAAACGAACTCTCCAACACTCCAAAACGAACTACTAACATTCCAACCCTCCAGAGCGACTATCTAACATTCCAGTATCATCACAAAATCATCAAGTATCACATCACTCCGGACCAACACTCCGACGCTCCAAAACGAACTATCTAACCCTCCATCCAACACTCCAAAACGAAAACGAACTCTATCCAACACTCCAAAACGAACTACCCAAACTCCAAAACGAACTATCATACATTCATTCCAACCCTCCAGAGCGACTATCTAAACATTCCAGTATCACAAAATCACTGAACTATCCAAAACATCACTCCAAAATAAGCGACGCTCCCAAAACGAACTTCTAACCCTCCAAAACAAACTATCCAACACTCCAAAACGAACTACCCAACACTCCAAAACGAACTGTCTCATTCCAAAACACTCTCAAAAACGAACTACTATCATTCTAACCCTCCAGAGCGACTATCTAACATTCCAGTATCACAAAATCACTGAAGTATCACATCACTCCGGAGCGACGCTCCAAAACGAACTCTCTAACATTTCCAAAACAAACTATCCAACACTCCAAAACGAACTACCTAACACTCCGAAATGAACTATCCAACATTCCAGTATCACAAAATCACTGAACTATCACATCACTCCGGAGCGACGCTCCAAAACAAACTCTCTAACATTTCCAAAACAAACTCTCTAACACTCCCAGAACAAAAAACTACCCAACACTCCAAAACGAACTCTAACATTCCAAAATAAAACAACCCAACACTCCAACCAAAACGAACTCTCCAACACTCCAGAACGAACTACTAACATTCCAACCCTCCAGAGCGACTATCTAACATTCCAGTATCACAAAATCACTGAACTATCACATCACTCCGAGCGACGCTCCAAAACAACTCTCTAACATTTCCCAAAAAACAAACTCTCTAACACTCCAAAAACGAACTTCCAAAATGAACTCCAACCTCCAGAACGAACCTAAAACCCTCCACGACTATCTAACATTCCAGTCACTGAACAACATCACTCGAGCGACGCTCCAAAACGAACTAACATTCCAAAAAACTATCTCCAAAACGAACTACCCAACACTCCAGAACAAACTCTCCAACACTCCAAAATGAACTACTAACATTCTAACCCTCCAGAGCGACTATCTAACATTCCAGTATCACAAAATCACTGAACTATCACATCACTCCGGAGCGACGCTCCAAAACAAACTCTCTAACCCTCCAAAACAAACTATCCAACACTCCAAAACGAACTACCCAACACTCCAAAACGAACTCTCCAACACTCCAGAACGAACTACTAACATTCCAACCCTCCAGAGCGACTATCTAACATTCCAGTATCACAAAATCACTGAACTATCACATCACTCCGGAGCGACGCTCCAAAACGAACTCTCTAACATTCCAAAATGAACTACCCAACACCAAAACGAACTCTCCAACACTCCAGAACAAACTCTCCAACACTCCAGAACAAACTCTCCAACACTCCAAAATGAACTACTAACATTCCAACCCTCCAGAGCGACTATCTAACATTCCAGTATCACAAAATCACTGAACTATCACATCACTCCGGAGCGACGCTCCAAAACAAACTCTCTAACATTCCAAAACGAACTACCCAACACTCCAAAACGAACTACCCAACACTCCAAAACGAACTCTCCAACACTCCAGAACGAACTACTAACATTCCAACCCTCCAGAGCGACTATCTAACATTCCAGTATCACAAAATCACAGAAGTATCACATCACTCCGGAGCGACGCTCCAAAACAAACTCTCTGACACTCTTGAGCGAACAGCGAACAATGAACAATGAACGAGTCGACCTTCTTTCTTGCGCTGTCGCTCCCTGATGATGTGCCTCTTGAGCGCCTGCCAAATGCGCTCGGGCACCTCGTGGGGGCCCAAGTCGTTTGCACCGTCCCCGTTTCCGGAGGCCGCAGCCCCCGAACAACCAGACGACCCTTCGCCCGCCACGGCTGCCGGCATCACACGCCGAACCGCTCAACACACTCGCACGCCGATCGAGCAAAACTGCCAACCTCAGCGGAGTACGTCATCGGGGCGCAGGTGGGCCAATAGGCGGGTTGTGCAATTTGGTTGTTTTGGAGAAATTGGGGTTTGGCGTTTGGTATCTAGCGATGTATACTAATTGTAAGTTCTCTTTTTATGCGATTTTTTTTATGCGAATTCAGAGCTATGCGGTTTTTTTTTAATACAATTTTTTTTATACACTAGGTTCTCTTTTTATGCGGTAGATGCGTTCCGTTCCGCACAAAAAAAGATATGAAAAAGTGAAACTGCTATATTAAATATACCTAAAATCGCATTAAAAAAAAAACTGCCAACCTCAGCGGAGTACGTCATCGGGACGCAGGTGGGCCAATTGGCGGGTTGTGCAATTTGGTTGTTTTGGAGAAATTGGGGTTTGACGTTTGGTATCTAGCGATGTATACTAATTGTAAGTTCTCTTTTTATGCGATTTTTTTTATGCGAATTCAGAGCTATGCGGTTTTTTTTTAATACAATTTTTTTTATACACTAGGTTCTCTTTTTATGCGGTAGATGCGTTCCGTTCCGCACAAAAAAAAAAGATATGAAAAAAGTGAAACTGCTATATTAAATATACCTAAAATCGCATTAAAAAAATGCCTGCCAACCTCAGCGGAGTACGTCATCGGGACGCAGGTGGGCCAATAGGCGGGTTGTGCAATTTGGTTGTTTTGGAGAAATTGGGGTTTGACGTTTGGTATCTAGTGATGTACTAGGTTCTCTTTTTATGTGAATTCAGAGTTATGCGGTTTTTTTTAAATACAATTTTTTTTTATGGACTACACTAGGTTCTCTTTTTATGCGAATTCAGAGTTATGCGGTTTTTTTAAATACAATTTTTTTTTATGGACTACACTAGGTTCTCTTTTTATGCGGTTTTTTTTAAATCCAATATTTTTTTTATGGACTACACTAGGTTCTCTTTTTATGTGAATTCAGAGTTATGCGGTTTTTTTTAAATACAATTTTTTTTTTATGGACTACACTAGGTTCTCTTTTTATGCGAATTGAGAGTTATGCGGTTTTTTTTATATACAATTTTTTTTTATATTTTTTTATGGACTACACAAGGTTCTCTTTTTATGCGGTTTTTTTTATGCGAATTCAGAGTTATGCGGTTTTTTTTAAATACAATTTTTTTTTTTAATATTATTTTTTGGACTATATGAACGTACAAATGTATGTACAATGTAATAACTTAACTAAGAGTACATTGTTAATAGAAATACATTTTTTTTTATGCGATTTTAGGTATATTTAATATAGCAGTTTCACTTTTTCATATCTTTTTTTATGTGATTTTTTTTATGCGGAACGGAACGCATCTACCGCATAAAAAGAGAACTTAGTGTATATGAACGTACAAATGTATGTAAAATGTAATAACTTAACTAATTGTAAGAGTACATTGTTAATAGAAATACATTTTTTTATGCGATTTTAGGTATATTTTACATTGCATTTTCACTTTTTCTATGTAGCATCATATCTTTTTTATGCGATTTTTTTTATGCGGAACGGAACGCATCTACCTCATAAAAAGAGAACCCAGTGTAATGCTAAAAAATAGTGCCGGAACGCTCAATTTTTAGGTTCCCAGAAGCTAACTCACACGAAGCAAGCTCACACGAAGCAAGCTCACGTGCTTTCGAAAATTTTCCAATTAAAATGAAAAACGTTTAACATGAAACTGAAAGCACCAAAATGCATTTTTGTGTTAAAAGAATTTCACGTTAGACGTAATAGTATACTTCCTTGACACGCCCGATACTCACAATCAGTCAAAAATATATGTTTGGAAATTACGACACGTGAACGAAAAAAGGTTCGCTACAAATGATCAGGGCTTTGAAAAGGATGTCGAGAGTTTACGTAAATGATTTTATCAAAATGATAATAGTGATATTACAGTGGAAATCGCTTAACGGGAGAAATCCGGTTAACAAGAAATATTACTTTGGCACTGACGAAATATTATGGTTTCGTGTTAAACGTTTTTCACTTTAATTTGAAAATTTTCGAAAGCATGTGAGCTTGCTTCGTGTGATTTAGCTTCTGGCCACCAAAACTGCCAACCTCAGCGGAGTACGTCATCGGGGCGCAGGTTGGCCAATTGGCGGGTTGTGCAATTTTGTTGTTTTGGAGAAATTGGGGTTTGGCGTTTTGTATTTGTGCAAGTATTGGTTTTGGAAGTCTGTCACTTTTTTATTAGTTACGAGACGTTTGCCCAAATGACGCAAGCGCATACAACGTAAGTAGGGCTTGCAATTTACCGTCAAATTTCGATTACCGGTAAACGGTAAATAATTGGTCCCGTTACCGGTAAATTAAAAAAATAAATTTATGTAAATTAAATGATTAAAGTATGACTTTATGTGGTTACTTTTATTAAAAAAACAGTATTCTCGATTGAAACCTGAACATTATATAAAATATATGTATACAAATCCATAGGGGGGGGGGGAGTAATCATAGTAGATTCATAAAACCACAGTGGCGCCTCTCGCACTAATAAAAACACACTTTCAAAATTTTTTTCTGCAATAATATGTCTATATTTACTCTTAATTCGCAACAAAATCGTTTCCAGTATTTACCGGTAATTTTTTTCAATTTACCGGTTATTACCGAAGGCATAGGCGGTTAACCGGTAAACCGGTTTACCGGAATTGCAAGCCCTAGACGTAAGTGCAATTTTTTTGAAATTTTCATATCAATGTTTTTTTAATTATTTATTTTACTTATTAATATTTATTTAATTATTTTTTTATTATAAACATGTGCCAAAAAGTAGAAAGACGATAAGTTTTGATGACTATTATACCATCAATTGAAAAAGTTTGTTTCATTTTAGTAAAATAACGTTTTAGCATCTTGCATTTATACGAAAGTGTATTGACAGTATTAATTGCTATTGCATCAATGTTACGTTCCTTTCAACGATAACATTTCCTATTATAAATAGCAGAGAAACAACAATTTCCTCCAACCTTACCTTTCCTTCACAACTACCTCACCCTATCATACCTTCAGATGAAATTTTACCTTCAAATAACAGAAAATACGAAGATGACTGTCATCAACATTAGTTTGTAAATTAAATAACAATGAAACTACTGTATGATAGATTTGATTTAAAATACAATGATCTGTGTTAACCATGTTCAACTTAACACACTGTACAAATATAATCGATGAATACAGTTATTCATTGATACATGTCATTATCCATTACATTACTAAACAAAAACACGAACTGTCAGTGAACAATGACAGAGATGCAAAACCGATCAATGTTGCCAACTTACTTTCGTATAAATTTCTATTTTATAAAAATCTTATTTTATCGATTACAATACGAATACATATGATGATTAGGTTAATTTTTAAAATGATCAATGAATAAATATTATTTTTTTCCAAATTTGATTCATTATAAAAAAAATCTTATATATCCAATTAAAAACACTTTCTAGACACATTTCGCAATTTCTGTTGTAATAAAATTAATAATTATCCATTCGATGTGTATTAATAAATATTTTTTATCTAAAAAGAAGCGATAATTGGCCATGACCTCGTTGCCGCTTCAGCATTTGACACTGGGACGTCGTGACAGTTGCGTCTTCTTGTCGGCTCCCCAAAAATTATTATTTATTTCTTCAAAATCCCCAAATTTGGTTCCAAATCATGGACAGGGACATGGATTGTTTCGAAGTGAAGAAAAAATTAAAAACGGTAAGTTTTATTCCACTTTATTAAACGTCTTCACGTCTGCAATCTGCAGAGAAAGTTATGTATTAAAATTATGAAATATCCTTTCACTGGTAATGTTACCGTGCAAGTCTGTTATCTGGTTTATTCGTGGGTATTTTATGCAGATAAATCGTGGCCGTGTTTTTCCATATTGTTTTTTTTTATAATTTATATTCAGCATATTTTTTCGAATAATCTAATCTTTATTACTAAAATGTCATCGTATATGCAGTTCAACTTTTTTATTTTTCAAAATATTTTCCTTGATTTCATACTTTATTTTTTACCCGTTTATAGATTATTGCTGAAATTCAACCGAAAGCTCTATGGAATCCATATTCTTTTGAATTCATCTCAAGATATATCGTTCTGAATATTTTTACCCCACAATCAGTCGATGATAAACTATATTGACCTTGAATTATTATCACTGAAATTCTGCTGAAACCTTTGACTTCAATCCAAAATTCATATTCTTTTGAATTCATCTCAAGATATATCGTTCTGAATATTTTCACCCCACAATCAGTCGATGATAAACTATAATATATTGACGTTGAATTACTATCACTGAAATTCTGCTGAAACCTTTGACTTCAATCCAAAATTCATATTCTTTTGAATTCATCTCAAGATATATCGTTCTGAATATTTTCACCCCACAATCAGTCAATGAAAAACTATATTGTTCTCGAATTATTATCACTGAAATTCAACTAAAACCTTTGTTTGATTCCAATACAAAATCCATATTCTTTTGAATTCATCTCAAGATATATCGTTCTGAATATTTTTACCACACAATCAGTCAATGAAAAACTATATTGTTCTCGAATTATTATCACTGAAATTCAACTAAAACCTTTGTTTGATTCCAATACAAAATCCATATTCTTTTGAATTCATCTCAAGATATATCGTTCTAAATATTTTCACCCCACAATTAGTCGATAAAAACTATATTGTTCTTAGATTACTATCACTGAAATTCGACTAAAACCTTTATTTGACTCCAATACAAAATCCATATTCTTTCAAATTCATCTCAAGATCTATCGTTCTGAATATTTTTACCCCACAATCAATCAATGAAAAACTATATTGACCTTGTTTTATTTTTACTGAAACTTCTAACTCCAGTTCAAAATCCATTTTATTTCAAACTACTCTTAAAATCTATCATTCTGAACATTTATACCTCACAACACGCATGATCGGTCAATAAAAAACCATATTATCCTTGGATTAAACCCAGACCTTGTCATTGAATAGGTTTAACAGAGCATAAAACTATGTTTTTTCTCATCCGTATGTCACATTGTCATTTTTTCACGAATTTACATTTTTTATCCTTTTCGATATCCTACTAATAAAGGTCTGTTCATACTTCAACGTTCCATGCGTTTAATACAATTTAATTTATCTTTCGAGGAAAATATCGAATATATTGCAATTAGGACAAGTGATTATTTAAATGCATTTATTTACATTTAAACTGGTGAATTGATAATTTTCACATTATTTTGATTTTCTCGGCATGAAAAATTCCAACTTACATACATACTGTTTTACTGACTCAATTCTGTCGATTGATGTTGAACAGAAACTGTTGTTTATTGACTGAAAAAAATCTTTCACCTTTGTGTTTCTCAAAATGTATCTAATTTTTTATTAACTTTTGAGAAAAAATACAATAGTATAATAATTTCCTTTTTATTTTTCTATATAATATCTGCACGTATTATTATTTTATATAGGTTTTTCTAAAAAAATATTAAATGGATCAAACCTTGAACATTTCAAATTAGTTTTTTTTTTATTTGTTTATATTTTTTTCGTTAATTTCCGTCAAATGATTCAAAAATATACGCTTGAACGGATTTCGTCTATTATGATTTTTTTATTATAAAACGTGCGACAGTGCTTCTCAAAATCGTCATCCGGAAAAATTTAAATTAAAATAATATAATATAAATTTTATATTAGTTTTTCTTTACATTTGCTGATATATCACGTATAAAAAAGTGCATGTTCCGATTACATTAATTTTTATCAATTTTTTCTTATCTTACTTCCCATAAATACATATCCAAAATCGTCAAAAAAAATCAAAAATTTATTTTGATTTTTTACTAAAGGATGTGGTTTCTTATCAAATCACGACTTGATAAACATTTTTTCATAAAACCACATATTAACATAATGTTCAGTATATTTTAATTTATTTTAATAAGTCCCACTTTTTTAGAAGATTCTTTGTTTTGTACTCTAACAATCCGCTTAATCACATATACATGTTACGGTACGTTTGTGTAATTGCTTCATCCATGAATAAAGCAAAGAATCTTGCTTTGTCTATGAAATTCATCAACATCTGTCAAATATGACAATTGACGTGTCTTACGACATTTTTATGGAAGGTATTAAAATTTTATTATCGCCTGATACAATCAATGACATCCTGAGATAATGTGCAAAGCAAAGTGCTACGCAAAGTTCAAAATGTCTTCTCTAGAAATATAATTCAAAGTTCGAACCATTTTTTTTTATAATAATTCTAATATTATAGATTTTAAAATTATTTTTTACTTCGTAAATTTACTCCGTAACACAAATACTCTTGTTAATTGTTTTTTATCGAATATATTTTTATAAAAAAAAATATTTATTACTAAATTTATTTTGCCACTATTAGTCATTCCCTTATTTGTCTTTACCATCGGGACGTCACTGATACAATAATAAAAAGATATTTGGAAATTTTGGCACATAAACGAAAAAAGGTTCTCTACCACTGTCATAAGACACATCAACTGTCATATTTGACAGAAAACGTCAAATGATGCGTCCACACTAAATGGCGCCTATTCAGAAATAATTAAATTTCTTAGACAAAGCAAGTTTCTTTACTTCGTTCTTAGACAAATCATGTTTTTTTACTTCGTTCTTAGACAAAGCAAGTTTCTTTACTTCATTCATAAATAAAGCAAGTTTCTTTACTTCTTTCATAAACAAAGCAAGTTTCTTTACTTCGTTCTTAGAAAAATCAAGTTTTTTTACTTCGTCCTTAGACAAAGCAGAAACTTTTCTTTACTTCGTCCTTAGATAAAGCCAGTTTCTTTACTTCGTTCTTAGAAAAATCAAGTTTCTGTACTTTGTTCTTAGAAAAATCAAGTTTTTTTTACTTCGTCCTTAGACAAAGCAAGTTTATTTACTTCGTCCTTAGACAAAGCAAGTTTCTTTACTTCGTCCATAAACAAAAAAGTTTCTTTACTTCGTCCATAAACAAAGCAATTTTCTTTACTTCATTCATAAACAAAGCAATTTCCCAAACATAATATAACACATTAAACACATCCTCCAATACTTAAAATATAAATTAAACCAAACCGTGATAAAAATTTCATCATACAAATCAACAGTTCACGGTGTTAAGCATCACTCACACCCAATTGCGTCAGCCCCCCCAAAAAAAAACGGCATTCGAACCGAATTTCCGATCTTCCGCGGACCACATTTTGAGAAATCGCTCTCGAAATCCCCTCTTCGAGCTTTTACGATCGGAATGGGAAAGTTTAAATGTGGCCAAAGCAGTTCGTTCCTCTTTATTCAAGTTCCGTTTGTGTCGCGGTTTGTTCGTGTCGTCGATTTTCATTCGATTCTCACTTTTTGTTTGATTGCAAAATATATTTTTCGCATGTTTTGTGCAAATAAGAACTCTTTGTTTCTTATGTTTGATCTTTACGATTGTTTTGTCTGAACGTTTTTCTTTTATAGTGATTCATATCAGTTTTTTTTTTTTTTTTCTTATAAAATATTCGAATTTTATACGTTTCCAATAAAAAATTTAAAAAAATCAATCAATCAATATTAAACGGTGATGTTTCTTTAATGATATTTAAAAAAAATCAATCGAATTATTAAAAATAATGAGTTTATTGAAAAGACAACAAAAACTGATGGACACCATCGACCAGATCAAAAGCCAAGAATGGGGTCCCAAATTCAGCGTGAGTTTTGACAAATTTCGCTATTAGATATTGAAAAATTGTATTTTCATAAAATTTTGTATAACGTGAACGTTTTCTTGGTAAAATTTCACGTTTTACGAAGGTCATAGAACGCGAGAATAAACAGAAACATCGTACAAATAAAGCTGTTTGTAAAATCGAACCATCACGTGTGGAAAATTCGTGTTATAAATATATATTGAATTTTCCGAAATCTTCATATGATGATTATGAATTATTCAAATTTTTCGATTTTTCAATATCAAAGTTCATTGTGCGATACAAATTCCGTTTTTGGTATATAAAAAAAAAAAACGATATAAGCAATTTATTGACAAAATTACTATCATTGAACGCAATTTTATATTTTTCGAATCGATCCATGCACAATTTTTAAATATTTACTAAATGTTTTTCCTTATAAATATTTAATCTTCACTTGCGAATTTATATAATGATAAAAAATATATAAAAACCTTTCACAAAGTTATGTATCACTTATATTATGAATAATAAAAAAATACGTTTTACTTAACATTATATTTTAAAACTAACTTTGTAATAAATTTTATGCAAAAAACTTCTTTGTTTTTAATTTATATTATTATTATCATTTTATCTATCAAATCTAAACGTATTCTTTTTATCTTGTGACAATTTTAAAGTATACTACACAATTAATAATTAACGATCGCAAATTAGATAATATATCTATTTTTATCGCCAATCTTCCATAATTCCAAATCCTAGTACTTCAAACAATTATCTTCAGATTGTATTACATAAAACATCATACAAAACTATCCAGTTACGATTAATTAGATCATGGATCGAATTCCATATATTTTACATAATCGTTTCAAAGAATTTGTTTTAGATTCTTGACATTTTTCAATGTTGATTCAATATTATAGTTTTTTTAATACGTTTTTTTGTTTGTCGCAATATAAACGTTTGCTCGTGATGTAATTTTTTATTAAAACGTTTGATTTTTATGATGTCGCAAATCTTCAAACAAACTTTGAACTGATGGTTTTTTTCTGCAAAATCTGACTTATCTCAAAAAAGATAAAACTCAATAACGCAAAGATAAGACACAATTGCGTGACCCACATTTTGACAAGACCGCATTATCTATAATACGTTTTTCTATGAAATTTTGGTCAGGTGAAAGTCGAAACTGAAACATTTGAGAATCTTCGAACTTTTGACGACCTCTGGTCTTCGTATGGAAGAAGGAAGGTCGCCTTTGGACTGTTCTTCTTCTGAAGATACTTTTTTTCTTTTTTTTTCGGTTGTGACCTGTTTTTTTTTGTGGTGAAAGTACGTCGTCGGAATATACAACTTTTTTTTTTGCGTTCAATTGAAAATGGTTTCGAAATTCTGAATAAATTAATTCGTTTGAATTGTCTGAAAATGCGATCAGGAAACGATGTTTTTTTTTTTTCGTTGTATGAATGTTTGTATTTCAGTTGAAGATGTTGAGAATTTTTTACAGTTATAGAAATGTTTAGGTTGGAATTATCGTGTCACGTTTTTGTTTTATATTTTTCTTAATACACTGGTTTAATAATTTGATTCCCGGAATTGACTATCGTTCTTGGGATGATTAGATAAAAATTTTATGAATGAACGTTTTTGTGCATATTTAAAATGAAATTTTGAAGGTTTATACAATTTTTTTGTGTTAAGATAAAAATTTAGGGTATTTTCGTATAAAAATTGTACGACATACAGTGAAAAACGTTTAATACGAAACTGAAGGGACTAAAATATTTTTCGTATCAAAATAATTTCATAGTATTTTGTGAAGACGCAGTATTATTTCGCATTAAAAGACATTTCGCGATAAACGTTTTCATGTTAAAAGATTACTTTATTATAATGACGTTTTGAAAATCTTAAGTATGAATGATAAATCAAAAAATAGAAAACTAAAATAATTTCGATTAGCAAAAATATATTCAGAAAAGAAAAACCATCCAAATTCACGATTATAGTAATTTCAAGATAAAAATAATATTAATATCAATAGACATACAAATTCCGAGAATTAAATTGCCACAATATCAAAACAAGTCGTTGTCCTATTTCCATAATAAACACCATTATTTGACGATCTCATACAACAATATGGACTACACTAATTCCTTTTACGACAAATATAAATTGCCCGTTTCATTGCACATTTAACAACCGGCCCGTTTATATTCGAAAAATATTTGCAAAGCACAGCGCGTTATCTAAATAGTCCATACGAATACGTCACTTGTGCGACAGGAAGTTTTGCATAGCTGACATTTTGCATTTGCATATACCGAAGCAGTGATAAGCCACCTTTTAAGGAGAAATATTCGAAGATTTAATCTGAAATTGCACGTGATTTTAAATTGAATTGGTTATATCAATTGATAATATTTAGGATTTACATATGTTTTTGATATACAGGTATCACTCGATTTACGCTAGGCGAAAACCCGCGTAAATTGAAATTGCGTAAAAAAAAAAGTGTATGTACCTATACAAAAAAATGAGATAGGTTCCAGGGAAAAAAAACGTGTAAATTGAGACATGAAGTTTATACTAAATGGGAAGATTGGTTAAAATGAGTCTAACAAAAAATAAAGTTAAACTAAAATAAGATTAAAAATATAATTAAATTAAATAAAAAACGAAATAAAATCTCATCTCATAAGCTTTAGCAACAGATGACACTTTTTCTCCCTTTTGTAAACGATCCAAAATTTCGATCTTTGTTTGTAATATGACTTTTCTCTTAACCGGCAGCTTTGTAACTTCGTTTGACATTGTAGGGCTGTATTAAAAATATGTCTTATTGTTAGTGAAAATATACTACAAATGAAAAAGAAAAAATAATATATAAGTATTTTTACCACTTGTATATAAAAATTCACGCGGGAAAGTATTGCGATACGCACGACAAAAAAAAACCTCAGACTAATTAGCGAAGTGCACTGCTTAAGGAAAGAGGAAACGGGAGAAAGGAGATAAACGGTCATCTATACATCTGTATACCCGACCGTTATTTTTATCTTACTAAATAATTCAATTAGATGTCATTATGCAATATTATAATTAATTAATTTAAAAAATACTATTTTCTTCACCGTGTTAAAGTAAAATCGCGTAAATCGGGGGATACCTGCATTTAAACGACCCGCGAGCCCCTTGTTTCTCATCGCTGTTCCGAAGAGCGTCGTTTCTTCGATGCTGGCCCTTAACGAATAAACAAATTATGCAAAATTGTGATAACGATTTGCATTTGCTTTCAGGTCAATTATTTGCGTGTTTCAAGATGTGTGTGTGTGCCAATTTGTAATTTTGCGCGATGTACCGTGTAATGTTTGGCCATACTAAATTCTTTTTATTATGGAAATTGCTTTATGGCGGACTTTTTGTTTTTTCGAGGTATTTGCTAATTCGCTTTTTTATGGACAGCGTTTAAATTTCGTTGAAAATCGTCTCCTTTTTAGTCAAATTTAGTTTTATATTGCCAGTTTCGCGAAATAGACAAATTTATTATGATGACATTACCTTGAAAATATGTTTTCTTTGGTATAATAATGTTAATTCGACTTAACCGCATATTCCTTTATACATTCTAACCAAACCTATTCCCTTTTCGAAAGGTGAATTATGGTTTTAGCGTCCTACATTGATTTAAAAGTGGGATGGCAGTACTGATTTGTTTCGCATCTCTGTTATATTACTGTATATCTGTCATATATATATATATATATATATATATATATTACTTAGATATATCAGATATATATTACTTATATATCTGTCACTGATAATGCTGTTATGTAGTATCATAATAGATATTAACATAAATTAATGAATAACTATCTATATTTGGTTATTATACATAGTATGCAAAGTTGATCACAATTATCGCATCTCGTCGTATTTTTAATTAAATCCTGATGTCAAGAATAGTTTCATTATCAGTTAAATTACCAATCAATGTCGTTAGAAGTTAGACATCTTCGTTTATAGTATTTGGTGAATGTTTGAGATTAAAAAACGTAACTAGCAACAAAATGACAGAAATTCAAGACTAATCAGCACTGCCAACTCTCCTTTAAATAAATGAAGGACGCTAAAACCGTAATTTACCATCAACATACAATAAAAGAAAATGAAAAAAATTTCAACAGAACCATCACATCCAACCATGTATTTGTATAATTTTTTTTTAATAAATATCGGACAGTTAAAAATTTCGATTTCACGACATTTTCTCAAACGACTCATTGCGTGCGTCGGTAATGTTTTCACTTATGCAATTCGTGCATTTTGCGCGAACATAATATTCGCCATATATCTGCTTTCCCTTTTGCCCACTTCCTGTCCGATCGGTTTCCACTTGCTCTTATCGATATGTGTCGTAATCGTTCTCGCTTGAAATATTCACTCTTCCATTCCTATGAATGTTTCTGGTCTGGATCGGTCAAAGTTTGGTCCAGTCCGATCCGATGGTGTCCCGTTGTGGTTGGGCCGAAGGGATTTTAGTTTGATTTTTGTTCTAGTGCATACAAGTGGCTACAAATGTCAGGGAACAGAAACACATGGTGTCGAGGGCCAAGAGAGGCATGGCCATTGGCTCGACCAGAGGCTTCCGGGGGTCTACGGTTTGGTTTACGGGACTCAGCGGTGCTGGGAAAACTAGTATTGCTTTTGGACTCGAAGCTTATTTGGTTTCTAAAGGTAATTTTTAATTTTTTATATGTCTTAGACTATTTATATTATTAGTCCATGTATATTTGACCCAACCCAACCCAAAACTTCTATCAAAACCTAACAACAACCAACAATCCAACTCAACTCGACCGATCCAAATATACATTAACTGAAATACGCTAGGACTGTGATTATACTCATAGCGATTGTCATTATTTGATGTTTTGCAAAGGTAATTTTTAATTTTTTTATATGCCACAGACCATATATGTATGTATATTAATAGTCCATGTATATTTGACCCAACCCAACCCGAAACTTTTACCAAATCCAACCTAGCCCAATCAAACCCATTTCAACTCCTAAACATGTGTTTTTATCCAAATATATATAGACTGAAATACACTTGGACTGTGACATATACATACAGCAATTGTTATTCGTATTAATATAATTTTTTTTAATATTTTGTGAAGGTATTCCTGCATATGGTCTCGATGGCGATAACATTCGTACCGGTCTGAATAAAAATCTGGGATTCAGCAAAGAAGACAGAGAAGAAAATATTAGAAGAGTTGCAGAAGTTGCTAAATTGTTTGCTGACAGTGGAGTTTTAGCACTATGCAGTTTCGTATCTCCGTTTGCCGAGGTTCGTATATCAATTACATAATCAATTTGATAGCATCGTAAATAACAATAATTGATTTTATCTATCAAAACTAATCACTTTTATGTAGGTCAATTTGTCTCGATGTATTTATTTATCATTTAAATTAAAAATTTTTTTCAGGATAGAGATATGGCACGGAGAATACACAAAGAGAGCGATCTTCCGTTTTTGGAAGTCTTCGTCGATACTCCCCTTGCAGTTTGTGAATCCAGAGACGTTAAGGGTCTTTATAAGAAAGCCCGCGATGGACAGATTAAAGTAAAATATTTTGAAAATCTATTTTTCAAAATAAATCAATAGTCTTAACGATGTATCGACATTTTCAGGGTTTCACTGGTATCACTCAAGAATACGAAAAGCCCGATCATCCCGATCTGATTGTGAAAACAGAAAATTGCACTATTGAAGAATCCACTTTGAGAGTCGTTCAACTTTTGGAAGAAAAAGTATATTTCAAATTGAATCAAATTTAAAGTATTGTGAATAGCAACGTTTCAAATATTATTTATTTAAAGGGAATCATTCCGAAAAGTCATCAAGATTCCGATAAAATTCCTGAACTGTTTTTGACTGGAAACAGATTGAGCCACGCTTTAGAAGAAGCATCAGCGTTGCCGAGGCTCCCAATTACGCACGTCGATCTTCAATGGCTTCAAGTATACAATTTTCTACTTATTTTCCATCCTCGTTTGTACGATTGAATCGTTAAACGTTCGAATTTCTTTTCAGATCTTAGCTGAAGGTTGGGCTTCACCTTTGAAAGGGTTTATGAGAGAAACCGAATATTTGCAGGTTAATAATGGTTTTATATGAAATATATTTGATGGAACATTTCATAATATATTAATATATTATTGTATTATTAGACTCTTCATTTTAATTGCATAACCCAACAAGACGGTTCCGTTATTAATCAATCGGTGCCGATAGTTTTGGCTCTCACGGCCAGCCACAAAGCTCGCTTAGAAAACTGCAGTGCAATTACTTTAGAAAGAGCAGGAAGGCCCGTAGCCATTTTACGATCCCCTGAATTTTTCCCTCATAGAAAAGAAGAACGTTGTTGCAGACAATTTGGAATCTGCAATTCGGGACATCCGTACATAAAGGTTTGTTTAATTTCATCATTTCAACCGAAGTTCAAAGTGCTTGTTATTAATATTTAACGTTTTTAGATGATTGAAGAAAGCGGTGATTGGCTCGTGGGAGGAAATATCGAAGTTTTGGGAGCCATCAAATGGGACGACGGTCTCGATGAATACCGATTGACTCCAAATCAATTGAGAGAAACTTTCAAGCAAATGGGAGCTGATGCCGTTTTCGCTTTTCAAGTAAATCTATATTGAAATTAACAAAGTGTTATTCAAAGATCGATATCTAATTTATTAAATTTCAGCTAAGAAATCCGATCCATAACGGACACGCACTTCTTATGACCGACACCCACAAACAACTTCTCGAAAGAGGATTCAAAAAGCCCGTTTTGTTACTTCATCCTTTAGGTTCGTAAATTTTGTATCAATATGGAATATTTTATACCGAATACTATTATAAAATACGTATTATTTTGAAAAGGTGGATGGACTAAAGACGACGATGTTCCGTTACCTGTGAGAATAAATCAACATTTAGCCGTGTTGCGAGAAGGAGTTTTGCAAGCTCAAAACACCATTTTGGCTATATTCCCTTCGCCGATGATGTATGCTGGACCTACTGAGGTATATCTTTTGGGACAATTTAAATGTGCATTTAATAAAATTTGTGTGCAATAAAAAAATATTGTGCATTTTGCACGAGCATCGAAATTTATGCATTCGAAAAGTTACTTCGATCTTTGAAAAAAATATCTGTAGCTCAAAACGGATAAAACGTGCATTAGAATGAATACAAATGAAGGTAAATGCGAATAGGGCGAAATACCAATGACATGACTATTATTCACAACTTTCATAATAGTATCGAAAATGGACCCAATTGTTAAAATATGATTTAAACTAATTGTAAATGAAATTAAAATTTTAACAAACGGAAATTTTGACAGTTGTCAATTGTATTATATTTTCAATGGAAGAAGATTTTACATCATTTAGATTTTAAGATCATTTCAATGATCAAACCAATTTTTTCTATTG
This sequence comes from Hydropsyche tenuis, assembly GCA_009617725.1. Lineage (NCBI taxonomy): Eukaryota > Metazoa > Arthropoda > Insecta > Trichoptera > Hydropsychidae > Hydropsyche > Hydropsyche tenuis. The sequence continues at coordinate 798,475 of VTON01000060.1, forward strand.
ATCATTTCATATTTTTTAATGCTCACATTAAAATGCCATAACATTTTTTTTATTGCACACTACGAATAAAAAGATGCTCAATACGAGACTTTAATACACATCATACATTTTTCTAATACAAAAATAATTCGTTTTGAAACAACGTATACTTTTTCAATGCACACTTAAATCGCACCCTTTCCTTTTTATGAACGTAATATAAAATCATCTCGTGTTTCTTAATACAATTTTACATTTAGGTTCAATGGCATGCCAAAGCTCGTATGAATGCGGGTGCGAACCTTTACATTGTTGGACGAGATCCAGCTGGAATGCCTCACCCGACTCACGGAGGTGATTTGTACGATCCTCGTCATGGAGCGCAAGTATTGAAAATGGCTCCAGGATTGACCGATTTAGAGGTACAGTACAATTAGATGTAATTATTCTTCTAATATGCAAAAAATAAACAAAATAAATTATTTTCGAAGATCGTGCCGTTCAGAGTCGCTGCATACGATACAGCTAGTGGAAAGATGGATTTCTTCGATCCGACGAGAAAAGAAGATTTCGATTTCATATCCGGAACTCGAATGAGAGGTATTTTCGTTCGATTATAATTTGTTTTCAATGTTGAAGTGTTTTAAAACGATTTTTTTTAAATGCAGGTCTCGCCCGCAGCGGAAAAGAGCCTCCAAATGGCTTTATGGCACCTTCGGCTTGGAAAGTGTTGTCGGAATATTATCAGTCATTGAAATCGATGGAAAATTAAATTTTTATTCAATTATTATATGATTCTTGATTAATTGGTGCAATATGATCAAAATTTTGTCTTCAAGACGAAATCTTAAGATTATTTTATTTAGCTTAAAGCATTTTTATTAATTTATATATCAAATTTATAATCAAATGTGCCTATTTATTTTATACTTGTGTAGCGAGAAATTTGATAAAATTAATTCATATTTATTACACGTTAATTAAGGAAATTTTTATTGCACATGCACAAATTTTCAACTTTCCATTACTATTTTACTTTTCATAAATGTATAGCTTGTTATTTTTATGATGATTTGTTTGTAATCATAAAATTTTGATAAAAGTATTATTTATCTCTTATAAAATTGTTTAACAATTATTTTATAGTGATATCTATGCCAAATTTTCCAGTTTTCATTTTTTTTAAACTGTTGACATGGCAATTTCAATATTTTGCAACACAATTATTTTTATTACTTTTGAATTTATGCTCATGATATTTTACACCAAATAGTATTTTTTATACACTTTATATTATTTCAATGATGAATTGCATAAATATTATTTTTCTTTGCTTTAATTTTTTGTATTGTTTTCTGACTTAACTTTCACATTCCTCTACAATGCATTTACATTTTAAAATCAGTAGAATATATGAATTTTCTCTTGTAAATTTCAAATATTTTTATATGTATTGGTTAGTTTGTAAATATAATATTATATTTGGTCACACATATCTTCAAGTATTATACGCTATTGTCCATATTTATACGTATATTACATTTTCTTTGAAAAATTATATGAAAACAAACTATTATATTATATATAGGTTCATCTTAAATGTGAATGTATAATTAATATTATATACAAGTTTACTTAGGTTTAGGAAACAAAGGTCACATTTTATGTAAATATAAATCAATACTTTAATTATTATTTCATAAATTTTAAATAAATCGAAATTTAATCAATTTTTAACTATACATATTTGTTGTATGTAATACCAATCAGATTTTGTGATTTTACACATTGATTTTGATGAAATTTGTTATTACTTTGAACTGTTTTTTTCAATTTCAAAATTTTTAAAGTTTATGGAATGTTTCATATTTTATTATATTCAATTATATTTCCAAAAATATAAAAGTTGTTTTAAAATACATTCTCTTTATTTCTTTATCATCATATGCAGCCTATATAACATCCACTGCTAAATGAGACATCTTTTGTTATACAAGTTCAGGGATTTTTCCTTATCTACGTTAGTGATAAGTGGAAAGTTAACCTTGTACATTTTTTATTCTACAAACTTTCCTTTACAAATAGTTTCAAGTCAACGGTCTTCAAACCTTCATGTTACTTATCTGACAATCCACGGCAGGAATGTTTTAATAGCGAGACCTTCCAAAAGAATATATACCATCGGAAGTTATTTTATGTAACAATAAAAAAACGACTGAAAATCTTTGAGTACTAAAAATAATCCATTCGGTAATACTCATATATAAAAGTTGACCTACAATTTAATACTGTACTATTTTTTATTTTCAAAACAATAAACCGAATCTAAAAATCAACAATTTTCAAGGCTATGATATCTTATCTGATCAATGGAAAGTGATTCGAAAGTCACCTAATACAGGAAAAACAATTCCCAAAAAATTCATGTACTGAAAACGATCTTCAGCCAACAATAAACAATCACATCCATACATTGTCCATACCATTTATAGCTTAACTTCATAAATTATTAAAATTTGACAAAATTTCTCCGTCAAACTAAACACTACTCAATTTTTTCCAAAAACCACAACAAATCCGAAGACCAACCACTGTCAAGGCTACCATATTTCTTCTAACCAATGGAAAGTGATCCAAAAGGTCATCGACTTCCACTCAACAACCAATCAGTTAGATAAGGTCAGTTGACATCAACAACTCTTTCGCACATAGTAAACATTTAGATGTACTGAAAATCATTTCCTCCGAATGATGAATAATCACATCCATTTACAGACCGTTTCACTTATCGCTTATCTTCAGCAGAAACCGATAAACATTCAACAAAGCTACACTATTAAACTAGCATAATTATGTACATACTTACTCATTTTTTTTTACACCATCAAATCTAAAGACCATCCATTGTCAAGGCTACCATACTTTTTCTAACCAATGGAAAGTATTCCAAAAGGTCATTGACTTCCACTCAACAACCAACCAGTTAGATGAGGTCAATCGACGTCAATAACTCTTTCACACATAATAAACATTCGTGCACTGAAAATCATCCCTTCCAAGTTCCAAATGATAATAATCACACATATTTATAGACCGTACCACTTATCGCTTAATTGAGCAGAAACCAATTAACATTCAATAAAGCTACACTATTAAACTAATATAATATAATTATATACTCAATTTTTTTTAAACTATCAAATTTGAAGAACATCCATTGTCGAAGCTATCATATTTTTTTCTCAAATCAAAAGTAATCCAAAGGTCATGGACTTCCATAACCAACCATTTAGATGAGTTCAATCGACATCAAAAATTCTTTCGCACATAATAATCATTCATGCGCTGAAAATCATCGTTTCCAAACAATTTTCAGTCAACAATAAATAACGACATCCAATTTCAGACCGTATAACTTATCACTTAACTTCAGCAGAACCGGTTAACATTCAAAAAAGCTACACTATTAAACTAGCATAATTATGTTCATATTCATGTTTTTTTTCACCATCAAATCTAAAGACCATCCATTGTCAAGGCTACCATACTTTTTCTAACCAATGGAAAGCGTTCCAAAAGGTCATCGACTTCCACGCAACAAACAACCAGTTAGATCAGTTCAATCGACATCAACAACTCTCCAACACATAATAATCATCAAAAACACACTCCAAATACACCACTGATTTAACGCCAACTGTTTACATGCCCTGAACAAGATAACGCAAACAGTTTGCGTTCGGCATTTTCGGCAAACGCTCCAGCTAACGATGGCTCTCGTTTCGACGATTCGCAACGCCGTTAAATCCAACGGGAGACTCTTCCAGAGGTGCTTATCCAGCTTTTATACCGTCGACGATAATGTCTTCGGTCTGAATGGCGAACAGAAACAGGTCATTGTCAATTAAATCGGCGAAAAGTCGCTCTATTTATATCTGTTTGTTCCACGTATTGCGTCCGAAGTAAAGTCCATGTGTTTAAGTTTTTTTTTTTTTTTTGGCAAATTTTTTTATACATATATTGCCGAATTTGATTTTCGTTGTGTGTTTTTGAAATGCGTAAACGAGATAAAGTTGTGAAGATAATTTTCGAAATGTTTCTGTTGTTTTTGCGTCTTTGTTATCAAATGTGGTTTAAAATATCATATTAGTTCTGATTACCTTTTGAGTTTTTTAAAGATTGGTTGTTCTTTTCAGTTTTTTCAATAAAAATAATCAGAATATGAAGAGTAATTATTCTTATATGATCCGTTTTTAGTGCCATCTATAATATACACCCTAAAAACTCTTTTTACGCAGTTCAAAAATATAAATCTTTTTTTTTCACTTTAATTAATATAGTTTAAATATTTAAAAAATATGTATTATTATGTCACAATGGTGAAATCCAGACCAGACCGATATATAATTCTAGTTATAAAATGAAAATTTCAATTTTTTTTTCCAAAATACATTATTTCCTAATATAAACTAGAACACAATCGATTCGATTCATTTATATTCTAATTATTTTTTAACAATATTGTAATGAATTGCACTTTTCTTCGACCTTTGTATTCGTTCATTGTTATTCATGATGGAAAACATTCTATTTTACGTACAAAGTAATGAATATCTGATAATTTTAGTTGAGGCAAACAATATTTGATTTTGTGCAAAAAGAATTAGCACCTAAAGCAAACGATATAGATAGAAACGATGACTTTAAAGAATTCAGAGACTTTTGGAAAAAACTTGGCGGTTTAGGAGCACTAGGTATGTATAATATTAGTTGCTATTTTTTAAAGTTGAATACAAATTATTTTTACGTAACCTTTCCAATATATAATATTATCACTTTTAAAATATCAGCACGTCAATACGAGCTGATATTTTAAAAGTGATAATTTATTACTGAACGACAATTCGTTCAGTAATAAATTCGATAACTTACGATTGTTCATTTCAGGTATGACTGCTGATCCTGAATATGGAGGCTCTGGTGGAAAATATTTGGATCATGTGATTGTATATGAAGAAATATCCAGGTAAATTCATCGAGCTATATGTGAAATCTAATGGTTTTATATAAAAATTACTTGAAAAAATTGTAGAGCTTGTGGTGGCATAGCTTTATCATATGGTGCTCATTCAAATTTATGTGTAAATCAACTTGACCGCAACGGAACCAAAGAACAAAAATCTAAATACTTGACAAAGGTATTTTACTCTTGTTATATGTATTTTATTTTTTATGAATTTTCATTAACGTTTATATTTTATTAAGTTATGCAGCGGTGAATATATAGGAGCTTTAGCAATGTCTGAACCGGAATCCGGCAGTGATGTCGTATCAATGAAATTAAAAGCGGAAAAAAAAGGAGATTACTACATTCTTAATGGAACGAAATTTTGGATTACTAACGGACCTACAGCGGACTTACTCATAGTATGTAAATTTTATATTCGTATAAATTAAAATTCACAATTTTTCTATATATTATGCAACATACAGGTTTATGCAAAAACAGATTTAAACGCAGCTAAACCGCAGCATGGAATAACTGCGTTCCTTGTAGAAAAAGATTTCGAAGGATTTTCCGTGGGTAAAAAATTAGATAAACTCGGAATGCGAGGTTCGCCCACAGGAGAACTTATCTTCGAAGATTGTAAAGTCAGTTTGCATCATACTAATAATGATTTTTTGTTTCAATTATGAACTGTATTATTTTGCTCAATTATAGGTACCAGCACAAAACGTTTTAGGCGAAGTAAATAAAGGTGTATACGTTTTAATGTCGGGATTAGATTTGGAACGATTGATTCTCGCTGCAGGTCCTGTAGGAATTATGCAAGCTTGCGTCGATATTTCATTTGAATATGCACATACACGAAAACAATTCGGACAAAGAATCGGCGAATTCCAATTATTACAGGTAACTCACAATCAGATAAATCTGTAATACGGTTGATTCTATGATTGTTAAAATAAAGTTGATTTTTTTTTATAATAAATACCAACGTATTTTCGAGAACTATACTTACTAAAAGTTTGTCAGTAGGTACATGAAATAATGTTATTATAATTTTATAATAACCGTCCACATGAGACACTAGTATTAAGATGTTTTGTGACGGTTTTTAATTTTTATATTGTGCAAAACACACGCATGATTCAGGTGAATAAGACAAGGTTTTTCATTTACATATAAAAATTTATTTTACTATCAATTGATAGAATAGGGCTATTTGCAAAATTGTATAGCATTTTCATATTAAAATATCTACAGGGATTATATGACAGCCTTAATAATTTGAATTGATCGTAATATCACAAAATTAGACACACTAGATTTGTTAATTTGAGGATATATCACAAAATTGATAAAGACGTACAAAATCAACGAAAAAGAACATAAATGCTTTATAATAATTAACTTTTATTAATTACTTTATATTAAAATTCAAAATAATGACAACAAATGCTTAATATCTCAAAATTATCTGAGTTTTCTCTAAATATATTTTTAAATATTAAAAATTCCTTAACGATTACTAATAAAAATTTTTAAATCTTTAGGGTAAAATGGCTGATATGTATACGACTCTTGGAGCATGTAGAAGTTACCTTTATAATGTCGCAAGATCTTGCGAAACGGGCAAAATAAACAGCAAAGATTGTGCGGGAGTTATTCTTTACTGTGCTGAAAATGCAACTAGAATGGCATTGGATGCAATTCAAATTCTCGGTAACTAAATATCATATAAACACTTTTTCTTAATACTTATTATTATGCTACTTTCATCGTACGCTTTTTTAAGGTGGAAATGGTTATATCAACGACTACCCAACCGGAAGATTACTTCGAGATGCCAAATTGTATGAAATTGGTGCTGGAACATCCGAAATTAGAAGATCGCTCATCGGAAGAACCATCAACAATGAATACAAGTGATAATTGTTAAAAAATAAAACTAAATATGTAAATATTTTTTTACGGAAATTTTAATTATTGTTAAACATGTAAAAAATAAATCAGTTATAAAAAAATATTTGGAAATTTCAAAATTATCACATAATCGTTATTCGAATTTTAGATTCTGTTGGAGTTTTAACTTCGGCTCAATCTTAAGAAAAAAGCATGTTTGCACTCTTTCGATTCTGGTTCGAAATATTTATCATAAAACTCTTGCAGGAATTCTTCGATCTTTAAAAAAAATCAAATTTTAATATGTAATAAGATAACATTATCAATTATACATTATACACTAACCTTAAAACCGAACTTTTGATAAAGAAAAATTGCCGGATTTGAAGCCGACACATGTAGAGTGATATCTTTATCGATACAAGTCTAAAAAATACAATTCAATCAAAAAATATATATGTATTAAACAAATATTAAGTCACAATAATACCTGCGTTAAATGGTAAATCATGAAGCTCGCTATACCGCATTTACGCCATTCAGGTCTGGTAAATACAAAAGATATGTACGCTTCATTGTAACTAACGTCCGGCACAAGAAAAGCGAAACCGACTACAATTTTCTTATATAAAGCCACACAACTGAATTCGGGATACAGCAAAGTGTCGGATACTGAAAAAAAATCAATTTTGTAATAGTCAATTTTGGTCGATACAAAACAGATACATTCGGGCCTCATATATGTAATACGATTTTGGTATAACATGGTTAATGAATTATGATTGAAACGTTTTATATAACACAGTTTTAGAAGAAAAAAACCATTAAAAATGAATTAAATAATGCTTTACTTAAGTGCATAGATTATTTATTGACAAATTTGTATTTTAACATCAATAAAAATGCATTATAGGTGTTTAAATTGAGATTCTTAACGAATTTTATGCATAATTCGTGCATTATAAGTGCTTAAATTATTTTTACGAATTTAGTGTGTAGTTTGGAAGTTATATTTATCAATTTTTAACCATATCTTAACGAGTTTCAGTCCAATAGCACCTTTTACCATCCAAACTAATTAGTATATGCAAATTTAAACTATCTAAAGGAAAATTAATAATAAAACTGTCAAATATAACCTCCCCATAACACATACACATACAATGCATAAATTACGCATGAAACGCATTAAGAAATTTATTTAAGGCACCTATAATACATTTTATCTAAATAAATAAACGTATATTTTCTATATTGTATATTCGAAAAAAGGGTATCAACAAACTTCAATATTTTTTTGGAACAAAAACCCAAATTTCGTATGAACTTCAAACTACGTATAACACAAATTTGTATTACATGACATTTTTGTGGAACCACATAACCATTTTATACGAAACCCAAGCATATTTTCAAACTCACAGTCGATCCCAGGCCAAAAGTAACGTTCGCACAAACTATTTATTGAAGCTATATGCTGCGGTCGTACGTAACAATAATCCAAAGAAGCGTCTTCGATGTTTGTTCCGTTCGATTCGCTTTTCTTCGATTTTATTTCGTTCATCAATTGAGACCATGGCGAAATAGTTTCCAGATCGCGCCATATGTAAGGTTTAAGCAATTTTCCGCTATATGGAGATACAAACGGAAGTAATTCGTGAGAACTGACCAATCTGAATCCGTTGTTAGAATCGGCGGATTTTGTATGAACAGCCTTAAATTTATATTAAACGATTATTACATTTATTATGTTGAATCATATGTAAATGCGTTGTATTTAAATATTTTACTTGAAATTGATCTAGAACTCGTCTTTCGCTGAATAGTTGCGTTGAATTGTCTTGAGTGGGATAATATGCAAGTCTGGATACTAAACTAAAATAATATTAATATTAATTATTAAAGGTTTGTATGGGCCGTTATATTTGAAAGTGGCATTGCTCCATTTTTCTTTGTTTCGAGATTTTTTATATTTAAAAATGATGTTAATCTATAATGAACTTATTTTTCTTTTTTGAGGTTCTGAACATATCAATTTTAATAGTAGTAATTAAAATTTTGGATAGAGTATAATCGAAAGTGTTTTCGGAATTGAAAATTGATTATGCCACTTTGATTTATGACGAAACTTGAAAAACGTTATAAGCCGTAATATATGAAAGTGGCGTAAAAGCCAGTTTTGAAAGAATTAAGTTAAGCCTAGATTTATGTTAACATAAATCTTTGTATGTTTATAATAAACAGAGTCAACACAATATAATATCCTAATGAAATGTACGAAAGATATTTCGATATAAAATATTATATTTTTGTTTGAATTTGATGATTTGTGTATGGATTTGAACAAATTTGAATAATCATATAGTAGAAAATAGTATTTCAGTACATTATACATATAATATTATAATTATAATATTATAATTTTGCTATAACATATAATATTTTTGCTTGAATTTGAACAAATTCAAACGATCATATAGTAAAAAATAATATTTCAGTACATATAATATTATAATTGACAATAATATTGGTACATAGTCAATTAAAGAATTAAAAATTGACATAATGTCGAATTACGAGCGTAAGTAATATATATACGCTAATATACGCTACTTTCAAATATAACAGATATGCACTAATATATGTTAACAAAAAAAAAACAATATTAACATAAATCTAGACTTAACTCATTTTTTTTCAAAATTTTCATATAAACGACTCATTAAATATCTATTATATAATAAAAGGTAATATGAAGACTTACTTATCTAAATTAAACAGAGGCAATTGTTTATTTCTTTTGAGACGTCTTAATGCCAATTTTGCACGATGTCTTATAAGATTCTTATCAATTTTCACAAAATGTGCTTTTCGGCAAACGTTATTTAAATGATTGAGATTCTGAACTTCGGCATACTCGGTCGTCAATAAAGGTTGAATTCTTTCATAAGAATCGTTATTGTCGTTTTTTAACCACGGCATATCCAGCGATGACGCAGAAGTAGAAAAAAGACTCTTGACAGGTTGAAATTGACTATCGGAAAGAGTTCTCTTTGATTTCAAATTAGATTCTTTTTCGTTTTGGTCATAAATTTCTTTACCTGCGGATATTTTTCTATTTATTAGAGGAGATTTTTGTGAATTTTCAACTACATTCTTCTGAAATCAACAGAAATTTAACCAATTTAAAATATAAACGTTTAAATCATATCGAAATATCAATTAATTACTTTTGACACATTCAAATCGGATTCGGATACGTCGAAATCCAAAAGAATGTCTTCGAAATTGCTGTTCATCAAAGAATCGTCGCAATCCATTAAGTAATTAGAAAGATCGTCGTACATATCGATATTTCCAAAATCAACACTGAAAAAAGATTAAACGATACTTAAAATGAACAATAAACGTGAATTTATCAAAATTTATATAAAAAAAACAGACCTATTTTTTACATTAGACGATTCACTGTTCATTTCGGATTTCGGCGTGGATGGAGTTGAATCAATGTTGCTATTACTTTCGTTTTCTAAACTCGAAACATTGCTGACTTCTTCCGTAACAGTTAATAAGTTTTCAAAACCTATAAATGTTGTGAGTTTTAGTTCGTTGTATGTTAATGATTATTATAAAGTAAGAACTGACCGATATCGGATAGTATTCGTTGCATTTCGTTATATTCGCAAGATCTATCGGGTGTGACTGAAGAAGAGTTTTTTCTTAATCGTTGCTTCCAAAGATTGAATTCTATATCTGAAAATTTTATTTTGAGTAATGAAAAATATTCGGATATTTTAAGTAAAGTATTGAATCATTTTTTTACATAAATATTTTATGAGGGACGGGGAAAATCCTTGTGAAATTTTCCACCAACCATTTTCCTTCAATAAATTTAATCCAGATTCGAAAATTATGTGATTCCAAGCAGAAAGAACACCAGAAAATGAACTAGTAATACTTTTTTTTCTTTTACTTAAATAAAAAATAAAGAATTCAACTATAATTTTATATTTTATACACAAAATATTTTATCTTATATTCAAATTACCACGAAGAATCGAATAAAAGTTCCCAATTACTCAAAATAAATGATCCAATATGAGTTTTCCAATGAAAATAACTATTATTGCTTATTCCTACACAATTTTTAGATAAATGACTCAAAACGATAGAAAGGACGTAAAGCCTGAAATACATAAAATAAGAAATAACCTTTTTTATATATGAACGATATCGTATGGGAAATAAAATAGTTACCAAGACATCTTTTCACGTTTAAACACTTCTACTCCATTCTCGGAACAATTTCCACACGTATATTCGAAATAAATATCGCCATGAAAATTTCCAGGTGTCGTTTTGGACGAAAGGCAATTGACGTGTACTAGTTTTTTGCATTGTTTGCATTGCAAACAAGGCAAAATCTGTTTATTTTCAGGTTTATGACAATATTTGCATATTTCCATGTTTATTTATTGAACCAAATCACAACATAACCTAAATGTCACAATTCTTGCGTTTGACAGCTCTTTTAGTATGAACGCTAGTTTTATGTACCAAGTATTATAAATTTTTTTTTTTTTTAATATATTGTCGATAAAATTATTACTATTTTCATAATTATTAATTCAGTTTTTAAATCGCTAAAAATTTACTATATTTTGATTCGGATGGATTTTTTGAAAATTAATTAAAGAACGAAATTTATTGGATTAAGGCCAATAATTTCCAGCGGAAACCTTAGAAGGAATACGCCATTTATGTGAGAAAGATTTTTCATACATTTTTCAATATAAAACATTCAATTTTACTTATTTTTTCATAAAGAATGAATAAAACACGTGACATGGAAGAGTTCTTTGAAAATTTAACACAGAAATTACACTACAAAGATTTCCAACCCACTTTACATTCTTCACCGAAAAAAAAAATGGACAATTTTCAAATCAAACCCAACTTACCGCCAAAAAAGTTCACAGAAATTTTCGAAAAACACTACCAATCTAATGCCATATCGCTACATTCCCCCAGTACATCCAAAGACTTGAAAAATAATAACTTTCAGTTGAAATTTCAATCCCAAGTATTCAACAGTATGAAAGACATCGACGAACCATTATTTAGTTCTATATCTGACGAATCAACTTCTGAAAAAGTCAAAAAGATCTTTGAAAAACTTTGGGATGATAAAACTGTTATGAATAACGATGATAAAACTGTTATGAATAACGATGATTCTAAATGTACCATTTTTAGTGTCGATGACGATAAAAACCTAAAAACGATTTATAATACTAAAATTTCATCGGCAACTGAATCTGAAAGAGATAAAATTAATCGAAATGTTTCTCACATGCAATATATTGATAAATCCAATAATTTCGATATTGGCGATGATAAAAACCAGAACTTTGAGATGATTTATGCTAAAAGTTCGTCGGCAACTGAATCCGAGAGAGAGAAAATTAATCGAAATGTTTCTCAAATGAAATACGTCGATAAATCTACACAAAAAAATGCAAATCCTGGTGACTTATGCGCTTATAAGCATTCTAAAATACAACAGATTAAAAATATTGACAATGTTATCAAAAAACTGAAAATCGGCATCTATAAACATGGATGTAATTTCAAGGTAATTTTTTATATTGAAATCGAATGGCAACTGAAAGACTAAAGTATTTGTAAAAATTATATCTTTATCTTTTTTAACAGATTATAAAGTATCTTTTGGAGATTAAAATGGGGTACATAAGATGTCCAGCAATGATAAAAACTATATATTTTTCTATTCCAGTTAAATAACGATAATTGAAAGTCAAAGAAAACACTACAGTAAATAAATGTACATTTTTAGAGATGCAAAAGTGTTTTCCTGGCGTTTTCAGTACCTCAAAATCAGTTATTATCAATAAATGTTGCTGGTATTTTCTCTGAATTGCAATTATTGTTTTTTCATTGGAATAAAAAAACCTAATGAGTTGTATCGTTACTGAACATCATACGTAGTCATTTTAATCTCTAAAGGTTTTTCTATAACTTGTAAAAAAAAAAAAATAAATATATTATGACTTTATCAAACTTTTTCAGTCTTTCAATGTACTAAGAATGTTTTGATTTCATCTTTTCATCAATGTTTTTTTTTTCAGAAAATAGCCGAAGAACTATTTCAAGACGAAAAAATACGACCAATTGATCTTTATTTAATTTTCCGCGAGTACATCATTAAGTATTAAAATTAATTATGTTATTACCAAGATTTATAATTAACTATGAATAACTCGCATTCAAATATGCAAATTTGTTTATAACAAGTTTTTCACTTGTAATAATAAAACCATTTTTCTTTATTTTTGTCTTTTTTATTTACAATTCGTTTTATTTACAGACTTTAATTTTGCAAACATTTATGAATCGATACTTTCTATGAAATTTCTAAATCGATAATTCGAAGCATGTTTAATTTCTACAGCGAAAATTCATTGAAAAAAAATGCATATAAAAATGCATGTAAAATGCATAAAAAAATTTATTTAAAAGTGCATATTCCAAAACTAGACATTTTGTGTTTGATTCAATTGTACTTCATCATCATAAGTAAAACTATATCGATACATTTATAATATTGGAACAATTTGTACAATCTATATAAAAATAAATTTGTAATAAAATTTATACATTTAAAATATTGGTTCACAAAGATTCACAAAATCCAAAAATAAACCATCGAGTATACTTTGAGTGAATTTATGATCGGAAACAAACGTATTTCACATAACCGTAACGTGAAAACACGAACAAATTGAAATAACCGACTCGACTGATTTCATCGATAAAACTTTTGATTGTGGACAGTGTCGATTGAATAAAAATAAAAAATATAACCTTACAAAACTAGTTTTTAAAGTTCCCTATAAAAAATGTCCATTCAATTTCCTAAACACTGAATTTACGCTGAAATTTGTTGAACTTTCGCGAGCAGGGCATCGCAAGTTTTCTTAGCGTCGCCTAACAACATAGCGGTATTTGGTCTGTAAAACACTGGATTATCGACGGCTGCGTAACCGACTCCCAAAGACCTCTTCAAAACGACAACCTGAAATTCAATCGGTTTAAAATATGTATCAAAAAAATGTATTCAATCGAACTATTCAATATAATTTACCTGTTGAGCTTGCCAGACTTTCAAAACGGGCATTCCTGCGATCGGAGAATTCGGATCATCTTCGGCTGCACTATTTACGGTATCATTAGCGCCTGCGAATAAAAACGATTATATAAAACTACGATTTTATATTACGGAATAAAATCGATTAGACTCAACATACCGATAACGAGTACGAGTTCAGTTTCTGGGAAGTCAGTATTAATTTCGTCCATTTCGAATACATCATCGTATGGAACTCCGGCTTCGGCGAGAAGTACGTTCAACTGACCAGGCATACGTCCTTAAAAACGACGTTCAATCAAAATAAAATCAATAATAAACATAATCACGTACAAAAATAGAATACCTGCAACTGGATGAATGGCGAATCTGACTTGTTTTCCAGCTTTTTTCAACATGGTTACTAATTCGGCGATGGGATATTGAGCTTTCGCTACACACAATCCATAACCTGGCGTTATGATGATCGAATTGGATTTGTGGATCATATCAGCGACGGAATCAACGTTCAGTTCGGTGTGGGTCGATCCTTCGGGACGAGCGGAAGTTCCGGTTGTTACGATGCCGTAACCTCCCAGGATTACGTTGGGTAAAGAGCGGTTCATTGCCTGTAAGTTTTATTTGTAAATAAATATAGTTTTATTTGTAAAACCTTCGAAATAGGCGAAATGTAGGTAATTCTGTGATATTATTTTGTATTCTAATATAAAAAAATTAAAAAAAGTTTATTATTGTAGAATATTTATGTTATTTATCATCGAAATATTATTGTATATCTTTATTAATTTTGTGTGACATCTCAAATTATTAAATATGATATGTCTAGTTTCGTGATAAGGTCAATTCAAATTCTAAAAGCTGTCATATTGATTCCTGTAAATATTTTGATAGGAAAATGCTATAAAATTTTATATACAATCCTATTTTATCTATTGATAGTAAAAAACATTTTTTTTATGCAGATCGAAAGCCTTGTTTTACTTACTTGAATCATTGGTGTTATGCATACAACAAAATATGTCAATACTATCATCACACGTAGACAATTATCACTTATATTATTATAAATCAAAATTTATTCGTATATCTACCGAAAAGCTTTTAGTAGATATAGTTCTCGAAAATACGTTGGTATTATTAAAAAAAAATCAAATTTATTCAAACGAACACATAATCATCCGTATCACAGATTAATCCAAATTTCCCTTTTAAATTGCTTTATGATCGTACCTTGCACATGATGTACGACAAAATAGCACCAGACGATCCAATCAAAGCACCGACTACCGTCATCAACGAATTGTTAAGCATAAAACCTTCAGCGCAAAGGGCCCAACCTGAATAACTGTTAAGTACAGTGATTACGACCGGCATATCAGCACCTATACAAAAAATAATAATCAGCATCGAAGAAATCAATAAGATTTGACCGTACAAAGAATACGAGACCTCCGATAGCAGCAGTGAGAGTGACACCCATAATAGAACTGAGAGCGGCAGTGGTTCCGAGAAGAGGCAACCCTGGAGCTTCGTTCATGGCGATAAGAGCAGCGCCGCAGCCACCGCTGGCAGCCAAAAGACTGGCGTTGAGCATGTGACGTCCAGGCAACATCAACGGAGCTGATGACAAAACTCCTTGCAATTTTCCGTAAGCGACGAGCGATCCGCTGAACGTAACACCGCCGATATATGTGCCCAAGAACAATGCAGTCTTGATTGCGCCTGCTGCAGGGTCTAAAGCCATTGCGGGGAAATCGTGCATGTACGTCGCAATGCAAGTCAACATAGCAGCCATTCCTACGAGACTGGAAAAGAAAGCACAAATGATTCGTAGTTTAAAAACATAAAATGAGACGTTAATTAATTTTATACGGACCTGTGGAAACCAGCGACTAATTGAGGCAAATCGGTGATTTCGATGCGTTTAGCGATGAGGGCTCCGAGTCCACCACCGATGGCTGCGGTTCCTGCCATTTGACATAATACTTCTGTCGATGGACTCAAAGCTCCTAAAGTTGCAGCGATACCGCCAGAAACACCAATCTTGACACAAAAATATCATTGTTTATTTGGAAATTTGATAAGGTTTTGAATATCGATGTTGAATTACCATTCCGAGGTAGTTTCCTTTACGAGCAGAGCCCTGCGAGCTTAGACCAGCTAAGGCGCCGACACAGCACAAAGACGAAGCGAGGTATGCCATTTGATGAACTTCAGGATAACCCTTTAATTTAAGAAACGTTTTGATTCGATATCGAAAATCAAAGTATCATATCACATAAAATAAAAGATCGAACCTGCATTGTAGTTGCAAGATATCCACCGAGGAATGCAGTTGCAGGAATGGCGTATAAGCCGCCATATTCTTTAGGATCTCCAGGCCTTTTAGATAAAAATAAAATCATATGAGTTAATTGTGTTAAATCCAATAAAATTTATATATTATAATATACCTTTTGAACATGTCCAACATTCGTTGTGTAACGAGAAAACCTCCGAACACGTTAATAAACGAAATCAAAGCTGCAGTAGATGCTAATCCCTGAAAATTTATTAAAAATATATATAAAATTTTTGAATATAATATTTAAAACAAGTATTATAAAAAAATAATAACCTGAATTGCATTAGTCGGATAGTAAGTTCCTCCCATCATTAATAATCCACCGACGGCTGTTATTCCAGAAATGGCATTTGTTACGGACATAAGAGGAGAATGTAAAGCAGGTACGACTCCCCAAACGGTATGATAACCAACAACACCTATAATCAAATTAATTTATTATTAACACATTCAGAATATATGTATAATAATACAATTCTAATTAAAAAATCATTGATTACGAACCCGACAACGCGAATGTTGTGGTCATAGTTGTAAGAGCTGCATTCGGAGACACTATTCCCAATCCGAGTACACTGGCAAGTCCTACGAGAAAATTTTAAATCATAATATATCCATGAAAGTATTTCCGTATTGTATTAAAATGATAAAATCGTACCAGTCGTATACATAAGACTGTCTTTAAGAGTGACAGAGAAGGGATCTGGTGGAGGAGGTGCTTCTTTGACGGCTTTAGGAGGCGGGTGCGACTGCGGATTTGGCCGGAGGTGGTGGTGGCCACATCATTTCTCCTTTGTGAAGAATAATGCTTCCACGAGTCACTTCGTCGGACAAATTGATGTTGAAATGTTCCGATGAGCCTAAAACAGATATTATGAATTGAAAACGGCATTGTTTCGGTTTAAATGCGTTTATTTTCGCACTGAAATTTACCTAAGCTGAGCAAAAATCCAGAGATGTTGTTTGCGTATAAATTAGACGATTGTGAAGGCATTCTCGAAGGTAAATCAGTGAGTCCGATGTGGGTAACACCGTGAACTTGAGCAATTTCGCCAGGTTTAGTTGTTTGTACGTTTCCGCCTGCTTCGGCGGCAAGATCTACTACAACACTACCAGGTTGCATCCCTCTAATAGCATCCTAAATATATTTCCACGTATTAAAACGAAATCAACACAAAACCTTTCTTTAATAAAAAAAAAACGATTCCATACAAACCTCAAGGATAAGTAAAGGCGCCGGTTTTCCAGGAATAAGAGCAGTCGTGATAACAACATCGGCTTGACGGGCTTCTTTACCCAACAACTCCCTTTCAGCTTTCATGAAAGCGTCGCTCATTTCCTTGCCATAGCCTCCAGCTCCACCACCGTCTTCCTAAATAATTCAAATGAAATTTAGTACAATTCATGGAACGATCCGAACGAAACATTCTATAAGGTGTCTCAAAACTCAAGCACAAAGTAATTTTGATAGAAGACACAGATTTCTAATTAAAAATTATAATTTTTTTATTGATTCATACAGTATATAGAGTTATGTGTGAATAACATATCGGGTTTACTGGCATATACACACTTTTTTATTGAAATTTTCTATGAATTTTTTCCATACATGTCGCTGAATTTTGTTGATATAGTAGTGCTCAATTTCCTCCTTTATGGTGTGGGTATATGGAGCGCTATATCAAAAAAATTCATAGAAAATTTCAATAAAAAAGTGTGTATGTGCCAGTAAACCCGATATGTTATTCACACATAACTCTATATACTGTATGAATCAATAAAAAAATTATAATTTTCAATTAGAAATCTGTGTCTTCAATCAAAATTACTTTGTGCGTGAATTTTGAGACACTTTAGAAATATTTACCTGCATGTCCATAGTAACAAAAGTAGCTCCGAGAGATTCGATTTGCTCTCGCACGGCAGGACGAGTATCAAAAGCTCGTACTGCAGCTCCCATACAACGAGCCTGTGCAGCGGCAGCCAATCCAGCAACTCCTGCTCCTACGACCAGCGTACGACAAGGAGGCACACGTCCAGCGGCCGTCATTTGACCTATTATTACAATTTTTTTGGTAACATTAATACATTTATATGTTTAAC
The DNA here is from genome assembly GCA_009617725.1 of Hydropsyche tenuis. NCBI lineage: Eukaryota > Metazoa > Arthropoda > Insecta > Trichoptera > Hydropsychidae > Hydropsyche > Hydropsyche tenuis. Next base: position 816,976 of record VTON01000060.1, read on the forward strand.
TATAAGATTCGTTTTTAAAATACCCGAAAAGAATCTAGGGAAATAATTCGCAGCTTCGATAACGGCTCTGTAACCAGCGACGTTAGCCATTGAACTTAAAGCGTCCCAAACTTGAGCTCTGCTTATTCTAGGTATGCAATCCATAGCTGAAAATAAAACGTTTTATAATTAAAATATGATAATAAATACGAAAGAACGTGAATACGATAGTTTACCGAACGCATTCATCTGCTTATTGGCCAAAAGTTTAAGGAGAGCTTGATTTTGTGCCGGATACAAGAAAGATATTAAAGTGCCCTGGTCTCTGAAAAGTGCAGATTCTTTATCCGATGGTTGACGAACTTTCAAGACGATATCTGTATATAAAAATAGAATATTACAATAAAACCCATTACATAATCGTAAATTTGCAAAGTCTATATTAAAATAACCTGATTGAAACGTTTTGTTGATGTCGGTGATACTGGCGCCGGCTTCTTCGTAGAGCTGGTTTGAAAATCTCGCTCCGGCGCCAGCGTTTTCTTCAACGTTTATATTGAATCCTTGTTTTTTGAGTTTGGCTACGATCGCCGGAGTGATTGCGACCCTGCGAAAACGAATAAGTATTATTATATCGAACATTTCGATGATGAAATACAATATTGTACCTTTTTTCGTTGGTCCATGATTCTTTAGGAACACCGATGGTGAGTTTAGAATAAGGGATACCGGTAACTGGCGGCTTAGCAGCGCCAGATTGGGAAGAAAATCTGGCGATGCCGTATCTTATAGCCACTTTGTGGCATCCTAGCCGACGAACTCCGCAGATACCGCACATTTTGAAGCTGAAAAAGTTTAAATAAATCATTAATGCTTATTTCATGTAATAATTTAGGAATGAAATATAATTTTTCAAAACGTTAAAATTTTTACACTCCAAATTCAGCCTTTTAAAAATTCAAATTCAACCTTTTTCAAATCAAATTCAGTCTTTTATACATAAAATTCAACTTTTTACAAATCGAACTCAATTATTTTCAAATCAAACTCAATTTTTAACAAATTAATCCCAATTTTTTAGAAAACTCAACTATTATATTGAAACAATCTTCGTAATGATCAATTAAATATGATCTATTCTTTAATTTAATTTTGATAATTACAATTGGTGATTTTTACAAATTTCTATATACAAAGTACGAGAATATAAACTTTCTTGTTTTATGGATGATCATGTTGTCTTAACTAGTACATATTTTTAGATATTTAAATTTATTCTAATCCAATAATCTATAGAAAAATGTATGTTAAAAAAATACATCTCTGTTAGTTGAATTCGATTTGTAAAAGGTTGAATTTGATTAGAAAAAAATTAAATAAAATTTGGAAAAGATTGAATTTGGAGTGTTATACATTTCTGGGAGTTGAATTTGATCTGAAAAAGGCTGAATATGATTTGTAAAACTGAATTTGGAGTCTAAAACCTGTAAAACATATCTGGGGATTGAATTTGATTTGAAAAAGGCTGAATTTGTTTTGTAAAATTGAATTTGGAGTGTAAAACCTGTAATACATTTCTGGGGTTGAATTTGATTTGAAAAAGATCGAATTCGATATGTAAAAGGCATAATTTGATTTGAAAAGAGTTGAATTTGATATGTAAAAGATTTAATTTGATATGTAAAAGAACGAATTTGATATGTAAAATGCATAATTTGATTTGAAAATTCGGGTTGAATTCCACTTGTAAAATTTTGAATTCAGAACGTAAAAGCTACAAGCAACGAAACATCAATCCAACACTTTCAAACTGTTTTCTTCCAACGAACATTAAACTATCAACACATACATGACCTTTACAATCAGCGACCAGCTGAATTACACGCTCAAATTGAAATCCGAGATGAATTTAAATTTAAAATATCTATAAATACGAAACAATCGGACCGACACGTGCACTAGCCTATCCCAACACCTAACTACCCTACACCCTCACCCCAAACTAACTTAACCCGTCCTTGAAAACCCGAAATTCGCAATAACCTCCATCTGCACGTTAAAAAAAAAACGTCGATTTATCATAAATTATAATAAATTATTATATTAATTAATCCCCGATGCGGCCCTGTTGTTTACAAACATTGCAAAAACGCTTTGCACCCCAGGCTAACGTGGGTGCATTTATTTCGCGATTTTTGCGTTTTCATGAAACAAACGCGGTGCGGCGAGGTTAAGAGGGGCAATAGGTGGTTGGGTTGTTTACCTGGGGTGGCGGGGGTGAAGGGCGCGGGGGTTTGAGTGTCGGAGAGGCGAGACCTCCCCTCGCCGCGCGCCGGCACAGACCGGGACTGACTGGGGCGCGGGGCCGCGTGCAATTCGAGCGGCGAAGCACGTGGCGCCGCAGACGGTAGATTAGGTAACTTTCGCTTTCGAATTCGCGGGAAAGCGTTTTGCCGGGACGTTTGACGTTTGTCGTTTTTGTGCAGGTGGCGTTTTATCGGTTATGGCGACGTCATTAACAGGGCTTGCGATTTACCGTCAAATTTCGATTACTGGTAAACGGTAAATACATTTTCCCATTAGCGGCTTACCAGTTACTTACCGCGCAGGTTTGACGAGAGGGGGGTACAGAGTTCCGGGTAGGGCTTGCAATTTACCGTCAAATTTCAATTACTGGTAAACGGTAAATAATTTTTCCCATTGGCGGTTTACCGGTTACTTAGCGTGCAGGTCTGACGAGATGGGGGTACAGAGTTCCATGTAGGGCTTGCAATTTACCGTCAAATTTCGATTACTGGTAAACGGTAAATAAATTATCCTATTAGAGGCTTACCAGTTACTTACCGCGCAGTCGGGTTTGCAATTTACCGTCAAATTTCGATTGCCGGTAAACGGTAAATAATTTTTCCCATTAGTGGTTTACCAGTTACTTACCGCGCAGGTCTGACGAGAGGGGGGTACAGAGTTCCGGGTAGGGCTTGCAATTTACCGTCAAATTTCGATTACTGGTAAACGGTAAATACATTTTCCTATTAGCGGCTTACCAGTTACTTACCGCGCAGTCGAGTTTGCAATTTACCGTCAAATTTTGATTACCGGTAAACGGTAAATAATTGGTCTCGTTACCAGTAAATAAAAAAAATAAATTTATGTAGATTAAATGATTAAATTATGACTATGTGGCTACTTTTACTAAAAAAAAAACAATTTCCTTGATTGAAATCTAAAACTTACATGAAATATATGTATATAAATCCATGGGGAAGGGGGTAGTAATCATTTTTTTCTAGTTTCAGTGAAAGTCACATTACATGAAATATATGTATGGAAATCCATGAAGTGTGGTAGGTATGGAAATCCATTATATGTTACAAATAATGTAATTTTCGGTGCTGAAACTAAAATAAATAATTACTGCCCCCCCCCCCCCCCCCCAGGTTCGCAAAACCATAATGGCGCCCTCACACTCATAAAAGCGCTCTTTCAAATTTTTTTCGCAATAATCTTTCGTTATAATATGCCTATATTTGTCCTTAATTCGCAATAAAATCGTTTTCGGTAATTGCCGGTAAATTTTCCAATTTGCCAGTAATTACCGATAGTACGTTTTTGGCTATTTGATAAATTGCAAGCCCTACTCCAGGGAACAAAGACAAAAAATTATGCAAACTCATAAAAAAGAACAAGAAAGTTGAATTTCGGTATGAAATGTGAAAAGTTGGTATTGATAAGTGATGTGTTTAAAAAAGTTTGAGATAACTATAATATATACGAGTATTATCATTTTTTTTTTTTTAAAAAAACCTCTGATAATACTATCTGCATATTTTAAAACTTTTTTGCGGATTGTGTTCATTTGTCATTGTGTTCAAGTATCGTTTGCTTAACTGTCATGTGTTCGTCTATCTGGTTACCTTGAAAAAAATATTTAGAAATTGATTTCGAACAAATATTTGCCAATTTTAACAAGTTTGTATCGTCAAATTTAGATTATATAATGTACACTGCAAGACAAGGTCTTTTCGAATGCCATCGCAATTTTGGACATTTTTTTCTTATCACATGTACTTACTAGGTGAAGATAAGAGGAAGGTTACTTAACTGAACACAAAACTATCTTTACCAAATAATTTGAGGTCGACAGTACTCAATAAAAATTAAAAACCATCAACCGATCGTTTAATTTTGGTGATTGATAAGAATCGAAAGTCTAAATTGTTAATAAATTATATAACGTCAAATTCATCATTCGTTTACATATCTGATCAGCTGTTTAAAAAATTTGTGCTCTCAACAATCTATAAATACGCAATATTAATAAATATTTAATCTTTTCGGTTGATTTATGAATTTACAAACTATTTTTTTGTAAAATATATCTCGAATGTTGACGAATGTATTAAAGTAACTTACAAAACTACATCGCTAAAAATCTCGTAAGAGAAAGTCATACGTGACTTTTTCAATACATTTTTTTTCAGTTCATCGTTCGATATCGAGTTTAGTAACTGAATAGACTTAATCAGAAAGATTACATTGAAGTGTTTACTTGCTGACCTATTTTAAACAAAAACTATCCAAAAAAAGCGATACTGATATTTCACAAAAAAATCATTCAAAAAACCATCTTTTATTTGTATATATTTGCGAAATTGCTTAGTTCATGTACTACGCAAAACACTTTTGCATCAAATACAAACAATAAATTGGAATAGAACTGTTTTGATATTTTTTATAACTTAATTACTCAAAATTTAAACTTATTTTTAATTATCTTCCATTTCACTTATTGAAATTATAGCTTTTTAAATAACAATCAAGGCTAAAAACTAAAAAAATAACTTAACCTAACCATTCAAACTTTTAAAACAATAAAAAGAAAGGTGTGAAAAGAAAAAAGTCCGAATTTTGTTAAAAAAAAACATCAACGAAGCGTGATCCCATTATATCGTTCGTATTCGACGCAAAACTTTTTTGCCTCGTACGCGTACTAAGCAATTTCGGCGCATAACATACGTAATATCTTCATTATATCACCCGCTCAACAAAAAAACACACATTCCCAAATAAAGCATATATTTTCACGACAAATAATCGAAACTGAACACCGAAATAGAAGCGACGTAAGCTGAACAAATAGTGTAAACATGGCCGACAGACACCGCGCTGCTGAATTTCATAAAAAAATCCACACCTGATTAATTCAGCCGCTGAAAAATTCGATATTTCAATGCGTGAAGTGTTTTGATAGTCCGATCCAAATTTGCATGATCGAATCTATCGGATGTCGCTATGTAGGTTATCTGAATGCAAATGTTCGATAAAGTGTCATGTGCAATACGCATATGGGATTTATGGGTCAATATCTGAAAATTATCTCGATAATTATTAATGTAATTATGCGGAATTATGTGTGTGAACTTGACAATTATCGTACATCATTATCGTCATCAGTTTATGTGATGTCTTGTGTAAGTTTCGTTTAATTCGTCATCGTCATCATCATCAACTTATACCATATCTTTTATATGAAATGGAATTTTCGAAGTTTTATTGAATGATCATTTTTTGATTTAAAATCAGTGCCACTATTTTCATCATTATCATCATCATCATGGTCAGCATAATTATCACAATCAACCTATTTCATTTAATTTTATATATTTTACATGTGATGCCCTGTGTAAATTTCGTTCGATTTGTCATCGTCATCAACTTATACCATATCTTTTATATGAAATGGAATTTTTGAAGTTTTATTGAATCATCATTCTTCGATTCACAATTAATGTCGCTATTTTCATCATCATTATCATCATCATGATCAGCATCATTATCGTAACTAACTTATAAGTTGGTATACTATATATTTTATATGAAATGGAGTTTTCAGAGTTTTATTGAATGATCATTCTTTGATTCATAATAAGTATCATTATTTTCATCACCATCATCTTCGTCTTCTTTAACCTACATCGTAATGTCATTTAATTCCTTATTTTTGATACGAAATATAATATTCAAAGTTTTATCGAATGATCATTATTAGCTTCAATATTCATCGTCATCATCATTTTTTGATTTACAGTATCGTCATTTCCACCATGTTCATAATCATCATCATATGTAACATCATCTGCATATGTCATTTAATAACATGATCTTATTAACAAATATAATATTTGAAAATGTATCGAATGATCATTTTAAACAGTAACATCATCATATAAATACAACTACATAATTTCCAAATAAAAATTTGAATATTTTAAGTGCTTTGGGTTAATATCATACCACCTTATTATTATGTATTAATAATATGAAGAAGAAGAATATGTATTAAACCTTCTTATTATTACCATCTTGATAAATATTAGTATTATGCTAAAAACTATTTTGCATAAAATGATTGCAGACGAATCTTAAAACCATTTATTCACCGTACCATTTATCACTTAACTTCGATAATCAATGGAATATTTATTAAAATCAAAAATTTGTTCAAAAGCAATGGAAATTAACCGAAAGAATTCATTGATAATAAAATATGACATCCATCAAAGTATAATACATATAATACTACATTTCATTATCTAAATTTTTTATATACACTTACTCAAAAAGTTATCAATTTGATACAAATTTCAAAAACTAATTACAAGTCACACAACGTACTCAAGAGCAAGGTTTTTGTACAAGTACACAATAAAGATAAGCGAACACACATTGTACATATGACCTGTCATCAAACGCGTTACAAATATGACATACGACACGTAACTGAAATGAACTGTCATTAGATCGATGTTTTTGTCACATGTTTTGAATTTCGAAATATGAATTGCAGTGCGAAATCAGTAACAAAAACAAAATCGAAATCGTCCCACGTGAATTCTTTCTAATTTTGATCGTGCATGTGCTTATTTACACGTCCACATTTGTACACCTACGTAATCGTGATGATGCTTTTTCATATGAAAATATGTTTGTTTTTGTATAATTTATTGTTTTTGGTCGAAAAATGTATTTTTGTTTCGAAAAATTTCAATGAAGACATTTTTTACGTAAAATGTTAGAAAACCATTTAAATGTATAGGGGTATCCAAAAGATTATTAATTTGAAGGGTGCAAATGTTGTTATATCAAATTTTTTATTTGGTAAAATATATTAAATACATTTTGATATCTTTTGGCCAAATATTGTAATATTGTCATTATTATTTTTCTTGTGATGATTTTTTCTATTAATTTATATACAGTTTTCGAATAAAATATAACAAGTAGTAAAAAATGTTAGTTTAAAAGTATTGTTTATTAGAAAACTATTTAAATGTATAGGGGTATCCAAAAGAGTATGAATTTGAAGGGTGTAAATGTTGTTATACCAAATTTTTTGTTGTTATGATAATATATTAAACGATTTTCGATATATTTTGGCCAAACATTGTAATTTTGTCATTGTTATCTTTCCCGTGATGATTTTTTTCTATTAATTTGTATAGTTTTCGAATAAAACATAACAAGGAGTTGATAATGTGAATTTATAAAGTTTCTTCGTTAAAAAACCCAACTAAACTAAATTGGCTTAAAAAGAACTTTCAAAGTTAACAAGCAAAACTCGAGTTTACAAATGATTTTGGCAAAAGCACAATCGATTTTTTGCGACATGATGAATGTGAAACTGTCTATGAAAATGAAAAACGGAACGACACCATTGTTTTTTCACATTTCTCATTCATTTGATTCGATTTCATAAAACTTTCAACCGCAAAAAGATAACGGAAACAAAAATTAAAAAAAATTGATCATCAAAGTTAAAAAGTTACAAAACTCTTTCAATAATTAGATAAAATATGAGCTATTATACTTTTATTTGTAATTTATCAAATACAAAACATTTATAACCGAAATTTTTATTATTATACTTTTGGGTACCCTCTAAAAATTATTCAAAAAAAGAAACTTCATAGATACTTTTCGCGAATGTTTCTTTCGCAAGATTTGGCCTCCCCAATAAATCGTGATGATTTTTTTCTGGTAAGTACACACCGACATGTTATGTTTGTGCTGATTATTATGCGAATGCGAATTTCGTCTGTTTGACTTTGACGTCATAGCGTTATCGTGCGTGTTCATATTATTTAAAAATGGAGCGCGCCAAAGTCTAAATTTAAAAAGAGCGTAGTGGACGATGTGAACCGAAAATCATCATGCGAATTCGAAATCATCCCGATCGTTTTTTGAAACGATGAAAATTCAATATTGAAGTACCTTGGGTCTGTTTTTATGCGATAGATATGTTCCATGGGGAGTCGCATATAAAAAATTCGCATAAAAAAAACTCGAACTACATAGAAAACTGAAGGTTAGGTTCTATTATTTTTAAAAACCGCATAACTTCAAGTCAATATGATAGAATGTACCAAAAATCGCAAAAAAATTTTTATAAAAAATCATATAAATAAAAACACAATACATATTTATCTTAGAATTGTTTTATTAAAGTCTATTTTACACGATAATCATACAAATTATCGTTATCAGTCAACATACATATTTATGAACATACATACATATATTAGAACTATCATCAATAAACGATAATAATCGGCATGTTTTATAAACATGGCCCAGATCACATTCACCACTGGATGAAATAACCAGTTCATTATATACAGATGTTGAAGACAAGTTTTCCTTACAATTAGAATTGTTATTAATTTCGTAGTTTTTAAAATTTTATCGGTGATTAAACTTTGTGAAGATTTAACCATTAATTTTTTAACATGCGCTACGCTTGTAACATGCACTAGTGTTCATTTTAGATTTTTTTAATGCACATTCGCATAAAAAATCTTTGTCCTCTATAGAAAACTGAGGGATAGGTTCCATAATTTTTGAAAACCGCATAAATTCAAAATCGCATAAAAAAGATCTGCATAAAAGCCGATCCAAGTGTATGTGACGTTTGAAAAACGTTGTCTCTGAGTAAATAGTGGAATGCATTCGTTACAGTGGCTTAATTCAATCTGTAAAAGATTGAATCAAAGTGTAACACATTTCCGATGTTTGGCTTTGATTTCTAAAAGGTTCAATTTGATTGGTAAAATATTGAATTTTATTTGAAAACGGTTGAATTCGATTTGTAAAAGGATTGTATTTGATTTTTAAAAGATTTAACGTGGAATGCAAAATCTGTAATACATTTCCGATGGTTGAATTTGATTTGTAAAAGATTCAATTCGATTCGAAAACGATCAAACTTGATTTGTAAAAGATTGAATTTGAAATGCAAAAGCTATGATACATCTCCGAAGGTTGAATTTGATTTGTAAAAGATTCAATTCGATTCGAAAACGATCAAACTTGATTTGTAAAAGATTGAATTTGAAATGCAAAAGCTATGATACATTTCCGATGGTTGAATTTGATTTGTAAAAGATTCAATTCGATTCGAAAACGATCGAACTTGATTTGCAAAAGACTGAATTTGAAAATCTGTAATACATTTCCGATGGTTGAATTTGATTTGTAAAAGATTCAATTCGATTCGAAAACGATCAAACTTGATTTGTAAAAGATTGAATTTGAAATGCAAAAGCTATGATACATCTCCGAAGGTTGAATTTGATTTGTAAAAGATTCAATTCTAATCGAAAAAGATCGATCTTGATTTGCAAAAGATTGAATTTGAAATGCAAAAGCTATGATACATCTCCGAAGGTTGAATTTGATTTGTAAAAGATTCAATTCTAATCGAAAAAAATCGAACTTGATTTGCAAAAGACTGAATTTGAAAATCTGTAATACATTTCCGATGGTTGAATTTGATTTGTAAAAGATTCAATTCAATTCGAAAACGATTAAACTTGATTTCTAAAAGATTGAATTTGATATGCAAAAGCTATAATACATTTCCGTTGGTTGAATTTGATTTGTAAAAGTCTGAATTCGGAAAACTATGTAAAGATCACTTCTACTTTTCAACGATCGATTCAACATTAACAACGATACGTGTCTGCCATACTCGAAAAGCAGTTTGATGCTAATCGTCCAGGAAGTCGTACATCTGATATGAATAAATCAGTACCACTTAAATGCCATACTGACCAATTTTAAAGAACTTGTTCTTTCAGTGCCAAGGATTAGTCACCAGCCGAGTTCAATGGATTTATTAGACGTGGAAAAGGACACGAAATCGAGTCCTGAACCTCGAAAAGGATCAAAATTCGCGTATGTGCCTCGAAATAGGATCAGTGAACTTTCGAGAACCGGTCGAGTATCACAATGAGAAAATGTTTCGAGTCGATAGTCTCTTTATTTCTTATTAAAAAAATTGCTTTCACTCGAAATGTTATACGTCTTGTGAGTCTACTTTCGATTCTGCAATGTTTCGATATAAAAGTTTCCGCAGATTTGTTGTCGAATGTCGATAAAAAGTAATTGATCATTTGACCGAAACTGAATAAATGAATGATCAATGACTAGAATCGATAATTATTTAAATAAAAACGGTTAGTTATAAGCATGTTGTATGACAATTCGTAAATTTATTATGTAATATTTACGAGTTGTTTATATGAAATTATCGATTGTATCACTGATCATTTGAAATCTAGTCGTTTTATATAATTTACTGGTCGTTTCAATATATTACAATCGCTCCGATTTATCAAAATATCATAAAATTAAATAGGTGTATGAAAAATAAAATGTTAGATATAAATATTGGTTTCTATAATAACTTTTATTTCGCTTCTCTCTTACTACTTTTTTTATCTTATTTTTTTTTTTAAATAAATATGACTTAAATAAACACAAACTAATTAAACGAACGTCCTATTGAATGCTGAAACTCTTTACAATTTTTACAATCTAAATTCAACCCTTTAAACTTCAAATTGAACCTTTCTCAAATCAAAAGACATTTTTATTTCATAGTAATCAACGAAATACATACAACAGTTTCAATAACACTTTCCATTGTTTAATTTTAAGTTTAAAAGGTTCAATTTGAAGTTTAAACGCTTAAATTTGGAATATAAAAGCTGCAACACTCCTTCCTTAAATTACTTTGAAAAAAAATCGCATTTTTGCCAACAAAATTGAGAATCTTTCAAAGTCGATGACCTCACATCACCACCAGCATATTCAATCACTGTTCCAATACAACATGCATTTATACGAATCGTGGGAAGAATGCAACGATGCAGTTTTCATTGAAATTTCATTTTTTTTCATAAGCCATTATTATACTGTTTTTAGTGATGTTATATATCACCGATTTATGATTGATACGAATTTTCCTCAGATCAATATCGGCAATATAACAAGTGAGCTTTTATATGTCAACGTTTGATTGACGACTGTCGATGATATCGACGTTCATTTATCGTAAAATAAAATCTAGTTTAATATGAGATTTATCCACATTGCGATAACTGGACATGTTTATTTTTAATTGGGTATGTTTCGAAATTATCTGAAACTACAAAATTTTGACAGTGTAAGTGGATGATTTGATAATATTAAAAAATTCGCTATCGCTAGTGATAAGATATCGATACTTTAGAAATTACATCATTTTGATCTTTGTTTTTTTTTAATATTTAGTACTTTTAAAATAAATTTTAACTGTTTGGTACTGGTTTCACACTACGAATTCTGTCTTTTAAAAATAAAATTCAACCTTTTTACTAATCAAATTCAATCCTTTTTAAAATCAAATCCAATCTTTTACAAATCAAACTGAACGTTTCATAGATCATATTCAACCATCGGAGATGTATTACAGCTTTTAAACTCCAAACACAACCTTTTATAAATCAAATTGAACCATATGAAGTGTATTCTTAAGACCATTGTCATATTTATCAATGAAATACAATTAATTCTTCAATTTAACTATGACAATCTTAGTTGATAATTTTTAAATACACACAATATATTTCCGATGATTGAATTTGATTTGTAAAAAATTGAATTCGGAGTCTAAAAGCTGTAAAATTATATTTTTCTGATAGTCGAATTTGATTTGTAAAAGGTTGGATTTTATATAAAAGGGGTGGAATCCGATATGTGAAGGGGTTGAATATGATTTGTAAAAGACTGAATTTGTTTATAAAAGTCTATATTTGTGTGTGAAAGCTAAATAATTTCAATTATTTAATTCGGGAAATTTAAAACAAACTTTATTTGACTTAAAATACGACGCAAAATTTCGGGCGAAAAAACGCATTTTGCGCAAACAAATGCATTAATTTTATATATAGAATGCGCAAAAAGATTGTCCAGAAAGAAAATTTTCAGGTCATCTTTTGTCGTACGTGACTAACAAAATACACACACATGCGTGTGTCTGGGTTTATTTTTATTGAGTTGACAATAAATCTGCGGTCTAGTTTATTATTAAACCGCACTATTGAGAACTTATTCGCATTCTTATTATACATTGTTTAAAATAATTTTTAGTCAAGTTTGAATGTACTAAATTATTTGAATACGCAAATATATGACGATTTCATCGTGATAATTAGTCAAATGATAAATTATAACAAAATTTATCTTCAAAGATGTAAATCTCATTATTCTAATTTTTCAAAAGATTAATCGTCCTAATTTTTCGTTGCCAAAATGAACACGTCCAAATTTTATATTTTTATGCATTTTTTTTATAGGAAGAATATTGCAAAAAAGTTGAAATACAATAAAAATTTGCAATAATGTATCATTTTCAAGTATTCTTATCTAAAATGTAACAAATACTCTAATGGAATGTCAATATACAATATTCTGATAAAGAAAATCTTTCATGATATGAAAATTAATTAAAAATATATAAAAAACCGTAATTTTTGACCATTAACTGAATACAAAACGTATCATTAGAAAATTCAACTCATAAATGTTCAAAAAAAAATAAAAAAAACCCGCTTCTTTTCGTCTACGCGAAAACGTGTCCTTGAAGTATGGCCGTTATCTGTGCGACTTGTTCCATCAGATGGCCGGCGTCTGCACTCCAAATAAGATAAACAAACGGCCATGATCGCGCTACAAAAACGAGAAGCGCAAATTAATTTGAATAACACCGCGGCTCTTATCATAATTTCTGTTTGCCGAATCGTTTAGCGCGCCGCCGTCGATGATTTTTTTTTTGGTCCAAGCGCGCTTCAGGCCGACCATGATGCGGATGAGCGATGTTGCATAATTTCCGCGGTTATTTTTTTCGAGTTATGCATGAAAACATGTAACGGACCTTGATTTGTGATTCAATGTCCCTAATCTTGGCATTGGTGAGGACTTGCGTCTTTGGTGTTATTTATGTTGACATTTGCTGGTTTACGCAGATGTTGAAAAAACGGAATTCGAACTGGAAAATATAATATTTTCATTGAATTCAGCGATAATTTTTGATTATGAATGAAATTGTGTTATTTTAGGTTATTAGGTTATGTTCGGTAATTAGGTTATGTTAAGTAATTAGGTTATGTTAGATAATTAGGTTATGTTAGGTAATTAAGTTATATTATAGGCTTGACAAGATAAAGTTACGACGAGATAAGGGTTAAATAAGAGTTTAGCGTCTTACATTTATATAAAAGTTAGTTAGCTGTATTAATTGGTCTTAAAACTCTATAATTGATTACTGACAATTCGTATCTTGTAATAAGTATTGACATAATTAAGGAATAACTGTCAATTCCTTGGTTATATTTATATGATACGAAAAGTTGATTAAAATTAACATATTTTTAATCAAATCCCGACACGTACAGTAGTTTGATTGTCAATTAAATTACAAAATAATGTATCTAAATGCCTAAATCTTCTTTTATTAATCTGTTTAAACATAAAATTTCAGCTGAAAATATAATCTTCATCAAAACCTATCGTTTCTTTTGCTATTTGGTGCATGTTTCTAGTTAAAACTTAATTAGCAGCAAAGTAACAAAAATGTAAAACCAATCAATGCTTCCAACTCACTTTTATATAAATTTAAATTATTTAAACCATATTTTATAAGATTACAACGATTTTTCGAAAAAATCACCACCTAATACCACAAATACTCAACAAAAAAATATTCTTTTCATTCCCAAACCGTACCAACGCCCCATCAGATGTTATTCCTAAACAATATCCTACCTGTACTATTCAAAGTACAGGTACCGTTTTTTTTTCATATCATCTATAATGTAAAACGGTCAATGCTTTCAACGTGTATAAAACGATTCTTTTCACAAAGATCTTTTGTATGCAAACACAATGAAAAGTTTACTACCTGCATAAACTATTGAAACGTTTCAAAATATTTACAACATAACCTAACTTATCATAATCTACAATTTTTTTATTATGTCTAGGTTAAATTGTGCGTATTAATAATATTTTTGTGACATATTTGTTTGGTTTTACGCAATTATTTACCGATTTATATGTGACAAGGCCGCATAATATCGTACACGTAATTTTACATGAAAAAATGTCGCATTGAATACACCAAATGTGTACATTGACTGATAAAATATTTGTTTAATCGCATTAGATAAATTTTCGCATCGTAACAACGAGTTTTCGATGAAAATTTCGCATTTTGAATGCAAAATAAAATGTTAAGCAGGTCTGCAACTATGACGTCAATAATTTTTAAGTGTCCGACGTTTGGATATATATCAAAAAATAAAAATAAAAATATTAAATAATATTTTCATACGCAACTATTTCGTATATTTTTAGATCGATGTTCGAAGCGATGAGCTGGCGTTGATAAATCATTCGAATTGATCGAAATACATTTATGCGAATGAAAATTGAAAGCATTTTGTTTAACATAATATTTGCAAATATCCTGTAGATTTGATGTGCAAATTTTCAAAATTTTTAAAGTCCGATTTCTATGAAAAAAATACATCGGAACGGCAAAACAATTTTTTTTTTCTATACAAAACTTCAAATTAAATTATTCTAGTATTAAAGTCGTATAAATAAAACTTTGATTATTAAATAAAATCGGATAAACCTTCAAATATGTATTGTAAAAAAATAAAATTGAAAGACTTGAGCCTGTTTTTGATACATAAATAATTTCACAAATACACTTTTCGTGATGCGTTATTTTGTGTGCGAAAACGGCATGTAAATTTCGCTTACATACTTGTTAAATAATTTTGCCAATTTTCGAAACCTCTTCGAACCGGTTCAGAAAATTACGAAACGCTCAAATCACTGATAACAATTTCGGGTCAATTATTCACAAACATCAAACCGATACGATCAAATTTCTGGTCGATTTTCTCGTTTTTCGTCAGAAGTTGAGCGATTTTTTTCGAATTTTCGCACCTAAATTATACGAAACGATACGTAGATTCGATATGAATACAATTTCGATGATTTTCGAAAGTTATTCGTTAATTTTCATCGATAACCCGAGCTCGTTATCGCGTCGGTTAAGTCTCGGTGACGAAAATAGACACCACGTTGGCTCCGGTGGCTAAAGTCTCTTCGTACACTTCCGTCATTGAAAATTTTATTATTTTTGAAAAAAAAAAATATGTAATATATACGAAGACCTTCTTAATATATAACGAATGGATCAGTTAAATGTTTTTGTTGAGTCTGGATTTTTTTTCATTTGAATGCGTTATCTACATATGTTAGAAATATTCCTTTCTATTGAAATGCATTTGGATATGAAATGTAGAAATCGACGATGAATAAATCAATTACAGTGGAACCTTGATTATCTGTACTAAATTTGAGATGGTGATAATGAAGAATCTGAATAATCGAGAGAAGGAAAAAATGAATTAATTAGAAATTAAATTAAATTATTTATAGAAATTTTTGATGTGCATAATTATGCACATAACCTTTAAGTATTTTTTAAACGTATTTACAGTCTATTTAATTTCATTATTTTTGGTTATTTTATACTGACAAAGTTTGTGAACATAAAATAAAATTGTCATGGCAGTGTATTCATCGGTTCTCTAGATAAAAATTAATGAAGTCATAATTTTTTACGCCATCTGTGAGAATTTTTTTAACTCCAAATTTTTTAAATTGTTTTGGAAAATAAATTATCTTACTTTACACTTTAAAAGCTGTAATGAGTACCTAAAAAGTAAAATTTCTGTCAGGTTTTAGCTTGATCACCCTCATTGTTGAATCTGTCATGAGTCAATATACATAATTTCATCACATACTCGTAAATATTATATAGACGAACATTTATTAAATTTGGCAAGAATGTGCTTTGAAATCCGGAAAAACTAAGTAAACGTTCAGTTTTTTAATATCGTTTCGAATTTTAGTTTTTTTAATATTTTATTTCTATCGATCGCCATACAAATTACCTATAATGTAAAACGTGCCGTTGTCGCGATTGATTGTGACATTAATTACAATCGGTACCCAATTTATTTTCAGAGTCCCGAGCAACGCCGGGTATTATCCGCTAGTATATTTATATTTTTGAACAATCCGGATATTAGAGGTTCTACTGCAATAGGTCGACTTTAATGATGATAATGATATTAGTAAATCAGTATTTTAAATAATTTATTAAAATATCTAAAATTGAATCCGAAAATTATGTTTATACTGGTTAATTCTATTTGAAGGTTTTTCATTCTATGTAATCAAATGATCTTGCGTGTTTATCTTGTTTTTCGCAAGTGCTAAGTGTATTTTGAAATAACAATGTTTGCTTAAATCTGGGTATTATCAAAAATAATTAATTATGTAAAAAGTAATTTTATTGCATTTTAATCCCTTATAAATGGTGTGACAACTTTGATCGCGGAATGATCCCATATTTTCAAACGTGCGATAGTTAGATTAAAATCAAGTAAATAATATTTTTTATACACATTTCAACTAATAAGAGTGAAAATATTAAACCGATAGAATAATTAATTAATTAGTTATCGAGAAAATGGTGTAGGTACTTTTTGAGGTCACAAATTCGATCAACTGAAATTTAAAGTAATGTGTTTACATCAAGTTTTGTATGAAAATCGAAAAAATTACTACTGAAAATATAAAATTGATACGTTTTCTTGATATTTTATATCAATAAAAAAAATATTAGAATAAGAAATTTAAAATGGATCAGAAGACGTGAAATGTGAATCCAAAAGTAAATAAAACTATGAACAATAATTATTTTGAATAAAGAAAACAATAAATTTAATGAATTGATAAAGTAACAGTAACTATTGAAGTTATAGAAAGGATTTCGTGATTATTTTCAAAATAAAAAACTTGAATTGTATCTCGATAAACGAATCACCTATTACGAAATTTACAAACTGAAATGTGCTTATTGCTATTGATTTTATTATCGAAATACTTATTATCAAATGAGATTAGTGTATTAATTCATCAAATTCAGTCTTTTCCAGTTTTTAGCTGTTCCAAATGAAATTTTACGATAAAAATAGAAAGATGTTTTCAATTTTGCTGATATCCAGCCTAATGTGATAAACAAGCTCAAGGTGTTCTCTAAAAAACGCTCTAAACTTTTTTTAAAATGATAACACTATGAAAATTAGTTTATAAATTCAAAATGGTAGCCTTTCTAAAATTAAATAAAAAAACCAATACGTAATTCAAAAAAATTGGTTTTTACATACCAATTCCGCGATAAAAATCGTCACAGTATTATAAAAATTTATATTATTTCATACAAATCAATTTAAAAAAGAGTGCGATTTAACTGTGCATTAAAAATATAGATTGTGCCTTAAAACGAATTACTTGTACATTAGAAAAATATACGATGTGCATAATTTCTGATGCATTAAAGAATCTCCTATTGAACATTATTTTATTCATAGTGTGCGACAAAAAAAATTGTGTAGAATAAATTTGGCATTAAAAAAATATGAAATGTGCAATAGAATGAATAGTTTGTGCATTAAAATGACAGATAGGTAGCAACGCCGCCAGAGTAAAGTCTTTCTCTACAGGCAATACAATACAACTGTCAAATACATTTTAACAATTTGGTCCATTTTTTAATCATTGTTTATTTTATTGAATTCGATTTATTGCGAATCGATTATATTATGAAAGTTTTGAATAATGATTGGTATTTTGCCCTGTTCACATTTGCGGCATTGCCGACGTTTATTTACATATATTCATTCTAATGCATGTTTGTTTATACAGATATTTTTTCTAATGCAAAAGTTTTAATGCTCATGCAAAATGCCCACAATATATTTTTTTTAATGCACACTTATTTAAAATAAAAAATACCATTTGGTCAGTGAACCATAAGTACACGAAAAACGACCTTCCACTTCGATTATCGTCCCAAAACAAAAATAAACAAATTAATTCAAAACGTGTATTCGTTTATGATTAGCGACATTTTGCGGAACTGTCGTTTGAACATAATGCGCTTGTGTGGAATAAAATCATATCATTTTATATATTTATCATGTGGTTTACATGTGGACACATTATCGCAAATAGTGATGAGAAAAAAAAATGCCACAATGTGTAAGTACTCGATGATTAATTCCGATTTGATTCAATGTTGTTTATACATGAAGCGGTTATGTTAACAAAAAATTAAAATTGGAATGTCAAAGTTTTTTTATTGATATAATATATCGCATTTTATTTATAATATCAAATAATCGGATTTTAAAATCCAAATTTATAATATAAATGCTCTTTTCGATGGTGATTAAATATCAGTGCCGAAAAAACGACTTCGATTCAAATCAGTTCTTACTTTTTCAAAAAATTTGATTTATATCTGTCGCAGCCCACTATTATAGTCCATGTATATTTGACCCAAACAAATCTTATCTAATTCAACCCAAAACTTCGATCAAAACTAATAAAATTGCTAACTTAACTTTATCTAACCCAATTTAAACCCAACAATGTGTATTTATGACTGATCCAAATATAAATGGACTGAAATACACCTGGACTGTGAATATCGATTATACAGATACAGAAAAACGTTTGAGTTTCTGTGTCACCCTATACTTCGAACTTTTTTCAAAAAAATCGATATAAAACAAGAAAAAGGGTTAATAAACTTCGATTCGCAAATTCGTTTAAAAACCGGTCTCGATTCCATTCTTTTTTTATACAAAATCTTCTTTAACATACTTGTATATCAAAAAAACATAATAATTAATACATCCACATATTACAAACATGATATACATTTGATGATTCATCGAGAAAGTATCGAATTTCGACGAAAGCGTTTACGAAACTTTAGTGCATTCAGGTAAACTTTATCATACATAAAGGCCACGAAAGCTTTCGATTTATAAATCATCTTACCTGTTTTTATACCTGGACGGATTACGAACGTCTTTTTTTGCAAATTGCAAACTAAAAGGACACTTTGGTGCGTTTTCGAAAAATAAAATGTCGAAACGAATATCGCGTTTCGCACGCATCCGGCCATTCGAAGTTCAGTGACTTTCGAAACAATTAAACGACGTTATAAATTGGATGTCTGCATTGTGTTGAAAAAAGTATTATACTACATTATTATTATATGTGTTATTATTAGTAGAATGTGCGAATTTTTGATTGGGTTTGGACATTTCGAACGCTTTTATACGAAATGAATCATGAAAAATGTCAAAATGTTTTCTTTAGCCTTATCATAAAATAATTTTGTATCGTATGCGAATTTGATATAATGGGAAAGTGCTTTGTTGATGTTTTTCGAAACTAAACGTTTTTAATGAACTTATTTTTCCGCATACGAAACTTTAGACTCGTAGATAAAAATTAGAGTATAAAAATAATAAATAAATCGAACCCAGCCTAACTTAACGACTGACACTTTCAAGATCATCAATAGGAAAGGCGTGGAAACGAAGACAACGAAAAGGAAAAAATTCTAATCTTGATGAAAAAACATAAACAGTGTTATTCCACTGTACATTGTACGCAAACGAAGCAATTTCAACATTATATAAAAACCGTTTTACGATTTCGTATTGATTCAAATAAAATAATATAGTTTTTTTACACTTCAAATTCAACAAATCAACAAGAATTCAAAGTACTTAAATGCATTTTATTGATTACTATGAATTCATTCAAATTCATTATTGCAAGAAGTAATGAATTTCATTGATTATTATGACAACGGTCTTGATAAGACTTTCTTAGAGTTGAATTTCAAATTTAAAACGTATTTGAAATGTAATGCGTCGAATTTGAATTGTAAAATGTCGAAATAGAAGTGTAAAACGTTGAATTTGAAGTGTAAAATGTCGAATTCGTAGCGTAAAAACTGCATAAATGAATCATATGATAACCATCATCAATCATATGATCGACAAAAAATAAAATTATTGCCACATTAAAAAAATGCATTTTTATCAAAATCGAAATCGTTAAAAATCGAGAATTATATATAAAAATTAAGAAAATATTAAAATACGAATTTAAATTCGTATAAAACACAAAATATTCAGCGTCAATATGAAATAAATCCAATTTTGAACATATTTGAAATGCAAAACGTCGAATTTGAAGTGTAAAATGTCAAATCGTAGCATAAAAACTGCATAAACGAATCATATGATTGACGATGGTTATCATATGATCGACAAAAAATAAAATTATTGCCACATTAAAAAAATGCATTTTTATCAAAATCGAAATCGTTAAAAATCGAAAATTATATATAAAAATTAAGAAAATATTAAAATACGAATTTAAATTCGTATAAAACACAAAATAATCAGCGTTAATATGAAATAAATTCAATTTTAAACATTAAAAGTTCGCAAAAATCGCGCTTTACGGCCAAAACAGTATCGACTATCGCAAAATCGCGATTACGCGAAGAGAGGGGAGGCGGCAGAGACGCGAGAGGCGTTCGCCAGTTCGCGTTTGCCGCTTGTGGGGGTCGGTCGTGTCGCTCGCTGGTCCGTCGGTCGACAGAAACTTCGCGTTCTCAACATGGCGACCGCTCTGAGGAAGCTGGTGAAGGCGAGCGCCGGAGTCGGGACTCGCGCGCGTGAGTTTTCCATTCATCTTTTCATGTTTTTGGCGTTTGAGGTTATGCCAGGCGGCTGCGCTGTCGTGGCCCCGTTCGAGTTTCGCGCCAAAATCGAATATGACCGATTCGAAATCGCTGGAGCGTTCGGGCCAAATGAACGAGTTTTGTGTTGGATGTTGGGGATTGATGGGTTTTGAAATGGGAGGATTGGCGCCATTGTAATGTTTTTAATTTTTTTTCGAACAAGTTCAAGGCCGTGGCTAGGAGAGGGGCTGAAAATTATAATATTTTTTAACTTTTTTCGAACAAGTTCAAGGCCGTGGCTAGGAGAGGGGCAAGAAAATGGTAGTGTTTTCGAACTTTTTGTGTCAAGTTCAAGGTTGTAGTTAGGAGAGGAGCGGAAAATGATAATATTTTCGATTAAATTCAAGGCCGTAGTTAGAGAGGGGCGAAAAATGATAATGTTTTCAGACAAGTTCAAGGCCGTGGTTAGGAGAGGGGCGGGTGTTTTGTGTTTCTTTAAATTTTGAAAATACGCCTAATGCTCTTTACATGGTTCAAGGAAGATGAACTGATTATTTGTTTTATACGAATTTTTCACTTCAACACAGTGTTAATATAATAAAAATATGTTTTATTATGCCACAATGAGTAAGATTCTATGCGGGACAGTATACTGATATAATTATATGTATGTAATTATAGTTATTATTATATAAAAATTTTCGATGTTTTTTGATGATTTTATATGGCGAAAATTTTTCACTTTACACATTTTTTATAAAGTACATTTGGATGGAAGTTCTATCCAAATATATTTATGGAACCTATTTCCAATTTTTTTATATCACCATACATTTTTTTACATTGAAGTCTCTAGAACGTATCCCCTGCGTAAAAAGAGGATCGGGTAGTGACAAATTATGTTGAAATTTATTATATGATCGTTAATAAATTCTTTAAATACCATAAATTTACTCTAATATACTACAAACGAAAAAGTCAAGTAAATAAAAGCTTGAAAATAATATGATATATTTTCATCCCATACATTTAAAAAGTTGTTTTGGACCCCAACCTTAAAAAAAAAATTTGGCCATAACTGTTCATACATTTTTTAAACATTTAAATATTAATATGAAAAATGATTTTGGAACGTTTACAAACATATATGAATACAAATCTAGTGATATATGATACATTCTTATAACTTCATTAAACGTTCAATTTATATGTTTTTAAACTAATATATTCGAAAACTTGAGTTTTAAAAAGCTTGAAAAACTGATTATAACAAAATACAATCCGAGCCTCGTTTCAATTATAGATTTTAGACTTTTATTGTTATAAATGGGTGAAGGTCGACCCAATTTTAAAATACTAATTTTCCCGCTCTTATCTTCGGCTAATTACGATTCGAATTTCGTTTCGAAATCGAAACAATTTTCCTCATTCCTAGTCTATTTTTTAAATTTTTATCAAATATACGATGACGTTAATATTTCACTATCAAACATGAAAACTTTATCTAATTCGAGTGTCTTCGTTGAAACGAAATAGTGTCAAGATCACTTTGTTACAACTTTTATCTCACGTTATCATATACATATAGGTCGAACTATTCGATCTTTATCCTCTCTTGACAATTTTAAGAATGTAATGAATTTAATTCGTCAGTGGGTTCCGGAAAAAGGATCATCGCAGCCAATCCTGTCGTCGAGATGGACGGTGACGAAATGACCAGGATTATCTGGGAAAAGATTAAGGATCGCCTAATTTTCCCTTATGTGCAGGTAAATATCGTTTACATCCTTTCGTTCATATAAAAAGACTCATTTTTCGTTCCGTATTTCGATTGATTCGTGATCAGTGTTTATATTAAACGGTCAGTATTCTTCGTCGATATTTTTCACTATAGTAGACCAGCGAAACTTACATTTTAAAAATTACGAAATTAATAATTGTAATGAAAACTTGTCTTCAACGTCTGTATGTAATGAACTGGTTATTTCATCCAGTGATGAAAGTTATCTAGGTCAAGTTCATAAATCATGCCTGATTTGTATAGATCATTTATACTGACCACTCGTAAAATAATACTGACTCAAAAATCAATCAAAATTTAAACTTTTACAGGTCGATTGTAAATATTACGATCTCGGCTTACCACACCGTGACAACACTGACGACCAAGTCACCATCGACGCAGCACACGCCATTTTGAAGTACAACGTCGGTATCAAATGCGCCACCATCACTCCCGACGAGCAAAGGGTCGAAGGTGAGTCCATCATTGATCTTCGAATCTTCTTCACACATCATAATATATTCGTATTCTTTCAGAATTCAACCTGAAAAAGATGTGGCTCAGCCCCAACGGAACGATCCGTAATATCCTCGGCGGGACAGTCTTCCGAGAGCCCATTCTATGCAAATCTATCCCAAAACTCGTCCCAGGTTGGACAAGGCCGATCGTCATCGGCAGACATGCTCACGGAGACCAGTACAAAGCCACCGATTTGGTCGTCACCAAACCTGGAAAGGTCGAATTGGTGCTGACTTCCGACGACGGCACCGTCGAGAAATATAACGTTTTCCACTTCAAAGGAGGCGGCGTTACGATGGCCATGTACAATACTGACGATTCTATCAAATCGTTCGCACACGCCAGTTTCCAAGTAAATGTCGTTTTAGATTTGATCGTTTTTATAATTTTAAGAATACAAAAACTCTTTGGTAATGGTAAAGGCCAATGACGTGTGTTCTACCGAGGTCTGAGCCATGTAGGATCAACGGTCTCGCCTCGTCTGTCAAACTGGTGGTCATTACGATCGCAAAGTGGTCAGCGAGGGCGCAGTCTGCTTAGTCTTTAACTCGTCTGTCCCACTGGTGGTCATTGCGATCCGCTCAGAAGACAGTGACCACAAAGTCTAGCACATAGACATGCGTACCGTTGGTCTGAGAACCTCCTTTGCTGGCATGGGCGGACTGGTTCTTATGGTACATGTCCCTTACCGAAATACCGATGATGATGATGGTGATGATGATTTTAAGACGTTTCATTTAGATTTCGTGTTTTAGGTGGCGTTGCAAAAGAAATGGCCTCTGTATCTGTCTACGAAAAATACTATTTTGAAACGGTACGATGGAAGGTTCAAGGATATCTTCCAAGATATTTTCGAAGAGTGAGTGGTTTTTTTTATGATGATTTTTGAAGTTTTGGAATGTTTTTTTAATTATTTGGATTGTAGAACGTACAAAAAAGACTTTGACGCTGCCAAAATCTGGTATGAACATCGACTGATTGACGATATGGTAGCGCAGTGTTTGAAGAGTTCGGGAGGATTCGTATGGGCGTGCAAAAATTATGACGGTGATGTCCAATCGGACATCGTAGCTCAAGTGAGTAATTGATATACAGTAGAACCTTTATTATCTGGATTGATATAAAAAATATTTATTTTTTTAAATAGATTTTACTATTTTTTTTATATAAAACATGTCAAAAATTTTGTGAGTATTTAAAAAAAATGATAGTGAAAACAAATAGACTACGTTAATATAATACAATTAAAAAATGTGCATAATTATGCACATAATCTCTAAAAATTCATAACATTTATTTTCTCATTTCGATTATCCAGATTTTTCACTATCCAAACCATCTCAATTCCAGTTTAATCTGAATAATTGAGGTTCTACTATATTATACAAATAACGTGAATATGCAAAATTCAATAATTTATAAATTTTAAGGGTTATGGTTCACTCGGAATGATGACGTCCGTCTTGATGTGCCCCGACGGTCGCACTTTGGAATCGGAAGCAGCTCATGGAACAGTGACCAGACATTACAGAGAACACCAAAAAGGAAAACCCACTTCCACGAACCCCGTCGCTTCCATTTACGCATGGACTCGCGGTTTGGCCCACCGTGGACGTTTGGACAACACTCCAGAACTAGAAAAATTCGCAGACGCTCTAGAACAAGTAACTTAAACAAGAAACTTAATTGTATCGAATGAAAAATTGCAGTTTGGTAATTCGTGATATTTTTCAGGCTTGCGTCGACTGCGTGGAAAGTGGAAAATTGACTAAGGACTTGGCTGCTGCTATCCATGGACTTCCTAACGTGAAAGACGGCATGTACCTTAATACGCAAGACTTCTTGGAAGCTATCGCATCACAGTTGGAACACAATTTATCATCGAAATAAACAGAAACACGTTTTTACGATCCTGTTGGCATTTATTTTTTAATGACAAATGTTTTATCTAATTAAAATCAAATATTTTTTTATTCTCGAATTTTATATTCAATATTCCTATATATTTTTATCTTATGACAGTAAAATGTGATATAAAATGAATTGAATCAGTACAAAGTTGATGTAAAATATGCCGAATTTATTCATATTTTTTCACTCAGTATATTATAGAAATGCACATTGTAAATTTATGTATAGAAAAACGTTAATTTACATATTTTTAATCGGATTCGCTTTCTTCACTTTCACTATCACCCGATTCAGATTCCCCGTCTTCCGAATCTGAACCGAACCATTCTGGAAGTTCTCCCAACGGCAATATCGT
This sequence comes from Hydropsyche tenuis, assembly GCA_009617725.1. Classification (NCBI taxonomy): domain Eukaryota; kingdom Metazoa; phylum Arthropoda; class Insecta; order Trichoptera; family Hydropsychidae; genus Hydropsyche; species Hydropsyche tenuis. The sequence continues at coordinate 842,548 of VTON01000060.1, forward strand.
TTTCCATTCGTCCAATTTGTGTAAATCTAAAAACAAAACCGCACATAGAAACACATTATAGCGCACTAAAATAAGAATCGGAAACTCACCTAAACTATACATGTCGTTCAAAGTGAACTGTTTTTCGCCCTTCTCTATCAATCCTCCGTAGAGGTACAATATAGATTTTTGAACAGCCATCATAGTGCTCATTCTAGGACAAGGGCAATTAGCTGCCGCACTTTCGTTGACGTTGGACGATTGTGCGACGCCAGCGGTAGATTTAGCGCCGGCTACGGTCATTGTGAAGACTCCGTCGGAGCACACTGTCGAAGTTTTTCAATAGATTTGATGTAAAATTCGATTTTTAGTGGACGAGATTAAAAAATTTACCAGTGATTGGGTTTTCTTTTTCCTCTTCTTCAGTTACAGTACTACTTTGTTGAGCCGGAGTATTTTTAGGGGTTTTTAATATCACTTGACGCCACGTTCCGCTGTCCAATTCTAAACAATGGGTACTATTGAACAATTCTCCGGAAAGGAATTCTTCAGTTTCTTCCGTGTCCTACGACGTAAGATTATATAACAAATTTCATTTGAAACTAACTTGTTTTAGTTAAAAATCGTATACCAAAACTCCGCCGAACACGTAACATCTATTTCCTGTACCCAAACAAGCAGAAAACGAACTTCTAGGCGGAAGAGGACGTTGAGGTCCTCCTTTCAAAGATTCCCAACGATACGTTTGTATATCGTTAACGATACTTCCACTAAGACGGAACATATCTCCGTAAGTGACTCCTTGATCGACTTTCCCGTTTTTGACTCTACTATAGCCGCCGTAAACGATCAACTATAAAAATCAAATTTTGATATAAAACTGTGAAAAAACGTTGTATACGTTGTGAGTATTAAACTCACCGAATCAGGACCAGCGGGCATCAAAAGACAAGCGCTGCGAGGACAAGGAGGCGTGCCGAGTCCTTCGATTTTTTTCCATATGCGAGTATCGGTGCAAAATAAATAAAGGTCGTTGTAGTATTTGTAGTTGCGTCCGTTATCGTGGTAACCTCCGAAAACTACTAGTTGTCTGCGTAAGCTGGTCATTCTGTGACCTGATCTACTCGTGGGGCATCCGGGACTTTCAACCTATAATTACATAAGTATGCATGCGTGAAATTGTTTGAAATTGAATAATGATTTCTTATAGATTTCGAGATGCAAATTAACGGAGAAATAATAAAAAAAGTCTATCATGTTACGGTTTTTTCGAAATCTTAATAAATGCTACCCAAATACCAAGCTGCTATTATAAAAATTCTCATTTTTGGTATCTACTTTACTTGAAAGTAGTTATCAAAAAATTGTAGTAAAATGTGAATCATTGTCATTTTAAGCGTCATTTAGAACTTGAACGTGATAAAATAAACGTGGTTTGTTTGTCGGTGAAAAGTAGTTTACTTTTCAAAATCTTTAAGGGGTTATACCACCTTCCCGATCGGAAAAATAAACATATTTTTTAATGTAGCTCTACGTATATAAAATAGTTTTTATTTTATACATATACATAGTAGTTTTATGAATAATTAAAAATAATAAAAATGACGGAGATATGAGGCATTAAATAGGACACTTTGAAAATCTGGTGTATAAGATATCTCAAGATCTACTGAACCGATTTTGTTAAAATTTACAAAACATTCTTTATAATATTATCAAGGATACAATCGAGGGATTATTTGATTGCGCCATGTTCATAAGTTATAATTTTTTAAAACTCAAAATTTCGATAAAAAAGATATTTTTTTAAATTCCTTATATCTAGAAAACCTTACGTGATAGAAAAAAACAAATACCATATTCAAATTCAGCACCAAAAGTCACCTAGTATAGATACCTTTCAAACGAACAATTTTCAAAAAGGTCAATTTTGCATACCTGTGTTATTATTAATGGATATGTTACAGTCAAAGTGTATCTTTAGTTAAAATATATTTTGTCTGACGTTTTAGATAATTTGTATTTGAATACACATTATCTAGTTCAGATATATTTCAACAGACGAAAATACAATTTAACTGGTGCTCCCTAGTTAAAGTGTATTTTCAACTTGACAGATGAGTTTTGACAGTTCAGATTTTTCAAATGAGTATTTGTATTAAATAACGTGTATATTTTACTCCTATACCTGAATATTGAAAAGGTTTTAGTAATACAATAATCTCAACAATGCATCCATCACAAAAACGTTAGTTTTGAGCCTATACAAGTGACGTTTAGTGACCCTTATTAGTGGACAAACGAAATTTCTGTACCTTTCCATTTAACTATGATAATTGGTTTCTTGAAGAGAGGGTGATATAAATGATAGAAACCGAAGTAAACATGTGCGGCTGTTATTCGAAACGGTTTGCAAGTGGCGTTGGCAACACTGGTTTACAATTCGTTAGCTATAATACACTTTGTCTGATCCTGACCAGTTAAATTATATTTCCATTGTGTCAGATGAAATAACTACGTAGGTTAGATAAAATATATTTTAACTAGTCAAAATATATTTTAACTGGCAAATACACTTTAACTGTAACAGATACAATACAATTTAAACTTGCATTTAATAAAATTTGTGTGCATTAGAAAATATACTTTGATCATTGAAATAATATCTGTACTTCATATCTGAATAAAACGTGCATTAAAATGAATATGAATAAAGAATCAGCAACGCCATAAATGTGAATATGGTACCGCACGATCATTATTCACAACATTCGTAATAGAATCAAAAATGGAACAAATCATTAAATTTTAATTGAAATTTAAAAAAAAGAAAACGTTGACAGTTGTATTATTTATGGAAGAAAACTTTACTCTGGTAACGTTTCCACGTCTTGATCATTTCAATGCTCAAACCTATTTTTCTATTGATCATTCCATATTTTTTTATACAAAAACATTTTTTTCGTCGCACACTACAAATAAAACCATGCTCAATTCTTTGATACACAAAAAATAATGTACATCGTATATTATTCTAATGCACAAATAATTCGTTTTAAGGCACAACGTATACTTTTTCAATGCAGTTACATCGTATCCATCATTAATTGATTTCAACGATATTTTAATGAAGATATAGAACAATAAAAAAATTATAATAACCTTCTGCCATTTCCTTTCCGATAAATTAAATAACCACAGATCTTTGTAATGATAAAATTGCATTTCGGTAGGACTTGTATATTCTCCGCCAAAGATCCACAATTCTCCTCTGAAAAATTCATAACGATGATTATTATATTTCAGATAAAACTGATTTCGATCACAATTTACTTATTAGATGATAACGCTACAGCCTGATGAGCACTTCGGGGCGGAGGAGCTCCTGGGGCTTTAATTATACGCCATTCGTTTTTGATAACGTTGTAAACGAACAAATTATTATATACAAATGTCTGCAAAGAATTTGTACATTAGACAATTTATATTTCTGAAACTAATTATAGGGGAAACTCAAATAACTCCGTGATAGTTCGAATTAAGTCAATTTCAATAATGTATTTTCGAGAATTATACCAATTAGAAGTTTGTCGGAATATATACGAATTCATGCTGATGTTATTTAATAATAATAATCGTTCACGTGTGATGTATAGATATGTTTTCGGTTTTCGATCTATATACAAAAATTATTTTCATTATCAATAGATAGAATAGAATTATATGTAAAATTGCATTTTTTTTGTATTCAAATGTATACAATATGAATATGAATATAAATGAATGAATATGATAGCCTTAAAGCATTAAATCGACTAGTATTACAAAATTAGACGTATTAGATTTGATCATTTAAGATTTCATACAAAATGGGTAAATATAAAAAATAATATTACTTCAATAAAAAAGAATATCGATGCTTTATGATGTAAAAGTAAACTTTTTTTAAATTGTTTCATATCAGACCATAAAATAATTATAACGAACGTCCAAATCACGGAATTACCTAAGTTTTCCATATGAAGATAATTCAAATACCTTTTTTCCATCATGATGCTCTCCTCCAAAGAGTATTAATTCTGCTGTATTTGTGGGATGAGGGAGAAAACTTGCACTGACCCTCGGCGACGGGCAAGTTACAGTCGTTTCAACGACGGCAAGACGCTTTGCCTCATCTCGCTCTATTTGGGCCACAATAGTTTCTATATCTTCCTGAAATATAAAGCCGAAATAATAGATCGTTTCGTTATGAAATCGATCAATAAAACTTGTGTAAACAACACAAAAACATATTATACCTCCCCCAAATCGGCAAGTTCCTTTTTTCTTTTGAGTTCTTGTTTCTTTTCTGTTTTGGCGGCAGTTTTTATGGCGCCAGTCCCTTTTTTCTTTTTATCTTTTTTCCCGCCCATATTTTTGATATAAATTCAAAGCACACAACCTATATTCGATCGCGTGCTCCTGACAGTTCTCTGACGTTTATAATTTGGCCAAAAAACGACGTATATTGTCCATGTGACATTTCAAATTATATTCAAAAATAATCGATAATTTAGGCTTTGTACGATTCCGAAAATATAAATTTAGTGAATAAGATGGTTTTTTTGAACTTTAAAGAAAATGTAACATTTTTTGGTTTCAAGACCATTGCCCAAACGACACTAGAACACACCGACAATAGAATATACGGTGGCCAGAAGCTAACTCACAGGAAGCAAACTCACACGAAGTAAACTCACAGGAAGTAAGCTCACACGAAGCAAGCTCAAACGAGGCAAGCTCACAGGAAGCAAGCTCACATGCTTTCGAAAATTTTCAAATTTTCAAATTAAAGTGAAAAACGTTTAACACGAAACTGAAAGCACCAAAATGCGTTTTTGTGTTAAAAGATTTTCACGTTAGACGTAATAGTATACGTCCATAATATTTTGTCAGTACCAAAGTAATATTTCTTGTTAAATGATACGAAAATTTTCGAAAGCATGTGAGCTTGCTTCGTGTGAGCTTGTTTCCTGTGAGCTTGCTTCGTGTGCGTTAGCTTCCCCCAACCAGAATATATGACATTAAAAGTCGAATATACATTTTAAAGCATTAATTGAATGGATAAAACATTATTGCAGAATTAGGTATATAAGGTCTTCCTACAAATGTCCTAAAACGTATCACGTGTTCTCTATTTGTTTCTAGTCGAAATTTTATTTTAATGGAACAAAAGGAAGAGAATGGATTAATATTAATGTAATCTTTTCGAGAACAATTTGAAAATTGTTTTGTTCCAATAAAGATCAATGAAATAGATTATTTTATAAGAACATGTAAGTATAAATTATTCTTTAGTCGAAGACTCGAAGACAAATATCTTGAAATTTAAAAAAAATCACATTTTGCTTTATTGAATCAATATATGTTATAATACATACGTATACTATGAAAAATTCATATCTCGGGATACAAATAACAATATACAAACTAATGTTCAAATACAAATAAGGGAAAAATATGTACTTATGTATTAGAATAATAAATGTTTAGAAACGCATTGGGCACAAATTGGCATAATTGATCCTGATTTATGATACCAATTAATTATGATTATCATTTTTTATGTTACAAATTTGTTAAGATATATGTTTCATTTTCGCCATCTTCCATTACATTACTTTTATGTGGATCTGTGAAAATTTCAGTTATGTCTTCCTCGTCACACGTTTGATAATGAATTTCTTCATTTTGTTCCATAGAACTCACGATTTCATCTTCGGCATGAACTCGGTGAGAATCAGTTGGATTTGAAGCCTTAGCCTTAGCCTTGTGTTTTCTCAAAACTCGTTCAATCGACAATTTTTTCGGAAGGTGTTTTAAAACAGCGCTATCCAAATCTTTAATTTCAGTTTCGATCACGCTATTTAAATTAGCGCCGGCGAGCTTTATGTTATTCCTCATATTGGCTAGGGCAACCTTAGCTAAATCTTTTTGGGGACAGGATTTGTGGCAGTGGGGAGTAGGTGGATTAACAACAATATCATCCTTCGTTTTGATATTAGAATGACACCCTAAAGATCTTCTCAATTTGCATCTCCATGTCTTTATGTTTTTTTTATTTTCCTTAAATTTGCAGTATACAAAGCCTCCATATAACAAAATACGTTTTCCTCGTTCACTTAGCGAAAACTTCACATCCTGTTGGTTTTTATAATTAGAAAAGATTATTTAAAATTAAATCAAATTTTGAATATACGAGCAACGAAAGGATAAAAATTTTTAAACCTTTTCTAAATCATTCCTCAAAGCCCCAAGATCATTTTCTCCATCACATACTTGATAATCCATATTTTCATTTTGTTCCATAGAACTCACAATTTCATCTTCCACATGGACTTGGTGAGAATCAGTTGGATTTGAAGCCTTAGCCTTAGCCTTGTGTTTTCTCAAAACTCGTTCAATCGACAATTTTTTCGGAAGGTATTTTAAAACAGCGCTGTCCAAATCTTTAATTTCATTTTCGATCACGCTATTTAAATTAGCGCCGGCGAGCTTTATGTTATTCCTCATATTGGCTAGGGCAACCTTAGCTAAATCTTTTTGGGGACAGGATTTGTGGCAGTGTGGAGTAGGTGGATTAACAACAATATCATCCTTCGTTTTGATATTAGAATGACACCCTAAAGATCTTCTCAATTTGCATCTCCATGTCTTTATGTTTTTTTTATTTTCCTTAAATTTGCAGTATACAAAGCCTCCATATAACAAAATACGTTTTCCTCGTATACTTATTGAAAACATCACATCCTGTTGGTTTTTATAATTAAAAAAGATTATTTAAAATTAAATCAAATTTTGAATATACGAGCAACGAAAGGATAAAAAATTTCATACCTTTTCTAAATAATTTCTCGAAGCCCCAACATCATTTTCTCCATCACATACTTGATAATCCATATTTTCATTTTGTTCCATAGAACTCACAATTCCATCTTCCGTATGGACTTGGTGAGGATCAGTTGGATTTGAAGCCTTGTTAGCCATAGCCCTGTGTTTCCACAAAACTTGTTTAATCGACATTTTTTTCGGAAGGTATTTTAAAACAGTGCTATCCAAATCTTTAATTTCATTTTCAATCACGCTATTTATGCAAGCACCGGGGAGCTTTATGTTATTCTTCATATTGACCATGGCAATGTTAGCTAAATCTTTTTGGGGACAGGAATCGTGGCAATGACGAGTAGGTGGTTTAACAACAATATCATCCTTCGTTTTGATATTAGAATAACATGTCAAAGAATTTCTCAATTTGCATGTCCATGTCACTATGTTTTTTTTATTTTCCTTGTATCTGTTATACACAAAGCCTTGATATAACAAAATACGATTTCCTCGTTCACTTAGCGAAAACTTCACATCCTGTTGGTTTTTATAATTAAAAGAGATTATTTAAAATTAAATCAAATTTTGAATATGCAAGCAACGAAAGGATAAAAAATTTCATACCTTTTCTAAATAATTTCTCGAAGCCCTAACATAATTTTCTCCATCACATACTTGATAATCCATATTTTCATTTTGTTCCATAGAACTCACAATTCCATCTTCCGCATGGACTTGGTGAGGATCAGTTGGATTTGAAGCCTTGTTAGCCATAGCCCTGTGTTTCCACAAAACTTGTTTAATCGACATTTTTTTCGGAAGGTATTTTAAAACAGTGCTATCCAAATCTTTAATTTCATTTTCAATCACGCTTATTTATGCAAGCACCGGGGAGCTTTATGTTATTCTTCATATTGACCATGGCAATGTTAGCTAAATCTTTTTGGGGACAGGAATCGTGGCAATGACGAGTAGGTGGTTTAACAACAATATCATCCTTCGTTTTGATATTAGAATAACATGTCAAAGATTTTCTCAATTTGCATGTCCATGTCACTATGTTTTTTTTATTTTCCTTGTATCTGTTATACACAAAGCCTTGATATAACAAAATACGATTTCCTCGTTCACTTAGCGAAAACTTCACATCCTGTTGGTTTTTATAATTAAAAGAGATTATTTAAAATTAAATCAAATTTTGAATATGCAAGCAACGAAAGGATAAAAAATTTCATACCTTTTCTAAATAATTTCTCGAAGCCCCAACATCATTTTCTCCATCACATACTTGATAATCCATATTTTCATTTTGTTCCATAGAACTCACAATTCCATCTTCCGCATGGACTTGGTGAGAATCAGTTGGATTTGAAGCCTTGTTAGCCATAGCCCTGTGTTTCCACAAAACTTGTTTAATCGACATTGTTTTCGGGAGGTATTTTAGAACAGCGCTATCCAAATCTTTAATTTCATTTTCGATCACGCTATTGATGCAAGCACCGGGGAGCTTTATGTTATTCTTCATATTGACCATGGCAATGTTAGCTAAATCTTTTTGGGGACAGGAATCGTGGCAATGACGAGTAGGTGGTTTAATAACAATATCATTCTTCGTTTTGAGAGTAGAATAACAAGTTAAAGATTTTCTCAATTTGCAACTCCATGTTATTGTACTGGTTTTTGTATTTTTCTTAAATTTGCAGTATGCAAAGCCTCCATATAACAAAATACGTTTTCCTCGTTCACTTAGCGAAAACTTCACATCCTGTTGGTTTTTATAATTAAAAAAGATTATTTAAAATTAAATCAAATTTTGAATATACGAGCAACGAAAGGATAAAAAACTTTATACCTGTTCTATATCATTCCTCGAAGCTCCAACATCATTTTCTCCATCACATATTTGATAATCCATATTTTCATTTTGCTCTATAGAATTTTTCGTATTATTTTCTGCACATGTTTGGTGAGAATCAGTTGGGTTTGAAACCTTATCTTTAACCTGGTAACTCCTCAAAATGTGTTTCATCGCCGTTATTTTCGGAAGGCACTTTAAAACAGCGCTATCCAAATCTTTAATTTCATTTTCGATTACATCATTTATATTAGCACCGGGAAGCTTTATATTATTCTTCATATTGACCAGGGCAACATTAGCTAAATCTTTTTGGGGACAGGGATCGTGGCAGTGTGGAGTAGGTGGTTGAACAACAATATCATTTTTCGTTTTGATATTAGAATAACATGTTATAGATCTTCTCAATTTGCATCTCCATGTCATTATATTGGTTTTTGTATTTTCCTTAAATTTGAGGTATACAAAGCCTCCATATAACAAAATACGTTTTCCTTTTCTACTTAGTGAAAACATCACATCCTGCTGGTTTTTATATAATATTTAGAAAAAAATATTAAAAATTGAATTTTGCATTTACGAGCAATGAAAGAATAAAATATTTCATACCTTTTCAATATCTTTCCCAGGAGTCTCTGCTTCATTGTTTTCAATGCATGCTTGGTAATGAGTTTTATCGTTTTGGTCTAGAGAACTACCAGTTCCATTTTCTCCATCACATACTTGATAATCCATATTTTCATTTTGCTCTATAGAATTCTTCGTTTCATTTTCTGCACATGTTCGGTGAGAATCAGTTTTGTTTGGAACCTTATCTTTAACCTGGTAATTCCTCAAAACGCGTTGCATCGACGTTATTTTCGGAAGGTACTTTAAAACAGCGCTATCCAAATCTTTAATTTCATTTTCGATTACATCATTTATATTAGCACCGGGAAGCTTTATACTATTCTTCATATTGACCAGGGCAACATTAGCTAAATCTTTTTGGAGACAGGGATCGTGGCAGTGTGGAGTAGGTGGTTGAACAACAATATCATTTTTCGTTTTGATATTAGAATAACATGTTATAGATCTTCTCAATTTGCATCTCCATGTCATTATATTGGATTTTGTATTTTCCTTAAATTTGAGGTATACAAAGCCTCCATATAACAAAATACGTTTTCCTTGTCTACTTAGTGAAAACATCACATCTTGCTGGTTTTATATAATATTTAGAAAAAAATATTAAAAATTGAATTTTGCATATACGAGCAATGAAAGAATAAAAAACTTTATACCTGTTCTATATCATTCCCCGAAGCCCCAACGTCATTTTCTCCATCACACACTTGATAATCCATATTTTCATTTTGTTCCATAGAACTCTCCGTTTTAATTTCCGGATAAACTTGGTGAGAATCAGTTGGACTTGAAGCTTGGTCTAAAGCCTTTTGTTTTAACAACATTTGTTTAATCACCGTTTTGTTTGAAAGGTATTTTAAAACAGTGCTATCCAAATTTTCCATTTCGTTTTCAATCACACTATTTATACAAGCACCAGCGAGCTTCATGTTTTTCTTCATTTTGATCATAGCAATGTTAGCCGAAACATTGTGGGGAAAGGAATCGTGGCTGTGTGGAGAAGGTGGTACAATAACAATATCATTTCGCGTTTTGGTATATGATTTACATTGTAAAGATGAACCCAGTCTACATTTCCATGTTGTTATATTGGTTGTTTTATTTTCCCTATATTTGCAGTATTCAAAGCCATGATATAACAAAACACGTCTTCCTTGTTTACTTAGCAAAAACTTCACATCCCTCTAGTTATCATATTTAGAAAACAATAATAAAAAAAAATTAAATTGAACATCGTAAATATGAGCAACGAAAGAATAAAAGATATCATACCTCTTTTATACCTTTCCCAGAAGTCCCCGCTTCATTTTCTTCATAATGCACCTGAAGATGCGTTTTCTTATTTTGTTCTATGGAACTCACAGTTTCTTCATCTTCATTATCTTCAAGAAAATCAGTTGGGCTTGATGCTTGAGCTAAATTCTTGTGTTTAAACAAAAATCGTTTAATCGACGTTATTTTCGGAAGGTATTCTATAACAGCACTATCCAATTTTTTTATTTCATTTGCAATCACACTATTTACACTAGTACCACCGAGCTTTATGTTATTCTTCATATTGACCAAGGCAACGCTAGCTAAATCTTTTTGGGGACAGGAATCGTGGCTGTGTGGAATAGGTGGATCAACAACAATATCATTCTTCGTTTTGATTATAGAATGGCATCCTAAAGATCTTTTCAATTTGCATCTCCATGTTATTATGCTTTTTTTATTTACCTTATATTTGTTATACACAAAGCCTTGATATAACAAATTACGTTTTCCCCGTTCACTTTGGGAAAACTTCACACCCTGATGGTTTTTATATAATATTTAGAAAAAATATTAAAAATATAATCGATTTTTGCATATACGAGCAATGAAAGAATAAAATATTTCATACCTCTATAATACCTTTCTCAGAAGTCTCCGCTTCATTTTCCCCATTACGCACTTGAAAATGCATTTCTTTATTTTGGCATATAGATTTCTCCATTTCATTTTCGTTATCCGATGCTTTGTAATACATTTTTTTCTTACGGGTCAATAAAATTCCTTACTTCATTTCCACACATTACTTACATGCTCATTGAACTATGTGATGGAGAGTCCATCGGAATAAGAAAATACAATTTATTAAGCAACCATATTTTACTTCTAAACTAATTAACAGTCATATAATGAGAAAATTAGCAATCGTTCATATATTATAATACATATAAGTACATACAATTGATTTCATGACGAATATGTATTTTCATTTATAACAAAACATTTTAATTTACAATATAAGTACTTCAATAATTATTAAATATATAAATAAGTAATATTTATAATGTTAATCGTGAAATGTTCACAAATATCATTTATATTATTAGTTTTTATGTGAAACGATTTTCAACAGGGCTTCGAACCGGAACTGAACCGTAACCGAAAACCGCTAAAAACAAAAATTATAAAAAAACCGTAACTGAACCAGAAAAAAATATCGGTTTATATTTTTTTGTTGAACCGTAACCGAAAACCGTAACGAAAAAATTACAGTTCGAAGCCCTGATTTTCAGATATGACCACACATTTTTATGTTTTATCACTTACGGTTGGCTACCATGAATGTCATTCGATGGGACTAACAAGAAACAACTGTCAAAAAATGATTTTCCAGGCGCACACAAGGCTCTGTTCATGCGATAATAAAAGGACAATTTTGCCAAATAATACTTTTTATCGACGATGGCTCACATTGACGTTACCGTACACAACGAATAGCTCGAATCGGCGTCTTCGCACACACTAATGTACGAACGCGTGAGCATCTATCGTATGAGCGCCACTTTGTGCCCTGCTGTCCTATGTTAGAGTTGCAATAGCGAAAAAATATCAACTGTGTGGTTCGCAGACGTTTGCCCAAATGACACTGGCGCACATGACACTAGCGTAAATAAAAATAACAGATATAAGACTAATCGGTACTTCCAACTCTTAAACAAAGGTAGAACGCTAAAGCTATAATTTACTGATGGTTTGAAGTGAGAGCGTATTTCAATGATGAGGGGGGTTTCCGGTGTGTATATAAATTTGAGGATAGCAATGTGGGTGGTGGATTTAGAAAAACAAATTCCAATGCGTGTCAGAATACATATATTTTTATTTTATTTGGAAATATGATAATGAGAAATGCATTGGTGCTTTTTACATATTTCTATTTTATTGAAAAATATCAATTTTAACTGAAAATTTTTAAAAAATAGTAATAGTATTAATATAACCACAATTCATTTTTTACATAAATTATGGAATATAGTGGGAAATACCAGAAACATGCCGAATATCTCATTTTCACCACCTCCATTATACTATTGCTATTACACTATTGCACCATCAAGCATTTATATTTTGAAAACAGAAAAGTTTGGGGTATCATAACATATTTCATTTACAAAACTCTTAGCTCCATGTTTTCCATCAGATTCTTAATAATAAATTTCTTCATTTAGGTCTATAAAACTCCAAGTTTCATTTTCTCCATCATATGTATGATAATACATTTTTTCGTTTATTTCTATGGCACTCTCAACTCCATTTTATTCATCAAATGCTTAATGCATTTTTTCATTTGGGTCTTTAGAACTCCCAACTCCATTTCCTCCATCATATACTTTATAGCGAATTTCTTAATTTGTTTCCATAGCGCTCTCAGTTTCGTTTTCCTCATCATAAACCTGGTGAAAGTCTGTGAAATCTAAAAATTGACCAGAAGACTTGTGCCTTGCCAAAGTCCTTTCAATTGTCGACTTTTTCGGAAGATATTCCAAAACAGCGCTATCCAAACTTTTCATTTCATTTTCCATCACACTTTTTATACTAACACCATCAAACATTACACTATTCTTCATTTTGATCATGGCAATGTTAGCCTTGGCTTTTTGGGGACAGGAATCGTGGGAGTGAAACAGAGGTGGTGCAACAATTTTGTCTCTGTTTGTTTTGACGAAAGCCTTACATTTGAAAGTTTTACTCATTTTGCATCTCCACGTTATCGTATTAGTTGTAACATTTTCCTTAAATTTGTTGTATTCAAAGCCTAAATAAAACAAGACACGGTTTCCCCTTGCATTTTGCAAATACTGCATAATCTGTTGATTTTCATATTATGTATTATAAAAATTATATTAAATGTTTTGAGTGAATTAAGTTTATATTGACAATAAAAGGGTTTAGGGTCTCATACCTCATTTATTTCATTTCCAGAATTCGTGTCTCCATGTTTTCCTTCAGATTCTTGATAATGCATTTCTTCATTTGGATCCATAGCACTCTCAGTTTCGTCTTTATCACAAACCTGGTAAAAATCATTTGGATTTGAAACTTGAGCTTGAGTTTTTTGTCTCGAAGCTTTTTCGATCGATGATTTATTTGGAAGGTGTTCTAAAATAGTACTATTCAAGCCACCAATGTCATTTTGAATAATTTTCTTTTTACTAGGAGTAATATTATATATATTATTCTTTATTTTGATTCCGTTACTGTTGGCTATTGTATATTGGGAACAAGAATCATGGCAGTGTGATGTAGGTGATGCAACAACATTGTCTTCTTTCGTTTTCATAAAAGACTTACATCCAAAAGTTTTACTCATTTTACATTTCCATTTTACTACATCATTTGTAACATTCTCCCAAAATTTGTTATACTTGAAACCATCATAACATAAAACACAATTTCCTTTTGAATTTAGTGAAAACTTCAAAACCTGCTGATTTTATATTGAAAATTCAAGTGAATTCTGTATAAATATATGGGTAATAAAAAGCTTGAAAAAATAATCAATATAATAGTTGTATACCTTTTTTATTTCATCTCCAGATATCCCAGCTTCATCTTCACTATTAGATCCTTTATAATATATTTCTTCATTCGGGTCTATAGTACCGCCAACTTCATCTTCATCATTAGCCTGGTGAAAGTCAGTTGAGTCTGAAATTTGACTGCGTGTCTTGTGCCTTGTCAAAAGCCTAATTGATTGACGCTTTCTTTGGAAGATGTTCCAAAACGGTACTATCCAACCCATCGATTGCATTTTTTATCACATTTTTATTATTAGTACCAGCATTTTTTATAGCGTTCTTCATTTTACTCAATGCAATGTTGGCTATGGCTTTTTGAGGACAAGAATCGTGACAGTGTAAAGTAGGTGGTATAAAAACATCATTATCCTTTGTTTTAATCATGCTTTTACATCCAAGATTTCTACTCATTTTGCATCTCCATGTTATTACGTTAGTTGCATTACTTTCCCTATATTTGTTGTATTCAAAGCCTAGATATGACAAGGCAGTATTTCCCCTTGCAGTTATCGAAAACTCCATAGTCTATTAAGTATTATATTAATCAAAAACCATAAAAAATTAAAATAAATTGTATATTTAATATATTTGCATCAAAAAAGTTAAAAACCTGATACCTTATTCATTTCAACCCCAGAAAATTTAGCTTCGTGTTTAATTTCAGATGGTTTATAATCTATTTCTTCCTTTGGGTTTACAAAACTCTCAATTTTATCTTTATCACTAGTTAGATTTGTAGATTGAACACAAGCCTTATATTTTTTTAATCGCTTCTCAATTGCCGATTTCTTCGGAAGATGATACAAAATAGATTTATCCATACCACTTATTTCATTTTCAATTACATTATTTATATCGGCACCATCGCATACTATTAACTTCTTCATATTTCTGATAGCTAAGTCGGCCATGACTTTTTGAGGACAGGATTTGTGACAATGTGAAGAAGGCGGTGCAAGAACTTCGTCTCCTTTAACTTTCAAGAAAGAATTACATCGAAGAGATTTACTCATTTTACATCTCCATATTACCGTACCGTTAACATTTTCCCTCCATTTGTTGTATTCAAAGCTACGATATAACAAGCTACGATTTCCTTTACTGTTGTGTGAATATTGTACAATCTGTTGATTTTTATATAATTATGAAAACAATTTTAAAAGATTAAATTAATTGAACATATATTGGCAATAAGAGTTTAAAAATATAATACCTTATGACTTTCATCTTCAGAAATTTCAGGTTCATCTGTTCCATCACATACTCGACAATGCATTTCTTCAATTGGGTTTACAGTAGTCTCGATTTTTTCTTCGTCGCAAGCTTGATCTGAAGTTTTACTAGCAAGAGCCTTGTGTCTTCTCAAAAATCTTTCAATCGATGCTTTTTTCGGAAAATGGTCCATAACAGCACCATCCAAACTATTGATTTCATTTTCGATCACGTTTCTTATATTAGCACCATCACGCTTTATGTTGTTTTTCATTTTGCTCAAGGCAACGTTGACTATGGCTTTTTGAGGACTAGCTTTATGGCAATGTGGAGAAGGCTGCACAACAACTTCATCTTTGTTTGTTTTCATGATGGCCTTACAACCGAGAGTTCTAGTCAATTTGCATCTCCATGTTAATATACCATTTGTACTTTCTCTGGATTTATTGTATTCAAAGCCATCGTATAACAAGGATTGATTTCCTCTCACGTTTTCGAAAAATTCCATGATCTGTTAATTTTAATTTCAAAAGATAGTAAAATTTGAATTATTTATTGAGTAGCAAGTTTTGCACTCTTAATTTAACCTTTTACAAATTAAATTAGGCCTTTTTCAAACTATTTCATGAATTTGATTTGCAAAAAGATCAATTAGGAGTATAATAATTAAAATCTAACTATTAAATTTATATGCCAATCTTATCCCCACAACATTGATGACAAAACGTTTGCCCAAATGACACTGGAACACACCGACATCAGCACAGACATGATGTTTTAGGACAATTTGAAGACTATATGATGTTTAAATGATCCAATTAATGCTTCATAATTTATTTTAAGCATACTATTTCGAAATTTTTCACGGATTGCGTTTTACGCTTGGTGTTGTAATGTTGTGTGTGCTAGTTTCATTTGAGCAAACATCTGGGAAGCCTAAACAGCCATGAAATGAGATAATTAATAATTATTTACATGTTCGTCTACACTATTTTGAAATTCTATACACTTAGAACGTTTTAACAGTACACAAATTAAAATTGAATCGAACTTAGTATGTATACGCTCACAAATAGAAAATATCACAGACATTTTTTATTTAACTAACGTGCTCATACGTTTAGTTACTCTATAAAGAAAGTGGAAATAAACATTATCGAGTTTCACAATAGTGTAGATCAGGCTTGTCCAAAGGGCCACTCGGTGCCAAAGTGGCCCCTAATTTTCACACAAAAACAAACATAACAAACACCATTTATTCCAAAATGCACTCATCGAAATAGTTTTATAATGGAAATAAATTACTTTACCAATATTTTAATACTTATTACGTTTTGAATTAAAAAACATTGAAATTTTGAGATTTGAAATTCGTAAGTGGCCCCCGCATATTGAAATTTTGGACTGTAGACGCACTTTATAATTTATTATGCGAAACAATTTTCAGGTACGGCCACACATTTTTATATTTTATCACTTACGGTTGGCTACTATGAATAGGTATGTCATTCGATAGGAATAACAAGCAAGTGTCACTAAATGATCTTTCAGGCGCACAAAGGCTTTATTCACGCTAGAGGATGATGCACAAGACGTTTTTCTCAAATAATACTTTTTATCCTTGTCGATAGTTCACATTGACATTATCGCACACGGCGAATTGCTCACATCGGCACATTCTCACAGACTGACGTACGAAAGCGTGAGCGGCTATCGTATGAGCGCCATGTTGTGCCCTACTGTCTGAGATCCGAGTGTTGCAATAGAACAAAATATTATCTGAATTTTCATTATGTATCGAATAATAAATCAAAATTCGGTCGGAAGACATGCTTTGAAAGGTGACCAGACGTTTGCGCTTTGCTAAATTTCGATAATCGGTAAATAATTTTTCCCATTGCCAGTTTACCGATTATTTACCGGTAAATAAAAAATAAACGTATGTAGATTAAACGATTAAAGTATAACTATGTGGCTATTTTTATTAAAAACAGTATCCTTGATTGAAACCTAAATATTTTCAATACATTAGCAATTTCTTTTCAAATCTAGAAATTTCGTAAGTATGTAATATTGTATTGAAGCATTTTTTTTTAGATAATTTTTATCAATCTATTTCGGGATTGAAATTGAATTACATGATATTTATTTAAAAAGTGATAAATCAAACATAAATCATTTTTTTTTGGTTGACTTATCTTCGATCACAAAGATCAAGATTAATTTTTAAATGATACAATGTTTTGTATATTACCTATTTATATCATAATATTTTCAACAAAATATTTATAAAATTATATAAATAATGATAGCATAATTTTTATCTACCTACTGCTTTTTCTTTTTAGAAAAACGGGTATTAGCGCCGCAGACATATTTTTTCGTTTATTATTAGATAACAACTATAGCATAAAACTAAAATTTTTTCCTAAACTTACTTAACCATTGACACTTCCAAAATCATGTACAGGAAGGGGTGCAGAAACAAATACAATGAAAAGGAAAAAGTTCAAATCTTGGAGAAAACACATGAGCAGAGCGTAACATATAGGTGTCTCAAAAATAACGGAAGATGTAATTTTGATAGAAAACACGGATTTTTAATTAAAAATTATAATTTTTTTGTTGATTCATACAGTATACAGTATAGGGTTATGTGTGGAATAGAATATCGGGTAAATGGCTTCACTGGCATATACACATTTTTTTGATGAAATTTTCCATCAATTTTTTCCATACATGTTGCTGAATTTTGTTGATATAGTGCTCAATTTTCTCTAGGTTGTCATGGACTTGTTAGCATAAGCCATAAACCTAAAACTTTAAAAACAACCATAGTCGTTAAATCGCATGATCCGACCAATTCTGATCACCAAAACGGGAAATTACACGACCGGGAAATGAATCATGTAGAAATCGAATTATTTCATCATCATAGATAGAAATAATTACGACACTTTGCAAAAGAAGAAGAAATTAAAATAAAAAAACAAAATTTTTTGTTGCATATAATTTTTGTTATCAAAATAAATCATAAATACCTTTTGAAGTTTTTTGTTGTTAATCCATTTGTTCATCTTACATGTTTCAGAAAACAGTCTCCCGCGCCGTTATGATTTATTTTGTGTCTTTTTTAATTTTTCCGTTTACACAACTGTGTCCTAAAAATATATACAGGGTGGTTCAAAAGTCACCGCAAAGCCTTATAAAGGTGATGGTCGTGTTATTTGGAACATTTTAAACCATACATACTCAGGGACGGATCCAGGAATTTTTCACAGGGGGGGAGATTTTTCAGAATTATTTTTATTTGTTAAATTTTAAAGATTTTTTTCGTTAAATACAAATTCTTTATAAATTTATAACAATGGTTCATAAACTTTTTGCCAATAATTTTCTTATTTCCAAATAATTCGTGGGCCTCAATGAAAAATAAAAAAAAACCGATTGGTTTCAAATTACAACGACAAGATGAGTTAAGTTAGGTAGAGTGAGAAATTTGCAAACATATTTCCGATATTTGGGTTAGGTTCACGCGAATTTATTCAACATAAACGAATAGTTGAATTTGGTTGGGTGAGAAATGTGCAAAATATTTCCATTACTTGGGTTAGGTTTACGCGAGTTTATTCATCACACCACGATAAGTTGGGTTTGGTTGGGTGAGAAATTCGCAAAAATATTTCCGATACTTGGGTTAGGTTCATGCGAATTTATTCATCTTGCGACGACATGTTAGTTTAGGTTGGGTGAGAAATTCGCAAAAATATTTCCGAAACTTGGGTTACGTTCACGAGAATTTATTCATCTTGCGACGACATGTTAGGTTAGGTTTGGTGAGAAATTCGCAAATATATTCCGATACTTGGGTTACGTTCACGCGAATTTATTCAACTTAAACGACAGGTTGGGTTAGGTAGGGTGAGAAATTCGCAAATATATTCCGATACTTGGGTTAGGTTCACACGAATTTATTCATCTTGCGACGACATGTTAGGTTAGGTTTGGTGAGTAGTTCGCAAATATATTCCAAAACATGGGTTAGGTTTACGCTTATTTATTCATCTTGCGACGACATGTTAGGTTAGGTTTGGTGAGAAATTCGCAAATATATTCCAAAACATGGGTTAGGTTGACGCGAGTTTATTCAAAATGCGACGACAGGTTGGGTTACGTTTAATGAGAAATTCGCAAAAATATTTCCGATACTTGGGTTACTTTCACGCGAATTTATACATCTTGCGACGACAGGTTGGGTTAGGTTGGATCAGAAATTCGCAAAAATATTTCCGATACTTGGGTTAGTTTCACGCGAATTTATTCAAGTAAAAAAACTTTATCAAAGAAGACAAAGTAAATCAAATCCGGGCGTATCATCATTATTCATTCGAATACAATATTTGTTATTGTCATCGTTCAGTATATGTATATTATATTAAAATAATCGTGGAAAACAAGAATCTTCGATAGGTTCGTACGTTTTTGTAAACGTTTGATTTACAGTCCGCAAAATACTGGATTAGACGATTTCGTCAACTCTCATTTTTTATATTGGAAAACATGAACATGCAAATGATATTCTCATAGATGAAAATTTACCGATGAAACTTCAAAATCAATCAAATGTCAATTGATTCAACTGAATAATAAGAAGAAAAGCTGAGAAAATAATCGACGAAATTTGAACGGCAAATCATTGATAAGATAAAAATTCACCAAGTATGTATATATAAAGAAGCACCAAAAGGGAGATGAAACCAGTCGATTGAATTTCCAAAAATTATCAACAGTTTCCACGAACAAAATGAGTTTCAAAAGTAAGTTTTCATTTTTGCATATTTAAAATTTCGTAAATGTATCGTTAATAACGATACGCCACTGATTCAGTGGCATAACTAGGCAGTGGTGTAGTGCTAAATTTTGAGGTTCCGGTGCTTTCGATTTTGCACAATTTTATTGTACTTTTTTTGCACAGTACAGTCTACAGGTATCCCCCGATTTACGCGGTAGATACGTTCTGCGAAAACCCGAGTAAATTGAAATTGCGTAAAAAAAAAAGTGTATGCACCCATACAAAAATATGAGATAGGTTCCAAGGCAAAAAAAAATGCGTAAATTGAAATATGAAGTCTATACTGAATGGGAAGATTGGTTCAGGATATCGCGTAAAAAAAATCTAACGAAAAATTAAATTAAATTAAAATAATATTAAAAATATAATTAAATTAAATAAAAAAACGAAATAAAATCTCATCTCATGAGCTTTAGCAACAGATGACACTTTTTTCCTTTTTGTAAGCGATCCAAAATTTCGATCTTTGTTTGTAATGATATGACTTTTCTCTTAACCGGCAACTTTGTAACTTCATTTGACATTGTAGGGCTGTATTAAAAATATGTCTTACAATTAGTGAAAATATACTACGAATGAAAAAATTAAACAAATAAAATGTAAGTATTTTTATCACTTGTATATAAAAAATCACGCGGGAAAGTATTGCGATACGCTTACGCGACAAAAATAAACCTCAGACTAATTAAAATCACGCGGGAGAAAGGGGATAAACGGTCATCAATACCGATTGCGATACGCTTTCGCGATTTAAAAATTAAACCTCAGACTAATTAAAATATTTACTTACGGAAATCGCATAAAGGAAACCGCGTAAAGAAAGGGGATAAACGGTCGTCATTATCGCATTTTGCGACCGTTATTTTATCTTTCGAGATAATTTTTATTTAATTAAATTGATGACATTATGCAATATTGTAATTAATTAATTAATTAATTAATTAAAAAAATATTTGCTTGACCGTATTAAAGTGAAATCGCATAAACCAAGTACCGCGTAAATCGGGAGATACCTGTATAGTGATACGTGATTATCGCATTTTGCGATAAATGCGACATAAAAGCGATAAATGCGATATATTCGAAATTGTCAAAATATGCGAATAGATGCGATTTTTTTTAAAACCGCTAAATAATTTTTCCAAATATCGTTTATCTTAAATGAATGAATGACTAAAGGCAATCTTCGAGGACTCTATGCTCAACTCTTTGTTAGAGATACGTGATTATCGCATTTTGCGATAAATGCGACATACAATAGAAGCGATTGTTGCGGAATTGCATATGCGAAATTGTTAGAATATGCGAATAGATGCGAAATTCAAGCAAAACGCTATTTAAAAAAAATAGATGCTAAAAACACGTATCTCTATTGAGAGATACCTTAACCTTCACAAAAAGCAGATAAAATTCACTTTCATCACTTTCTTCGGATATATGATTATTTTCGTGACGAACAATCCACTTAAAAAAAGTTGACTTTATAATTTAAAATATGCGTAATATATTTGATATTTTAAAATTCCTCTTCATAATACGGAATTTAGTGTGCTTTTTTACCTACCGTAATATTTTTTTCGCATGTTTATTATATCTGGTATATTTTTTGAAATATCAAAAATAGATAATCTTTTGAAAAAAATTTTTCTTGTATTTTTTTCCCCCAAATAGTTCTATAATATCCATTAACCGTTTCGTTGCGATATTTTTCGTTTTACATTCGCAAAATTACCAAAGGAGGGACCTACTAGTAGCCAATGTTATACTTATCATGCATAAGGTAGTTTTTATTTATCTCATCTCGATGAATCTCGTGAAAATAGTTACTTTTCAAAGTTCATTTCGTTACATATTGTTTCAGAAGAAAATGTTCCAACGTTTGAAAAATCGTTTCATGGACGGTCGACGGAAATTACGACACTCTCCGAAAAACTGAATAGCAAAAAAAACAGTAGAGTAATTTTATATGGTCTTTCGGGTATCGGGAAAACACAACTCGTTTTATCTTATTTAAAGGAATTCAGTTCACGTTACCAAAAAACTTTTTGGATCAACAAAGAATCGCCGAACAAAGTTCCTGAAGTTTTTCAAATCTTTTCCGTTTGCGACGGTGGAAGAAACCCTTCGACGATCTCCTGAGAAAGAAATCATAGTAATATTCGACCACGTCAACAGTCGCCAGGAAGTGGCCAAATATTTGCCGAAGGAGATTCCTGCGAAGAATATCACCGTCATCATCACCACCCATGTCAACAGGAAAGGCGAATGGACAGACATGGACACGATGAAATTAGATGGCTTCTCGCAGGAAGATGCCGAAAGCTTCATCGCAAGTCATCATTGCAACGCCGATCGCGAAAAAATCAGCCAACTTATAGCCAAAATGGGAACACACCCGTTGGCTTTAGAACAGGCGTTACAGTACATGTCCAGAGGAAATGCCACAGTGGAAGAGTGCATAAAGATTCTGGACAACGATCCTCTTGCATTGCTCGACTTCAAGCTGGAGGGGAACAGTTACGGCAAAACTGCCTTCGAAACTGTAATTGGAGTAACAAAACAGCTGGGAGATGAAAGCAAGACGAAAGAAGCGATCTGTTTATTGTCGCATTTGGCAACAAGTAAAATTTCGGTCGTTCATTTCTCGAGAGATATCCTCAATGAAATAGAAAAGATGAACGAGTTTTCTCTTTTGCGTTTAGAGGATGGCTTTGTGTACAACGACCGAACAGTGGTGATGATCAACGAAATTAATGTTGATAGAACGATTAAAAGCGAAGATTGTGTAAAAATAATGGACCAATTTTTTGAAAATGTATTTGAGGAAATGGATAGTTCTAGTGTCGGGACATTGATTTCTAGAGGAATGCAAGAGCATTTCGAAAAGTTTTTAAGATATTTAGAAAATAAATACAATGCGAATATTGAGCAAGGTTTAAATAAGTATTTAGAAAAACATTATATTAGATTAAGCTGGAATTATGATTTTGTTTGTAATTACAAAGAACGAAAAGTTATTTTAAATAAAATTTTGTCAGTAACAAAAGGGGCCGGTACTGATGAAAATTCGCAATCTATAGAAATCGGACGTATATTAAGGGACTTAGCTTGGTGTGAATATCAATTAGATAATTATGAAATTGCTGATGAATTATTCGAACAAGCAAATGATAATTTTAAAAATAAGGCGTATCCCAATTCGATTTATATGTTCGATTTTCATAGATTATGGGCCTTAAATGAAAGTGCAAGAGGACATTATCAAAAAGCCGACGAGTTGCACAAACAATCTGAGTTAATTTTAAATAAACTCAAAATGATAGACGGTTTAGAAATGGCGCGTTTATTGCAATCAATGGGAGTGAATAAACGTCGACAGTCAGAATTCGAATTGGCCCATCAGTACTTTGCTTCGTCTATCGAAATATACGAAAAAAATCGAGAGAAGGACGACTTGGAGACGATTAATGTACTATACGGTTGGGCATTGAATGAAAAACTGAGAAAAAATCGTCGCGAGGCATTGGAAAAATTCAACCGTTGTCTTCCTATATTCAAACGTGTATATGGCGATGATCACTTTTTAACTGTGAATACTATCGAACAATTAAAAGAGCTTAATCAAATCTTGGGTAAGTGTTTACTTCAATATGCTTTATTTTTTCATATCGAACCGTCGAAAAGGAAAACTTTCGAGTGCGAATCGGAGAATTTGAATTGAAATTCGTCTCGAGTTTCAAAATTAAATTAGCATTCTACGTTAATATTCAGATTTCAATAGAATATTTTAAAAACGCGATGTTTACCTTTTCGAATAATTTGAAATTGTTAAATTTTCAAACCAATTTTCGACGATCAATAGCGTTTTTCTATGAAAAATAATCGGGATTTTTTTTTATTATCAATTCTAAAAACGTTCAATGTTCTGTTTTGATTGTTTGATGATGTATTTTTTCTCATTTCAGAAAACGAAAAGATCGCCCCAATTCCAATTAATAATGTGAGTAAAACGACAGGGACCAAATTTTGTATCAGATCAGATTTAATATATTTGAATCGTCTTTTTATCTTATTTGCGTCGATAAAAAAATAATAATCATGTTTATTTTGTAGGACTCGTCGGACGATAAAGAATTTGAAAATATATGTAATGATCTGAAAAAGAAATTATCCGAAAATTGTTGATTTTTTTACTAAACCTGCGTCACAATTGAGCGAAGTGAAAGTACGTTAACTTTTGCAAAATCAAACAGTTTTACGAAATATAACACGTTTTAGCCCAGGATAATAATAATTTTTCATGTTTTCTCTTTTAACAGGATCAGATAGAGAAATTTGAAATTCTACTAGTTGAAACTGCTGTGTTGAACAAAGAATTCGATGAGTGAGTCAAATGCAAATCAATACAAATCATAGCGTTTTTAATAACTCATTTGTGTTTTTCGTAGGGTGATCATGAAATATACAAACAAACTCGATAAAACTGAAAAACTCGAGATTCTTAAAAAAGAATGTAATAAAATTTGGAATGAACTTCCAAGCCGAATAAGTCAACTCAAATCGGCACTAGAATTTTTCGATCGATCGACTGATCTATCGTAACTGCATAAATTTTTCTGTAATATGTCGTTGTCGTTGAAATTATTCACGAATTCTGTCTTTCAGAGCATCGATCGATGAGATGAATATAACATTAACTGAAAAAGAAAATATAAATGCGGCAGAGTTCAACATTTACGTAGAAAGAATTCTAGAAACGGACAGCAATGTTTCAGAATTCTATAAAACAGGTGAGTTTTGCGGTCAAAATTATCCTGCTATTTCGGTATCATATTAGCTGTGCCTTTACTTGTTTTATTTTGCACTTTTTAGGTGAAAATTTTGCTGAAAAAAATGCATATCTTGCCGAAAGTATTCGAAATTGTTGTTCTGGTATTAAAAACATATGGGAAATAAAGCAGAAGGCTTTATTAAAAAATATATTAGAAACATTCGAGAAACGGTTAAACAAAATACAAAATAAAAACACAGGTATGTTCAGAAAATATATTACAATGACATATTTCTTTCAAATCTCTGCGGTTCTATCGTTACGATTAATTTCATAATGTTTACATTGTATCTTTTGAATAATCCCTATTAAATGTTGGTTTAATATTTCAATCTGATTCGATACTCTTTTCGACCCAAAACAGATGGAACTTCATCTTCAGACATTATTTCTGAAATAATGTCAGAAAAAAATACATATGAAAAATTGAAAAACTGTAGTGAAAAGGTACCTCGAGAAATCCGGGTGCAAATAATCGATTTTTCAACAAAGTGAGTTTGTCCAAATTTTGTTTAATATAACTCAAAATCAATAAGTTGGGTTTAATTTGAATTTTGTTTTTCGATAGGTATGATGAGTTGCTAGTCTTGATGTTTGAGAAACACAATAGAGAAATTGAGTCTCGAGCACAAGCACGACACCAAAAAATTATAGAGAAAAAAATTTCTGAATTGTCGGATTTTGAAAAAATTTGGACAGTCGAAGAGTTGAGCGATTTTCAAAGTCGTCTTGATTCGATGGAAAAAGAAGCTGAAGAAAGGTTCGTTTTTCGATGTTTGATATATCAAAAACATATTTTTCCTATTGTTATGATTTTAGCGAATTCAGCTATGGTAAACTCTCATCTGAAAAAACTATGCAAGATTTGGGAAAGCTGAAAAATGCGATATCCGAAGCGAAAAGGAAAACTTCCATGAAAATTGTTGAAATTCGCTTTAAGAATGTAAGCCCGTTTCGATACGTTACTTTGAGAGATAAATTATTGATTATTAACTATAAACTACAACTTAATTTTATAGATGGAGGTCAAATTAGAATCAATCAATTCTTGGGTTAGTTCTACTTTGAATCATTTGAACCTCAAAAATGAAACGATTTTTATTTCGGAAAACTTATTAGAAATCAAGGAAAATGAAGTGAGTTATGCTCAGTTTAAAGTAATTGTGAAATTTTTTGTCCTTTTTTCATATTGTTTCGTCGATTTGTGTTTCAGTTTAATAAGTTAATTGACAAAGACATCAAACTTGTATCCAGATCAAAACACAATAATCAATTAGAAAATAAATCCAAACGTGTGGAATCGTTGTTTACCGAATGCAAACAGAAATTTCGACAACGTTCCAATTATTTTAGGTAATAGATTATTTAGTTTGAAATACAATTGTGTTTTGCAGAATATTAAGAGATCGTGTTTATTTTCAGTTTCAAAGAAAAATGTCATACTTTCGAAATATGGATTGAAGATGAAACTAAAAAAATTTCGTCTGCAAACTGTGGAGTTTATTCGCAAACTTTGGAATCGACGAAAAAGTGTTTGATAGATCTAGAACGTTCAATCTGCGGTAAACAATCATTTCGCAATGGCAGTTTTGATTATTTAGTATATTTGAAAATAAAAGTTTGATTCAAAATTTTTTCAGAAAAAAATCAAACCTTTTCCGAATTGAAAGAACACAAAGAAAGGTTTGTAAACGGAAAATCTTCATACTCTGAAGATGTTGGAACGAATTTGGATAGTGGTCGAAACAGCCTGGAACAATTTGAATTTATTAAAAACCGCATTGGAAAAAGTATGCAGTTTTATAAAAATGTTTCGATACGTTTGTGTATCTATATATGTATAATGATAAAAAAAACTTTATCAACTTTTCAGGACATGGAAAACACTGAAATAATTTTAAATTTTAAAGAGAAAACGCAAAATTTGATCAAAAGTTTTTTAAAAAAATACACAAAAATCAGGTATATTTAGTCGTTTTTGATATTTAACTGTAATTTTTCCAACTAAATTATTTTTTTTCTATCGTAGGACTATTTGCTATATGATTGGGAAGGTTTAAATAACGACAGAGTTAATTTTTTTGAGGAAGATATAAATACTCGAACAAGAAGCTAAGAAGTAAAAGTCAAATTCGTTATATTAACTAATCTCTTTTAAAAAAAATGCATTTATGTTTTTTTTTAGGATTATTGCAGATAATCCTGATGCCATTGAAGTTGTCCGTAAAATTGAGAATCTGTTCATGAATCCGATAAAGAAATTTTTGCAAGAAATTCCGAATACGGAACAATTCAAATCAGCGAACGAGTTTTTTGAAAAATCAACGGATTTATAGTAATGCTGGTGAGATAAATTTTCCTTTATCCTATACATCTATTTACAAAGATTTTTTTTAAGTTCAAGGCACAAAAAGACTTTAAATAACGTCGTTGAAGGCGCATCCGAGTTAGACGACAAAATCAAATCAGATATCGATAGTATGAAAAGTGAAATTATCGCTTTGTGCACATCGGGTTAGTGTTTGACAATTTTATCCCAAGTTTTTCGATTATCTTGGAATTCAAATAATATTAATATTTGCATCATTAGGTGACAAATTAGCCTTGGAAGAGAATTTTCTGAAATGCAGCGATAACAAAACGGACGTCAGCATTGCGATGCTTTTACGGTTCCATTCTTGAAACTTCAAATACTGAGGGAAATGTTCATAAGGTGAATTGGACTGATATTTCAAAAGCTTGATTTGTCACATTTTTAATTTATTTGTAATTTTTAAACTGATATAATTTTCAGAATGAACTGTCTGATCTCCAAATGAACAATTTTTTAAATGAAATAGGTAATATGATGGAAAGCAAGTTCAAAGATTTCGACGCCAAAATGGTATTCTTTTTTTTTTTTAATTATTATTTTGTACATATTTAAGATTTTCCAAAAGAATTGATAATTTTATTTTTCTTCTAATTAAAAGGAAACGTATTCGATGCCAAAAGAATTTTTTAACGATGTAAAAAATGGAACGGTTCAACGCTGTGTAAGTATACTTTAAACATTTTCATAATTGTTTCGATCATTCAAATATTATAAAACTGATTTAAATAGTAATATAATATAACGTTATTCGAACAGAATCGATACATTTCAATGTTTTCATTTATTGTTCTTCTATTAAATTTTTAACTCATTGAAGATATTATCTCAAATTTACCCATTAAAAAGTTTCTAAATATAATATAACACAATATGATGTTTGTATTATTCATCTTTTGAAATTCATGTTTAATTTTTTTGAAATTATATCAATCCATCCGCCATCACATTATATGTTATAAGCTTTAGGACTATATTTTCAAAATGTTTTTCACTCTTCAAGTGTGACGTAATAACGTTGATTGACCAAAATAGTATCCTCAAAACATTAAGTGGAATTTCATTTAAAGATAAACAAAATTTTAATTTCAGCTCTCCAACATTGCGATTAACATAAGTAATTCAAATTCATCGACAAATACAAATGAAAACCAGCAAATTAATAAAAATGAAAATCAGCAAATTAATGAAAATGATAATCAACAAATTAATAAAAATTCAACAACAGCTCAAAATAATATGAATGTAAATATACTAGTATATACATGGATGTTCATTCAAATTACTTTGACTCTTTGGATATTAAAGATTTTGTTAGCATCAAGACCTACTCAGTGAGAACTCAACAACAAAATCACTTTAAATAACGATCTGGTAAGTTGTTTGAATCTTCGAATATACTTGCTTGAAATTATTTGTTCTAAATCAAAATGCAATTTTTTCTTATTCGCTTTTCTCGAATTTCAACTTGCTCGACTTTCACTGATTTGAAAAAAAATTGATAAATTAAATGAAAATTAGTGTAAACATATTTTTTTTAAATTTGTTATGAAAATGTCGAAAAATGTTTATTAAACCATATTTTTATTCTTCAGATATTATATATCGCGATGGTGCACAAAAAAAAAAAAAAAAAACTTAATCGCATTGACTTCTGGACAGTTCAGCTATTAATAAAAATTCAACTTCCTTTCAAAGATTAAAATTTCTGATATTATCAGAATTTATTTGAGCTTATTTCATTTATAATCAATATTTATTGTTGTACATGGTGGAAAATAAAACTGCGGTTCATTGAAATGATAACGAATTAACGCATTTTAATCTTATATTTAAATTAAACTGAAAAGTAATGCTAAAGTTGTTGTTGTATACTATAGTATATTACTTAATTGAAAATTTAATGTATCTGTGATATCTTAAGATTAATAAACATTATCATTATTTACAATTAAACAGTGTTTATTATTTATGAATACCATAATATAGAGAAATTCAAATTTTCAAATTAAAATCTAGTATTATATTTTAATAAACTATCCATAGTTTTATTATAATGACCAATTTTTGATCTCCATAATTTTCACGCCCCTCCTACATTTCCCTCTTCTTAGGTTTTAATTGGCGGAAATCATTTTACAGCACTGACAAGATTTGTTGAATTCAACAAATTGCACATGGGCAGCTGACCCCTTCAGTCCGGCCCTGATCACAGTTAATTTTGACTGATGATTATGTTGTTTTTCATATGTCAAACAATTTTTTTTTGTAGGTACGATAGGTACTTGCGTCATAAAAAAATATACTGATTTTTATTTAAATATTGTATCATGTTATGAATGAATAATTAGAACCAGATGATTTACTGTCCATGTCAAGTAATCTTTTCAATTTTCAATCCAAAAATTATTTTTACAATTGAAAAATTAGTCAACTGGATAAAACTTATTGAAAAACATCTCGATTTAAAACTTTTTACACTACATTTGTATTTTTTTTAAATATGATTATTATTTTTAAATTATGTTATTACTAAACATTCGTTATAAAGATATGTTCCAAAAAATAATGACTAATAAAGCAAAACCTCAGCTTAATAATTTCGAACAAATCGAACCAGTTAATTTCTAACAAGTGTTATAAAATTTTCAGCAATCGATTTCATAAATAACAACAAACATTTGCAAAAATTGAACATTTATTAAAAATAATACTATTTACAACGAGATTATCACTTATTCAAAACCTGGGCAAACACTTCAATAGTATGTCCCTTAATTTCAACCGCAGATTTGGATCCGTGCTGAGAATGTGAGTCGACAACCCGTCTACTTGGATCAGTGTATCTTCCCTTTGCAAATGTATAATACACCCGTTGGGCCCCCTTTCGACTTTCGCATCGGTGATGCCTTCTTGGGCCAATTTTCTAACAAACTCGTCCACTTCGAGGTTACTCCATTCGTATTGTACGCCTTTGAGGACGTTCTCCATCGACGGAGGGCTCATCTGCGAGTCTGAAGTGCGGGGCGAAAGTTCATTATCTAAAGGCATTATATGATGTTGGTTATCTCGGATAGTTAACAGGGCAGTGATAGTCGCAGCGTGAAAACCAGGCCGCAATTCTTGAGGAGTGAGCGAAGCCGCCACCTCTGGAGCCATGAAGACGCGATCTTTCCGTCTCTTCAAAGGGAGGCGCACTTCGTTTCCACGTTTAAACGAAAGCACTGGTCTATCCTTTATATTAAAAAATGTATATGTATATTTTTAAGACGGTTTACAAAATTATTTCGAATAAATAAATGCCTGATGACTTACTTCGATCACTAAAGTTGATTTCGGAGGAGCATTAGCAGCTGGGACGACGTATGGTTCAGGTGCCACTAAAGCCTGAGGTCTTAGATCTTTTATCAGTTTATTTGCTTGGGAAAAGTTCAGCGACGTATCGATCGGACAATGATATGCTTTCATGGCGATCGGTTGGAATGGGGCTAAGGCTTCGGTGTATGGAAAATCAGGCTCTGCGTAAGAAAAAAATGATAATTTAAAAATCTGGAAAATAAAATGTGAATTTCATAATAATTTACCTGTAAATATGACAGCATGTAACGGATTGGAGCCCCACATTTCGATGAAATGAACTGCGTCGCCAAATCTCAAACTAGGATGTCCACAAAATACCACGCATGGCTGAAATCACGTTTGATTAATTTTTTAAAAGTCAAGTATGTATATAAATAGGGGACAATGTAAACGTGCATTTTATAAAATAAATGTGCATTCAATAAAATTAGAGTGCATTAAAAAAAATAGTGTGAGCATTTCGCACGAACATTGAAATATATACATACATTCGAAAATTTACTTTGATCATTGGAAAAAATATCTGTACCTTAAAACGAATAAAACGTGCATTGGAATGAATATAAATAAAAGATTAATAACGCCATAAATGTAAACGCTAATTGCACGACCATTTTTCACAACTTTCATAATAGAATCAAAAATGGACCCGAATTGTTAAAATTTTAACAAAAGGAAATTTTGATAGTTGACAATTGTATTTTATTGTTTATGGAAAAAGACTTTATTCTGTCGACGTTGCCACTTTTTGATCATTTCAATTCCCAAACTGATTTTTTTTATTGATCCTTTCATATTTGTTAATGCTCACATTACAATGCCGAAATTTTTTTTTTATAACACACTACAAATAAAACGATGCTTAACACAAAACTCTTTAATGCACATAGTATATTATTCTAATGCACAAATAATTCATATCACAGTACAATGTATACTTTTGCAATGTACACTCAAATTGCACCCGTATATAATAAATATTCACCTGTCTGAATTCCGTACTGAAACCGTCGGCATATATATTTTTGAAATGTTTCAGACGAGCGTTCCGCACCAAAAACGCGTGCGGAAAAGGCTCTTCGGGTAAATACACTTTGCTCTGTTTAGCGCTGGACAACCACTCTGCCAATATATTAGAATACGCTAAAGAAGAATCGGCCACGGGCGATATGAAAAACATCGGTATTTGCGTCAAGCCACTATTGTCCAAATGTCCAGACAAACATTCGAACAAGTCGTAAACTACGCCGCTCGGATAACACGGAATCAAAACCGATCCTCCGGCACGCAGAGTGAGAGCTGAAGAGAAGAATTCGGAATGAGCATATATGTTATAGGCGGTTTCTAATTCAGGCAATCTCTAATGTTATAATCTGCGTACTAACAAATATTATGCTTATGATTTAATGCTCATATTTAAATCCGTTAATACACGTGTATGTGACGATTTTGAAAATTAATTATGTTAAAGATTGCCGGGATTAGAAACTGCCCATAACATATACACTAGTTATCAAATATATTAGCCCGCCATTATTTTTTCCAAATCATATATTTTTTAACGAATTTATCATTCTAATTAACTTTTAAATAAAGGATAATATCATTTTAAATGTATTTAGATGAATAAATAAGATCAGAAAAGGCAGAAAGTATTTTTAAGAATTTTTAATAGAATGGAAATATAGAAAAAAATCTATTTTTTGTTTTATGTGACATTTTTCGTTTCAGTTAATCGAATTTTTTCCTTTTTATTTATTACTTTTTATTTGTAAAATCATAATGCTTAATCAAAAAATGCATTGGATATATATTTTTCTTTTAATTTTTATAAAAAAAACAGCATTTGATTTTCGCACTTTTTGCATCACGTTTTCATCTATGATTTCAATTTCATGTTAATGTTTTAACAAATTTCCAGCATTTTTTTAATCAATTTTATAATAAAACATAATTTATTAGTATATGACAATAGAAATTTAAATACAATTATGAATTTTAAATTAACAGAAAATAAAAATGAAAGCAAAAAGAGCAAAACTCAAACACTGTCTTTTTTTATGAAAACTAAAAGCAAAATAAATATCCAATGAATTTTTTAATTAAGCATCATTTCACCAATAAAAAACGAAAGAATTCGATTAACTGAAACGAAAAATATATATCACATAAAACCAAAAATAGATTTTTTTTCTATATTTCCATTCTATTAAACATTCGTAAAAACATTTCCAGTCACTTCCGATCTTATTTATTCATCTAAATACATATAAAATGATATTATCCATCATTCAAAAGTTATTTTAAGTGATAAATTCATTAATAAATATATGACATTGGAAAAAATACGGACGGGCAAATATATTTGATCGATAGTATAGAACATTTGTATGGTGTATCAAAAAAATAAGTATGTTATTCACATGCGTTCATGCACAAGTCGCCGAGCATGTTATCCGGATTATGTGCAGGCGTCTGTGTGAGCCCTGCGATTATCAACAAGTCTGCGTTCTTGAGTGCAGCTTGATTTATCGGTCGGGGATGCGTCGTCAATGTACTAGAGCCGCTCACGTATGCGATTTTTTCATGAGACGAAGTAATTACCCAATTGCTCGAACCTAAACAAAAGCCTGAACTCACCGGCATAACTTGTAACGCTCCGAAAACGTCCTGAAAGTATTTTTCATTTGATATTTTTGTATTAGAAAATTCAAAGCAACGAATCTTTTGAATATAATTACAATTTTTTCATCGTAGCCCACAATTCGGACTCTAGATAATGCTCTAGCTAATGTTTCCGTGTTGTATAAACGTTTCCATGAACGTGGTTTGAGCGCTTCGCTTAACGGACTCGGGAGGAGATGCAGTACTTCTTTCCATTGAGTGGCGACTGCTGCTTTCGGTGCTTGTTCAATAAATTCTACTAGTTCTTCGAGGAAAAATCTGAAAAAGTTAAAATATATTAATTTATATTTGTTTGATTTTATGCAGTAAAACAGTTTTCATCAAAATATATTAAAATTTATGACTTTATGGACCAACGATCAAAGCCAACTTTAAATAAGTATATCTGAAACCCTTTTTACATGTTTTGAAATAATACAATTCAAGAAAATTTTTTTTAACGGTTTCTTTTCACATTAACACGATTTAAAAATAAAAAAAGGTATTATTATACCATAATGATAAAACTAGACCAGGCCAGTATATAATTACAGTTATTTTATGAAAATTTATAATTTTTTTTGATAATTTCACAAGATGAAATTTTACCACATTACACATTTTTTATGAAGTATATTTGGATAGAAATTTTATATATTCTCGATATATTTTTTTACATGGTAATCTCTGGAACGTATTTCTTATATAAAAAGAGATTGGGTTGAATTTTATAAGTCATAATATACCTTCCGATCTGCAAGGTTGGTTCCGTAGCATAAACGACACCTTTAAATCCAGTCCCTTCAGTTATAAAAGGTAGCGACATCATACAAGTGTAATTTGAGATCAATATAACGTGCAGTTGGGAGAAATCGATAACTTTATCCAAAGGAGTGCAGAATTCGGGAGCGCTATCTACAAACACTCTTCCACAACACTCCTTCAGTTCCTGTGAAACGTTTCAAATGTTTTATTATTAAAAATTTGTATGAAAACTCGGAGCGGAAGTAAAAACTGACCCCTTCCAATAGTGGATCGTTTATGTGCGGCGGCATGAACGAAGGCAGTGAAGAAAGACGAGCACTCGGGACTAATGGCAATGGCAAAAAACATAATGCCGAATGAGCTGAAAGGCCGCAGTCTAGCATGAGATACAATTCTTTGAAGCTTATAACCAAGCATGGTTTTGCGGCGTCGTTGCTTAAGCTATACTGAAATAAACGTTCATAATTGAAAAAAAATTGTTATTCAATGAAAATTATACGAAATTTCAATAAAAAGCAAACCAATTTCATCGTGATTTAATTAAGACAACACCACGCTTTCACAACGCCGGTTTATTATTGTTTGACGTTTAGTTTTGACATTTCATGTAATATATTCTGGTCTTAAAACGTTACTTATCGAACATTACATTTTTCGCCATTTTATGAAAATGTTGGTTCCCAGACGTACGCACACACGACGACACGCACACACGACACAAGCATACATGTATTCGAAATTTTCAAAATGTTCAAATTAAAGTGGAAAACGTTTAACACGGATCTGAAAGGGTCAAAATATGTAATTCGTGTTAACTCCCCCACGACATGTACCCCAGCGTCTTGTGCGTCAGTATGATTTGAGTAAACATGGTAAAGGTTCACAAAACGCTACGCAAATCCAATAGAAAAAATGCTATTGGCGCAAATAGGTACCTACATGTGGTTGTCATGATCCGCGAGCTATTCATGGTCATCGGTGTGCGCTAATCTCGTGTACTCTAGTGTCTTATACGCTAATGCGATTGATCAAACATCCGTCACACCGATTCCAATTCCGATTCGAAAAACGCATCGCAAACCCAATCGCGAAAATGACGTATCACCAAATCGCGCAAAAACGTATGGCTACCATAATCCGCGAGCTGTCAGTACTAATCAGTATACGCTAGCGTCTTGTGCGCTAACGTCATTTGAGCCAACATCATGCACCCTAGCGTCTTATACGCCAATGCGATTTGAACAAACATACAAAAGATTTACAAAACGCATCACAAACCCAACCCCGAAAATGACGTACCACCAAATCGCGCAAAAACATGCGACTGTCATGATTCGCGAGCTGTCAGTGCTAATCAGTGTGCGCTAGCGTCTCGTGCGCTAGCGTCTTGTGCGCTAACGTCATTCGAGCCAACATCATGCACCCTACCGTCTTATACGCTAATGCGATTCGATCAAACATCCGTCACACCGATTCCAATTCCGATTCAAAAAACGCATCACAAACCCAACCCCCAAAATGACGTACCTATCACCAAATTGCGCCAATACGTGTGGCTACCATGATCCTCTAGCTGTCAGTGCTCATCGTTCCTCGGTCGGCTCTGGTCGTCTCTGTCATGCGCAGATGGCCCTCTACGTAGTGGCCGCGCTGCTGACCCTCGCAGTCCGCAATGCTCACTCTTCAGGCGCGGACATCGCGCTCGACGCAAAAGCCACGCTCCTGCACCGCATCGACAGCCTCAACCTATTGATCTACACTTGCCTGCTCACGCTCACCGTACTCACGATATGGGTGTTCAAGCACCGCAGGGTCAGCTGGCTGCACGAGACGGGCCTGGCCGTCATCTACGGTCGGTATCCATTCTTCGGTTTTTTCAGATTGGCGAGTATCCGTTGTTTGTAGGCTTTTGTAAGGTTCGTGTTGAACTTTGCGGAGTGAGCTGGTAGCGCGAGATAGGCCTGGCCGTCGTCTACGGTCGGTATCCATTCTTCGGTTTTTTCAGATTGGCGAGTATTCATTGTTAAGTTGTTAGTAGGTTTTTGTAAGGTTGGTTTCGAACCTTGTTAGCCAGTTGCGCGAGATAGGTACGGTCGGTATCCATTCTTCGGTTTTCAGAATTCATTGTTGGGTTTTGAAAGGTTGGTGTTGAACGTTCGGAGTTAGCCAGTTGCGCGAGATAGGCGTCGTGGCCGTCGGTATCCACGGTCGGTATCCATTTTTCGGTTTTTTTCAGATTGGCGACGGTCGGTATCCATTCTTCGGTTTTTTCATTCATTGTTGGGTTTTGAAAGGTTGGTTTCGAACGTTCGGAGTTAGCCAGTTGCGCGAGATAGGCCTGGCCGTCGTCTACGGTCGGTATCCATTCTTCGGTTTTTTCAGATTGGCGAGTATTCATTGTTGGGTTTTTGAAAGGTTGGTTTCGAACCTTCGGAGTTAGCCAGTTGCGTGAGATAGGCCTGGCTGTCGTCTACGGTCGGTATCCATTCTTCGGTTTTTTCAGATTGGCGAGTATTCATTGTTAAGTTGTTAGTAGGTTTTTGTAAGGTTGGTTTTGAACCTTCGATGTTAGCTGGTTGCGCGAGATAAGCCTGGCCGTCATCTACGGTCGGTATCCATTCTTCGGTTTTTTTCAGATTGGCGAGTATCCGTTGTTTGTAGGCTTTTGGAAGGTTGGTGTCGAACTTTGCGGAGTGAGCTGGTAGCGCGAGATAGGCCTGGCCGTCTTCTGCAGTCGGTATCCATTCTTCGGTTTTTTCAGATTGGCGAGTATTCATTGTTGGGTTGTTAGTAGGTTTTTGTAAGGTTGGTTTTGAACCTTCGAAGTTAGCTGGTTGCGCGAGATAGGCCTGGCCGTCATCTACGGTCGGTATCCATCAGTGGCGGCTCGTGAAAATTTGTAGTGGAGGGGCTGCAACAATGAAATTGAAAATAATACACATGTTTTCATGTAAAAAATACGAAAACGTCATCATCAACACATCAAGAATCAAAATATATATTGCATACACCTATATACATATATACACCTATACAAGACGAATATAAGAATTTAAAAAAAACTTTACACAGGGAGGGCTGCAGCCCCCCAGCCCATTAGGACGAGCCGCCACTGGTATCCATTCTTCGGTTTTTTTTCAGATTGGCGAGTATCCGTTGTTTGTAGGCTTTTGGAAGGTTGGTGTCGAACTTTGCGGAGTGAGCTGGTAGCGCGAGATGGATCTGGCCGTCGTTTACAGTCGGTATCCATTCTTCGGTTTTTTCAGATTGGCGAGTATCCGTTGTTTGTAGATTTTTGAAAGATTGGTGTCGAACTTTGCGGAGTGAGCTGGTTGCGCGAGATAGGCCTGATCGGTATCCATTATTGGGTTTTTTGTAGGCTTTTGTAAGGTTGGTGTCGAACCTTCGAAGTTACCTGGTTTCGCAAGATAGGCCTGGCCGTCGTCTACGGTCGGTATCCATTCTTCGGTTTTTTCAGATTGACGAGTATCCATTGTTGGGTTGTTTGAGAGTTTTTGTAAGGTTGGTGTTGAAAGTTTGGGATGAGCTGGTTGCGCAAGATAGGCCTGGCTGTCATCTACAGTCAGTATCCATTCTTGTTTTTTTTTTAAGATTGGTGTTGAACCTACGGAGTCAGCTGGTTGCGCGAGATAGACCTGGCTGTCGTCTAACGGTCGGTATCCGTTCTTCGGTTTTTTTCAGTTTGGCGCGTATCCATTCTTTAGTTGTTTGTGGGTTTTTTAACACTTTACCGACCGGAAGCAATGGCTGTTGGATTTACCTTAACGACCGCACGTTTTTTCAAAAAAATATCCTTTTTTGCGCAATTTACTTAAATTGTTGTAACTTTATTATCAATTTATTAATTTTTACGAAACTTTCTGAAATTATTCATTGTGAATGTGTTTACGTGTAAATGGAAAAAAAATCAATTTTTTTTTTAAATTAATTTAATCCAGAAATACTTTCAAATAATTACATATAAAATAATAATAATAAATGTTTAGAATCACTGGCACAGCACTCATATTCGTTTTAGGACTAAAACCGCATGAATCAAGGACATAAACGCCTATGGGTCGCACCATTAACATGTTTTTATTTTTATTACATTGTATAATTATTACAATTCACAAACATAAGAACATCAAATAGTTTTAATTCACGATTAATTCATCAATTAGATTTTAAAAGTTTCGATACCTTACAATCAGTCGGCTAGCGCTGTCTTGCACATTTCATTGAAATGTGCAAGACAGCGTTTTTTTTATTTTAAATATAAAAACTATCATATTGTTACGTTGTAAAATATTTATGAGTGGCCCTTCAAAGATATGCATTATTTTATTTGGCCCACCAAGTGATTTCATCTGGCCACCACTGGTGTAAACTATGTTGTTACGTTTAATTTTATCAGTTTTGCCATATAGGGCGCCAAATTTTTATTATATGGCTGTTGTTACCCTATTTGCAATTCTAAAATATAATTTCCACCATTATGTATGATCTTTTTCAACCTATCTGATAATATTTCAATGCTTCGCTTATAAAAATTTACAGGTTTTATAGACTAAATACTCACTCTGTATATTTTCAACCTCATCATATTTTTTTAAATTTTTCATCAATCAAATAGTATTGTGTCTATCCGATAAGACGATAGTCAGACGGAGCAATATCTACATAATAATGAAGTTTTTACATGGTCTTCCACTTCTAGGGCTATTTTTAAAATCAAAATTTCCCGATCAAAGTTTTTCAAATCATCTTCGACACTTACAAACATCCAAATAAATCCATTATGCCACAAATATTTCTAATGGCGGTTTTTGTAGTATTTTTTTCAAGTAATGATAAATCGTTAAATTTTCGAATAAATTCTTCACTCGGTAAACTGATTAATTTTAAATTGTGTTATCATATTATTAGTCACAACTCATTCTTGATTAGTATAGTCATCGAAATAACTCAAATGGACAACAATCGAAAATGCAAGTAATCTCTGTAAACGGTCAACCAAAAAAAATATATATTACTCTACGATGTTCCTAATATGTACATTATTTTAACTATTAGGTCACCCTAATTATAGCTATTTTCTTTATCGATATTTATTCGTATTTGTTCTTTATTGTTTCTAAATATGATTAATTTCTATAACAATACTATCTTATCAAATTGTTTCGGCAAGTATTTTATATCTCCTAATCATATTGACTTATTAAAATTAATATATGTTTATACTTATATGTTTAACTATTGTTTTTTTTACCAAATATTCACAGGTTTGATTGTCGGCGCTATTATAAGATATGCTGGAACCACCAGCAAGATTTCTCACATCACCGTTGTGCCAGAAAACAACACTAGATACAATATGACGTTAGCGCCTGATATGCTATGGCTTAAATTTCCGGGAAATTTGCAGTCTTCGATTCCACCCAGTACGATCGTTTCTAATATAATAAAGAATCGTAATCGAAAGAATATTATCAGCGTGAATTTCTATTACAGATTCCGGTTCTAATATGCCTTCGCCGAATAAAACATACGCTTATTCGTTCACCGGAGAAATAGTAAAGATGGAAGACAACGAAATCGACTTGAAAGCCACGTTCGATCCGGAAATATTCTTCAACATCATTCTCCCGCCGATAATATTCCATGCCGGTTATTGCTTGAAACGGGTATGATATTTTATTATCAAAAAAGTATTTTTATATAAATCTGTTCTAACGTCATATCGGTGAAATTTCCAGAAATACTTCTTCCGCAATCTCGGCGCTATCCTCACGTACGCCATAATCGGCACGACCATGTCGTCTTTCTTCATCGGGCTCTTGATGTACGGTTGTGTCCAGCTGATGCCGCCTCATCTCGCGGGCGGGTTCACGTTCCTCGACACGTTGTACTTCGGAGCCTTGCTGAGCCCCACCGACCCACTGACAATATTGGCCATATTTTCAGATCTGCACGTCGACGTCAATCTGTACGCTCTCGTTTTCGGTGAAAGTGTTCTTAACGATGCGGTGGCTTTGGTGTTGAGCGGGTACTCACAATTTTACTAATACAGTATGCTCTCGATTATTGGGGTAATGCTGGAGAAGACAGGCACGGATAATCTGATAAAAAATAATTTTCTATGTCCAGATTTTTATGTACGTTATTGCAGGTGGGAAGTAAGAAGGGAAAAGAGCCACCAGTTGCAAATATATGAGTTTTATTTTTGAAAGTGCTATTAGTCCATTTTTGGAAAAAAATAAATATACGTTTTGGTTAGATAATATCTTTTTCTATTCATTGCAATTTTCATAATTTCTTATCATTGAAAATGGTGAAGTATTGCACCAGTGGTTGACCATGTATCAGTAATTGTCTACTCAGAAAATCATAAAAATTAAGGTTTTTTTAAGACGATAATCTTTCGGAAAGGTTGCGATAGATTAGCTGTTTATTACATCTCATTTATCGCATCCTTTTTGAAAGATCATCGTATTTAAAAACCATAATTTTTACGTTTTTTTTAAGAAATGGTCAACCATTGGTGTCGTTACCTTATAAGTCCATTTGTAGTTAAAAAATCGATTATTTTCTTAAATATTGACAGTTATATTTTTTAACCTGAATTAATTTGCATGTGCCAACATTTTTATACTTAAAATATCTCACAATATAAACAAATAGACTTATTTCGATTTCAAAAACATTTGCCTCATATGGTATGTAATAGAAAACATAAAGACTTTCTATCAAGATTGTTATCATTCAAAAATACAATATTTTAAATACATTTATAAAATTAATTGAATATATTTAAAGCACGGATGATCCGTATCCGAATAATCGAGAATATACTGTACACATTAATGGCTTTCAGCGTCGAAATGGTATTAGCTTGATTAATTTTCAGAGCCATTCAAAATTATGGAGAGAGATATGCCGGCTCTGGAGGTTTCGAAACTGTGGCGTTCTTCCGAGCCTTTGGTGACTTCATCGGAATATTCACGTTGTCGTTATTAATTGGTGCTCTAATGGGTTGCCTCACAGCATTAATATCCTTTTAATAATTATATTAGTCATTTTCACTTTTTTGTTATTAATTAATATGTATTTAGATGATTCGCTTTTACTACCAGATAAATTTCCTTAATGTTATGTTTACTTGACCAAGTTTACTCACGTTCGAGATTTTCCACTGCTTGAATCAGCCTTATTTGTATTAATGTCGTATAGTACATTTTTGATAGCGGAAGTAGCAGAATTGACTGGTAATTTAATTTTGATAGTTTTGCGATTGAATTTTTTGTGACAAAAAAATTATCTGTTTTCAGGAGTCGTAGCGGTGCTGTTTTGTGGAATATGTCAAGCTCATTACACGTACAATAACCTTTCGGAAGATTCTCGGCTGCGAACGAAGCAAATATTTGAACTGTTGAATTTCCTCGCAGAAAACTTCATATTTACTTATATAGGTGTATCGATGTTTACGTTTCCTAAACATCACTTCGATCCGTGGTTTATCACGGCGGGATTTGTATCCTTTTTGTTTACTTAAGATACTCTTAATATTATTGCTAGAACGTTGAACTGTCGATATTGTGTCCTTATTGTGCAAAATAAAGATATGTGCCGCACTAGGTAGAGCTATTAACATTTATCCGTTATCGTTTCTGTTGAACTTGGGGAGGAAACCAAAGATTTCGTGGAACTTCCAACACATGCTGTTTTTCGCAGGTAATTTTGTTTTTGTAAATGGCACACTTTCAATTTAAGAGTTCTAATTATTCTATTCTAATAAGTAATAATTGAATGAATTTTTTTTTTAAATATTCTTATATATTTTATGTTACGTTTGTGTAATGTCCATGTCCAAGTCCATGAATGAAGCAAAGAATCTTGCTTTTTCTATGAAATTTAACATCTAGTGGCGTGTAGGCGCCATATATTGTAAGCGCATCGTTTAATTTCCTCTGTCAAATATGACAGTTGACGTGTCTTACGACATATTTGTGAAAAGAATAAAAATTTTCTTATAAAATATTTGGAAATTTTGGCACATAAATGGAAAAAGGTTCGTCATCACTTTTATAAGACATATCAACTGTTATATTTGACAGAAAACGTTAAATGATGAGACTATTATATATAATAATATAATGCGCTTATACACCATCAGATGTTAAATTTCATAGACGAAGCAAAATTCTTTGCTTCGTTCATAAACGAAGCAATTACACAAACGTTGCATAAAATATATATAATATATCATTTGATACTCAATTTGTCTTTGATGAACTCAACAACGTAAATCACATTAATTTTCCTGTTTTTCATACGAAAAAAATTTTAAAACAATTATATGTTGAAATTCTAATCAATACAATATTTTTTTATCTGAAAAATTTAAAATACTTCTACGTAAAAGTCTACTGTACACATTTATAATATCTTACACATTACATATATCTACTGTACACATTTATAGTATAAATATATATATTTTATTTAATAGGTTTACGCGGAGCCATGTCGTTTGCATTAGCGATTCGCAACACAGTATCAGATGTGCGACAAGCAATGTTGACCACAACATCGTTGATCGTGATATTCACAGTTATATTTCAAGGCGGTGCAACAATGCACGTATTGAATTGGTTGAAAATACCGTTAGTACCGTTCGATTGCTTTATATGTAATATATGTAATGTGATAACAACATTTTACGATCCATGTTTCCGAACAGGTTTGGTTTGAACGAAGAAACCGAAGCATTACCTTATCAGGGAGTGAGAAGCGTATGTAAATTTATTGTTTATCTGTAATGATGTATTTTAATTTGTTTCCGAAGTAATCATAACATTTCCGTACCTTGTTTAATTTTTATGGTTTGTGATGCTTTTCAGCACTAAATATTATCGTTAACACAAGTATTACATAGATATTCCTTTCGAACGTTTATCACTTATTCATAAACACACTAGTATTAATTTCGCTTTTAATTTCTTTTCTTCTGCAATACAAATTTTTAATAATCTGTTATTTTCGGATACAAATTTTTGATTAATTTTGAAGCAATATTTTCAATATTTTTCCGAGTTAAAATATTCAGCAAAAGGCTTACAGTTTTTAAATATCGAATGAAACACTAAACTTTTATTTTGTTCGTGAATATACGGTGTCCCTCGTTTAAAACGGTAGTTAAGTTTCGTGAAACTAAATCGTGTTAAACGAGTCATATAAATGTATAGTCAAGAAGGAGATAGGTTTTTTTATATAAAAAATAAATAAATGTATCAGTTTTTGTGTCGAAATCATTGAAATTGTATCCGAGCTTTCGTTATCACTTTCGGTTTCATTTTTACTTATAATTTATTGAAAATGAGTGATTTCGTTAAAAAGACTTCAAGAAATCAAATGTATACAAAGAATACATATTGCTTTTCTTTAGATATCGTTTTTTAAATAGATAAAAAGGGCATAGATGTATTGTAAACATAATTTTAGCTCGGTGAGACAATTTCATCAAAAAACAATTTTTTCAACGAAACAAAACGTATTAAACGAGGGATACCTGAAAAAATTAATATAAAAAAAAATTAATTTTCACATTAGTTCACCATTATTGTATGTCGAATATCATTATTTTGTTTTGCCGTATTCGAAACCATCGATTTTTTGTCATTTTGTGTTCAACGAAATTCATTTTGTCTAATTTTTGTTTCATTCGATATGCCGCTGTCGCAAAAGGTTTACAACTCGACTGAGAATACTTCAGGGGTATGTAACAATGTGATTTGGGTTTTTCAGCTTATCGTTTAATTTGATTTTGGCCCTGTTCATTTTTAGTCTTGCCTCATTTCATGCTTTGTGTATTCGAGCGTTGTAACCATTGTATGTTTCATTATCGAAACAATTTTTTTGGCACTTTTCTGTTACGCGGTGTCATTTTTCGGATTGTTCGGATCTCAACTTGTTCTTCTGTATCGTTTGAGTACTTTTTTGATCCGCTGCGTTAAAGACGTCAATTTCGACGATCAGTCCACAGCTTTTAATATTTTGTTTAGGTTAGGTTAGGATATTATAGGTTTATTTGAATGTCACACTACTACTGAGCATTATATTTATATAAACATGGTGGTAAACGATCTATAAAAGATTTTTTACTTGCGTGATAAAAAAGGCGTGTATTTAATTGATCAGTAACTTATTCAACTTTTGATCAGTAAATATTTTGAAATTATTAGTGATTATTATTAAATGATCAGTACGCTGTGATCAGTTGTTACATACTCGGTTATAAATTTCTCATTTTTTACTGACCTCTTTTGTAATAAACGGTAACTAATTATTTAGCTGGTTAATAATAACTAAAATGATCAGTAAAAAATTGTTAAATGATAAGTTAGGTTAGGTTAGGTTAGGTTTAAGTTAAAGTTAGGTTAGGTTAACTTACTACTACGTGTGACTACATTGAGACTTGATCCAACAAGTTCAAACAGGTTTCCACGTGCACAGAACCGAATAACAACCATATACTTTGTTTTTACTGATCAAAATAGTATTTTTTTACTGATCAATTGAATACAGGCCATTATAAACTAACCGAATAATTTTTCACCATAAAAAAAGGTTTTTTCCCATTTGAAAACTACGTATATCATAATCAGAGTT
This sequence comes from Hydropsyche tenuis, assembly GCA_009617725.1. Lineage (NCBI taxonomy): Eukaryota > Metazoa > Arthropoda > Insecta > Trichoptera > Hydropsychidae > Hydropsyche > Hydropsyche tenuis. The sequence continues at coordinate 887,428 of VTON01000060.1, forward strand.
TCTGTTTCGTCTTGGTTATGTTAGGTTAGGTTTTCATTTGATTATTATTATTTGATGTGGCTATAAAAAAATATGGAATACAATAAAATAAATAATATTTGAACAATATCACCTATAACAGAAAAGTGCCCTATTTTTTTCTTTTAATATTGAATATACGTAGATACGTTTGTCGAAATCCGAAACAAAAAAAATCACATTTGATTGTTGGCAATTTTCAGCCTATGGATATGGGATTGCACTTGCATCAAATGGAGGTTTCGAGACACGATAGCGACGTGGTAATAAACCGACTCTCATTACTAATTTCTTTATTAATCCTCACCGAAAGGATGCTTAGCTGATAATTTTCATTTTTTTTTTTTCAACACGAATGCTTTTTTCATCACGTATTTCGTCTTTTCACCTGTAAACATTGATCAGTAACCGATGCACTATGATTAATATGTCGTTTTTCTTTCTGTTAACTTACTAATAATGAAATTTGGCTTTTATTTTATGTTTATAGCCTTTTTGCATGTCGACTGTTGGGGTAAATTGGAATACGTCATCAAATACTATAGACTTGCCGACACTAACCGTAGGTTATTTTTTACTTAATACACCACTTGGAGCTATTGTTTTGTTAATTAGCACTCGGACATATCCGTCACCGTAATTAGACAATGTACATAGAATTAGCTTTATTTTGAATTAACAACATTTAACAAATGCATTTTGAATCATCTTTGAATAACTCACTAGTAAATTAGAATATGCTTTTCTCTATTCTTTCTAAATCAATTTTTTTTTAATATTATGACATATTCGCATGCTTTTGTATCGTTGAAACGTTTCTTTAGTATATTTTAATGTATTGTTTTATCCGATAGGAACCGAGTAGTCGTCGTACTTCAGGCGGAGGAGACAAAGCTGTATTGGCTCGCGTTTGGGGCGGTTTAGATACTCGTTATCTTAAACCTTTGCTGACTCACGCTCGACCCACACTTTTAGATACACTTCCAGTGTGTTGCGCTCCATTGGCGCGTCTTTTGACTACGACGCAACAAATGACGCAACCGGTACATTATTGTCGTTTTTATGGTGTTGAATGTTCTAGTTTTTAACAGTTGAGGAGTTGTTGTTTAAGTCCGTTTATAAAGATTTGCATAAGTGTAAAAATATTGGTACGCATGTAAATTTTTTTTTATTGATAACATGTTGAAGTTTATTGTACAAAAATAATCGATTTTTTTTAGCTACAAATTGACTTATTCCATTTTGAATAATGATAAATTATGAAAAATATAATCGATTCCAATTTAAAATTTATATTATGATCGAAATTGGCTTTTCTGAAATGTATTTTTTAGAATAAATAATATGTGTTATGCAAACTTGTAAGTGTATTAAAATTAACTTTATTGAGAATGAATTGCAGTTATATTATAATGGATTTATAAAAAGGGTTTTTAAACAACCACTTTTTCGAGTTGATCCGCTCCATGCTCCGATTATGTTTAATTCATTTTTAAAATATAAAAATACACAAATAATTCAACTATATCACTATGAAGCAGGAAAAAATAGTAGTAAAATCAATACAATCTGATTATAATTAAAAATTTGATTGATGTCAAATTTTTAATTTAACATTTTAATTCAAAGCACTGGAGCAATATAAATTTCTATGCTCTGGCTCCGCTCCTGCTTTGGGTAAAAATACATTGCTCCACATCCTCCATGCTCCTACTCGTGCTCTGTTCCAAAGCCCTGCTTATAAACAGTAAAAGTACGAAAAATAATTGACTTTGTAAAGAAAACTAATAGCAAACTTATTCATCCTTAACGAACAAACAAATCGAATAATTAAAAATGAATACGAGAAAAAACTTGTTTAATTATCATTTATCGCAAATGGACTTAATTCAATTAAAAAAAATTGTATAGTTCAACTAATTTTGATATATTCATGAAGATATTGTTCGTTGATTTTGAATTCTAATATAAAAAGTTGTTTATATCTAACCAAAGCGTAACTTAATCTTACCAAACGTTCATTTTTACCGAAAATGGACTTGTACCACTTTCAAAACAACCGGTTCATATAGAAAACAAATATTTCATTGTAAAATATTGACTTTTCAGGACACTACGATGAAACAAACCGATTCCGATTCAGATCTGTGTATAGAAGATTCCGCGTCAGACATCCGCAGAGGACCAAGGGTAAATATTCGCTTTAATCGGAGCCTGTCATGTTTTTTCGATGTACGTACTTAACATTTATTTTGCATTTTATTTTTTTTTTCTTTTTACTTTCAGAACGAAACCAACAACTTTAGTGGAAATGTTTGAGATGATTTTTTTTTGTGATATTTCGTTATGTTTAGCAAATTTTTATTATTATTTTTTGATTATTTTGCGACTTTAGTAGTTAAAATTTTCGTTGTTGAATCGTTTATAGTACATGTTCATCTGTGTAATCGAAGTTTCCTATTTTGTATGCTGCTAGCTGGAGCCAGTAGGGCAAGTCGCGACACGCGTCATTATGGACGGTCTCACCGGCAGCAACATTTAAATCATTGCAATGTTCCTGGCTGTGAAATATGGAAAAAATAAATAGTCGTGTGAAAACACGTTATCGAGTCTGTGCCAGAAAATTCGCTTAAAATCATTTGTAAGCTTAGCCTATTATATTCCAGTGTCAATATTACCAAATATATACTATATATATTAATTTTGAAATTTTACGCATATATTTATAAGAATATTGTAGAATGTATTTTACTCTATGAAATTTTATAAAAGACATTTTACAAAATGTGTATATTATATTGACCTTTCAAGATTTTTTTTCATAAAAATGTTTAAATATCGCAATTTTAAAATCTTGAATGTGAAAAGTTATTTTGTTATTATTTTTTTTGTTATATTGTTAGTTGTATGTAAAAACTTAAAACACAAAGTATATAAGTTATGCACTAGGTGCGATTCTTTTCCATAAAATAAAGTCAACGCTGAAATTTCTATAATTGGATCTTAATTAATGATATTGTCGTTGAAGAGTTATGATTTTCGATTGTGATCAAATGAATCTAATAATATATTAGAATATTATTTTTACTAAGTAAACATATTCATATATTAGGTGGATAAAAACGTACCTATTTTTCATTTCAAATGAATGTGATCTAAATTTATTATACATAATTTAATTAAATTATATATATATATATATATATATATATATATTTAGTACAAAGTCTTTTCAACTTAGTACTAATTTTCATGTGTGATTTGTATTGTGTGAAAATACTTAATAAAAATAAATTTAAAAAAAAAATTCTTTTAATTTTACAATAAGTTATTATACCTATAAAACGAAAAAGCTATAAAGGGTTAGGGTTAAGTATACAAAATAATTATAACGACCTGAAAAAGAAAGATTCTATGAATTTTTATTTAATTTTACCGCCATTGTGACGTTTAATTCACTACGGGTATGACCAATAGAGGGAAACCTATTTCAGGGATGACCAACCTAAAAATTCATCGAAAATAATATATTGATTTTTTTTTATTAACATCCTACATCAAAATGAAGTTTTTCTTAATTAATAATCAAGTACGAATTCATTAATTGAGCGATTTTCAATAAAAAAACATTATTTTTATAGTAAATCTAAAAACCAGGGTTGGGTTTTTTCATCCTTTTTCTTTTCCGTCTATTGATTAAATTTTGAATCGAACGAAATGACCTCAACATTTGTACAAGGAGCATTTAGGGAATGATTCGATTTAATTTCATTGAAATATTTAATCGTATTAAAAAGAGTTGTACCGACTCTGACTTCAATTGAAAAAAATTACTATTCAAAACCCTGATGTTTATATTGAATATTTTAATTAAAAAAAAAAAATTTATCGGAGCGGGAGCAAGTACTTTGATACCGGAGCGAAACAAAACACAAGGTAATGCACCAGTGGTTGACCATCTACAAGTAATTGACCATCTGTTAGAAAAACGTGAAATAAATAAGATTTCGAAAAATGGTTACTTTACGGAAAGAGTGCTGTAAATTACAACCTATCAATCATACCATTTTAGAAAACTTACCGTTTTTGGAATCCTTATTTTTTCACATTTTTCTGACATAGTCAATGAATCCTCTTTTTACACGGTTTTTTTACTTTAACACGGTATAAAAATATGTACTATTATGCCACAATGGTAAGATTCGGTGCAGGCCAGTATACTGATACAATTATATGTATGTAATTTAGTTATTAAATTAAATTAAAAAATTCGATGACTTTACACGGCGAAAATTTTTCACATTACACATTTTTTATAAAGTACATTTGGAAGGATGTTCTATCCAAATACCTATTCCTCGATTTACACGGTAGATAGGTTCCTGAGAAAAACGTGTAAATCAAAATTTCATATTTTTTAATGTAAAATCATGTAAATCGAAAAGTACACAAAAAACGCATAATTTGGTTGTTTTTTCAAGCTTTTTAATAACTTAGGTTAGGTTAATTTTTGTCCGAAATCCTAATTTTCGAAGTTCTAATTTTAATAAGCAATTTATAAAAATGTTTAATATCATGGTCAACATATCGTTTTGAGGTTACACTTGAAACGTCAAACCACGACGTAATGACAAACGTGCGGGTACGCACCTCGTTGTTTACCTAACAGTGGCTCTTCTATTTTAGTTAGTGATAGAATTCAATGCTAAAATTATTAATGTTATTATTATTGATTATTTTCAACATTTATTTTTATTTTCTATTTTTTTAAACCGTGTAAAAGCGAAAACGTGTAAAAAAAAGTACCGTGTAAATCGAGGGATAGGTATTTGGATAGAACATCCATCCAAATATACTTTATAATTTACTTTGTACTGAATCCTCTTTTTACACGGTTTTTTTACTTTAACACGGTATAAAAATACGTACTATTATGCCACAATGGTAAGATTCGGTGCAGGCCAGTATACTGATACAATTATATGTATGTAATTTAGTTATTAAATTAAATAAAAAATTCGATGATTTTACACGGCGAAAATTTTTCACATCACACATTTTTTATAAAGTACATTTGGATGGAAGTTCTATCCAAATATAGTAACGGAACTTGTCTCCAACTTTTGTACGGTCACCATACATTTTTATACATTGTTTTTTTTATTTACACGGTAGTCTCTGGAACCTATCCCCCGTGTATAAAGAGTATCAGGTGTACTTGTTTATGGTCAACCACTGGTGCATCACTTTATTTCACATATCATACAAAATTTAAAAGGTTGACGACATCTCACAAACAGACGCATGCGCAATGGCTATCTCGTCTCGGCGCGGTATTGAAACGGGAATCTGCGACCTTTCAATCAGTGACGAGCAGACTTTAGTGTTGTTCGGTCGCGTACACCGCCATTTTGACACGTTCTAACCGGCACCTACATTATAAGATAGTTTCTGTTGTTCCAAACGGACCGAACCTGCACATGAGAAACGAGCGCCAAAAACGCAAGCAGGTAACCTAGCAAAACATTTAAAAAAAACCGCCAACTGTCAAAAAAGTTTTGCCAACTTTTCGTGTAGTTTCCCGCGTTGTACTTTTTTGTTAGTGGTGCAAAGTGGCCCGTTCGCACACATGTAAATAGCCAGCTGTCATCGCCGATTCGCAGTGGAATCGTAAAGCGCGTATACACTATTCTGTAATGTTTATGATTTGAAAATATGTGAGTTTTGATTATAATGAAAATACTTATTATCAGTGTATTTGGACGTAACTTCCATCCAAATATACTTTACGAAAAATGTGTGTAATGTGGTAAAATTTCGCCTTGTGAAATCGTCGAAAAACATTGTAAATTTTCATTTAATAACTATAATTGTATACTGGTTTGCTCCAGATCTTAACATTGTGGCATAATAAGACTTTTTTTACACTGTGTTGAAGTGAAAAAATAATAATCAGTTGTTTTGTTTTTTTTTCTGAATTGTGTAAAATGAGTTTGGTAAAGCTGAAGTTGCATTATAAATTTAATTTAATTTGGCACTCTGTATACAAATAGCTTTCTATCAAATTATATAGATTTGTATCCAGTGTAAAGCGTGAAAAAATTATAAAATAATAATACTTATTTTCAATCCGAATACCTTAAAAGACACGTTCAGGAAATGTCATTGAAAAAACCTTATTTGCCCAATCCATTCATGCGTTCAGTAATAATATGTTCAGACTTTTGACTGACTGATGCGGCATTAAATAAATGTTTAGTTTTACTGACCAAAAAAAGTGGCCTTTGTCCAAACCTTTACGTTCAGTTTCTCTAATAGGAAAGTGAACGTTATAAATTTCAATATAGTATAGACCGCGCTTTACACTGGATACAAATCCGCACGATTTGACAGCTAACGATTTGTATACAGGGTGCCAACTTAAATCCAACATATAGCGCAACTTCAGCTTTACCGCTAACGCTTTGTACATGAATGAGCACGCCGGCCATTTGCGCCACTCTAACAGGAAAGCACCCTCGCTTTTCTGGACGTAACTGGGCCTCGCGACAGCTCGATTCGTTTTGTACGCGACTATATAAGCGGGCGGCCGACGGAATGTGGCACACTTCGAATGCGCCTTTTGGAAAAATTGTCTTACAGTCTTGGAACGAGATGCTGTCCGGTAGAAAACGAACGTATCGTACGATTGTACTTTCTTTTCTCGGCCGATCTTCGCGCCTTTCATCCTTTGCGCGTTCATGCTCGACTATTCGTTGATTAATAACGAGGTATAATTTATAGACTTATCAGACAGATGAACGCATGACACTTGAATACAAGACAGTTGGACACGGTGACAGATGAACACAGTAACAGATGAACACAGTAACAGATGAATTCAGTAACAGATGAACACAGTAACAGATGAACACAGTAACAGATGAACACAGTAACAGATGAACACAGTAACAGATGAACACAGTAACAGATGAACACAGTAACAGATGAACACAGTAACAGATGAACACAGTAACATATGAACACAGTAACAGATGAACACAGTAACAGATGAACACAGTAACAGATGAACACAGTAACAGTAGAACACAGTAACAGTAGAACACAGTAACAGTAGAACACAGTAACAGTAGAACACAGTAACAGCAGCAGCGTATCCACGGTGGTGGCAAACGGACAATCGCCACCACCCTAGAGATTTAAAATGTTTAATAAATAAAATATTTAAACACGTTTATATTTCTATATTTTTTTCAGATATAATTTCACTAATAAGGTATATTTTTGAGAAAAAAAATTGCCTGCGGTGCTAATGTCTATAATTTTGAGAAAATATACTGTTCAATCGTCTCGTTTTTATCAAAAACATTAGTATTTTTAGTAATTATCTTTAATTTCTTATAAATTTTATTAACATCGATACTTTTTGTGAAAAAAATTCGCCTGCGGCGCTATTAAAAGAAGATTATAAATTTGATTAAAATGCGTACTGGCACCTTTTGTTTTCGAAAAAAGCATTGAATACAAGTCTTATTTTTGAAAAAAAAATGTACTGAAAATTAGAAATTGCAAATTTTCTGGATTCGCCGTTGAGTAACAGATGAACACTAATAATAATGTTGAACACACGTCAATTGAACTAGATATGTACATGTACTATATAGTATTATTAGACGTTTTGTGGCAAAAAATGGTCATAAATAGTCATTATTTCATGAATTCACGAATAAACTTATTATTTGGGTAACTAAATTTAAATGTTTGTTACTTTCAAAAATAAATACATATTGATATGTTTTCTGTTAAGAAAGGGTTACCTTTGCACTCGACCGTTGTCATATTTGCGCTGGAGCTCATATTTTTGTTTATAATAAAATTCTCTTTCTTTAAATCAAATAAACATTGTATCAGTAATAAATTATAAAATAGAATATATATTCTTCAATTATATACCACATTTTTAATAATATACGAACATTATGACACAAAAACCCGCTATTTAGATTTCGTGTTTTTCAACATATGTATGTATTTGCTAAACCAAATTTCGAAATTCTTGAAGTAGTGGTAAATAAGTATAACTACTTATATTACTTGTTTACCTTCATAACTACATGAAAATCATAAAAATTATATAAAGCGTGAATCCATTTTTGGTATATTTCGAAAAAATAAGTCGATAATTTCATCTTACGGATGTATTTTCAAGAAAATTTTTTGAAATCAGTGACTTGGTTATAAAAATATATAACAATTTCAAACTTTTTTGCGTTTTTTTCACATTTTGTTCAACTGTTGCTGTGTTTATCTGTCATGTGTCCAAATATCGTGTGTCCAACTGTCAAATATTCATCTGTTATGGAACCATTATCATTATAATACATAATGAAACATTCTATTATTCATATGCGCAAATAGACGTATCCGACTAAACTGTTCAAATATAAACAAATTAATATTTCGATATAACGGAACACAATCTGGTTTTATTTAGGATTTCGCTAGGAAGAAAACCACTGTCACGTTTTATAACAGTATCGAGTATTTGCTCGCATATTTGCATGTTTAAACCTTTATTCAATTTATTATGGGAACGCACATAATGGCGGGAATCGGATCGATGGATATTGTTTATATTCTGAAATCCAGTCGCATAAATTGAAATAATTGCTTTCAATACACAAAGGAATGTCGGAAAAAGCATGTAGTTGTGAGAACGATACGTATAATTTTTTGTACGCAATTTCATGGTTGAATGAATGCCACATTATGTTGGTGCAAGTGCTTTTTTTATATTCACGATCAATATACCGTTTGATCAATTGAACGAATTGTCGTCATATAATATTGTGAAAATGGTGTTTTATTTGAAATCGGAACCGGTTAATGACACGATTTACAATTTACTGAAGACAATGTCCTTTTTACGATCCTCGGCACGAACTGAGGTCCTTAAACTTCAACAGATGTTGACTCGTGGACTTCTATTTTTCAAGCTTTTTATTTTTAGCTTGTTTATCTCGTTATGACAAAACGCATTGTGTTTAATCCACATGTGTATTTTATAGAAAATTTCATTTCTGCAAAAAATTATTGTACAAAATGGCAAAAAAAGTATATCATCAAAAATATCTTCCAGTTTCTCTTAAAACATACTAACTATAACATTTCAAATATGAATATTGAATTGTATTCAGTAAAACGCAATATGATATAATATACATTAATACGAATTGCTCAAACGATACTAGCACATACGACACTGCCACACACCGAAAATAGCACATAGAACACCACACATCGAGCATAAAACACAATCCGCGAAAAATTTCGAAAAAAATATGATCTAAATACATCATAACGCATTAATTGGATCAAGTACATAGTCTTTAATTGTCCTAAAACGTATCGTGTGTGCTGTTTTCGATGTGTGCTAGTATCGTTTGGAAAAATATCTGGAAACCATATTGATACAAATTAGCTGATAATTTTTAAACGCATAGTCCAATAAAATATATAAAGTTGTCCCAAAATTAACGCAATAAGAAATTTTGATAGAAAACACAGATTTATAATTAAAAATTATATTTTTTTTATTGATTCATACAGTATACTGTATAGGGTTCTGTGTGGAATAGCATATTGGGTAAATGTCTTTACTGGCATATACGCACTTTCTTTCGTTGAAACTTTCCAAGAATTTTTTCCATATATGCTATTTTTTACCCGATTTGCTATTCCACACGTAACCCTATACTGTATGAATCAATAAAAATATTACAATTTTCAATTATAAACCTGTGTTTTCTATCGAAATTACTTATTGCGTGAATTTTGGGACACCCTTATATCACTGATCCACAATATAGTCTCGGAATCAGCATGTCGACGATATTCGATTTTCAAATTTTCGCGTTGACCCGATTGGCGTTTTTTTTTTGACCAAAACCAGTCGTTCGAAATCGAATGTTTGCTTCGGAATGTTTTCGATATTTATTTATTTTTTCAATATCGATTCGCATTTGTAATTGGACTTAATAATGCGAGTCGCATTCGTGACTTTGTCCGCACGATACTTCTGAACCTGAACTTGAAATTGATTCTATCAATCGACTGTAGTTAAACGCATCGTTGATTTTTATAACCGTAACGAATTCGTGAATCTTTTTCAGATTATTCTCATTGGGTTTTGAAGATAATTTTTTTTGATGAGTCAACACTAATGACGTTTGCAACGTTCAATCAATATTTTTTTGTCATTTATGTTATGAAATATTATGTACTATTACAATATTGATCATTTTGTCATATTTTTATTGTATTTGTGACAATTTTGATCGCGGAATTTATCTATAAAAACCGAATTGTAGTTTTAATATAGAATGCCTTGTTTTAAAAGTCACCTAAAAATTTATTAATAAAAAAAAATACAATCGAATGATTCTTAATCAGTTTTCTACTATTTTCTACGTTTTTATTCATCAATATTTATATATTCAAAAAATAATCATCGAACTTATGCAAATCACATAAAAATCCATTCTAATTTTCTTTCAAACATTCAAACAAAAAATTGATTTCAATGGCAAAAACAACCAAATTTTCAACAATAAGAATCTTATTACAATCTCATTAGATCAGAATAAATACATATACCGTTCTAATTAAAACACTTTTTCGTCTATCGAATATAAATCTAGATCGATTTCATAACAGTAGCCATAATCATTGAAAACAGGTCTTGAAAAAAGTACACGATCTCTTTACCGGAACCCAAATTCGAGGCCATCATCAACGACAACAATGTCAACGTTACATTCATTATATGATTTTTTTTTCGAATTTATCTCGGCCATTTTGTATTTCAATAATATGATCATATGTCCTCCTTTGGGGATTGTCGTCTTTTTGGGGACCTTGTCCTCAAAAATTCTATTTCCTTTGTCTTCCTCAAGGGAAAATAATCATATTCTGTCATTCTCTAAGAAGATTTATCCTATTATATTTTGTTTGAAGGGAAAATATCCTCATTTGTCCTCCTCAAGGGATAATTATCCTATTTTGTCCTCTAAAAAAACATATCCTATTTTGTCATCCTTTAAGAAAATGTGTTCCATTATATTTTGTCCTCTAGGAAAATCGTCCTATTTTGTCATTTTTAAGGGAAAATTATCCTATTTTGTTCTCCTCTAGGAAAATTTATCTTATTATATTTGTCCTCTAGGAAAATCATCCCATTTTATCATTCTCAAAAAAAAAATTATCCTATTTCGTATTCCTTTACGAAAATTTATCCTATTATATTTTGTTCTCTTGGGAAATCATTCTGAAGTGAAAATTATTCTCCTTTGTCCTCCTCAAGGGATAATTATCCTATTATGCCCTCTAGAAAAACTTGTCCTATTTTATCATCCTCTAAGAAGATGTATCCCATTATATTTTATCTTCTCGGGAAATAATACTATTTTGTTCTTTTCTAGGAAAATGTATCATATTATATTTGTCCTCTAGGAAAATTGTTCTATTTTGTAATTCTCAAGAAAAAATTATCTTATTTTTTCCTCTAAAAAAATGTATCCTATTTTGTCCTCTAGGGAAATTATCCTATTTTCCATGGTATAGATTTAATTATTACATATATGTATGCACATATCAATGAAAAAATCGAAAAAAAAGTCCACAACGCTATTCATTAGTATTTCACCTTGATATTGTGTATGAATATTTTTTTGGAATCAGCATTGATATTTGGAATCAGCAATTGATTTTCAATTTGAATTTCCGAACTATTTTTAGATCTGCTACTTTTAACTGATATTCTTTTGACAGTTTCCTCTGACATTTAAAAATCTGGTCACCCAGATCATCATCACGATCATCATTGATGATTTCTATGGTGAAAATTTCTTTCCGAGAATCGACCGATGTTGAGATCCGAGATGTGTGTGATCTTTTCGTGTTTACCTCAACTTTTTCCGGTTTACTTTCTTCCAGGGCTTTCAAAATCGTCGGGAGATCCGTTCTTGGAATTGAAAAAAGTGAGTCGTGTTATAGAAAGTTATTGATGGATTTATTCCACGAATCTGTATTCAGTTTTTTTTATGAGCGCTCAGTAATTTATAGATGCTGTGAAAGTTTGAAGATTCATTATTTTCGGGTTTTACCGGTAAATTTTACAATCAGTGGTAAATGTTTGTGAATGGTTTTCTTTTATAATGCGTTTTAGTGAATATTACGATTTGTCAATACTAATTGGTAAAAGTTTGTTTTGTTCGATTGTGAATGTGTTGATTTTTTTGTTCTTAAACTATTTTATGCATTTTTTTATTCAATTTTTATTTTGTACACAATAGTATATATACTTTTACAATTAATTTTAAAATCTATTATCAACCTTTAACAATAATACATACAAATTAAAAAAAAAATTCCAACGCAATTGCAATGTTTTATATAACTGATTCAACGGAAAATAATTAAATCGTGAATATGAAACTAATACAAACAATAGAACAATTAAAATATTACCACATTTTTACCGGAAGACATCTTGCATAGCGCATTAATAAACAAGTTGGTCACCCTGCAAAACCTTAAGCATATCGAGTTGGTAAACCTGCATAACTAAACAGCACTTCCCGCCAATATTTGACACTTGTCAACAAAAACCCATCTTCCACATTTCGAAGCCTTTTGACTGCCGTCAGAAGGCTGTCGGGTCACTTTCGAAAGCGCGCCATTGTATCACCGTTGACGTAACGATTCGAAATGTGTTGGCCTAAAAGCCGAACCTGCCGCCCCGGAACTTTCTAACTCCCATGTCCTATTCGAGCCTTTTTTTAATGGGTTTGTTTTATTGTTGTACTTCGTCTAAGTATCAATTATTGGTAATTGAATAATAAGGCGGATGTGCCTTGCGTTAATTATTGACGTAAGGTATAATTTTAGTAGTAGTAGTAGTAGTTGTAACATACCTTTTAGGAGAGTCATAGTAATTTTTTTCTGAAAATATCCTATATCGATGTCCTAATGCAGGGGTCGGAAAACTTTTTTGGAAAAGGCCAGATCGTAAAAATTTGAGACTCAAAAATATTATTATTATATGAGTAACTTTACTCAATGAGCAACAAAAATAGGTTCAAAATTTTAAAAAGTTGAAACTAATTGAACTCAAAATGGTTATTTGAAAATTCTAAATATTTTTTATGCAAGTAATATCACGAAGATAAGTACCAATAAATATCGTCGCAGGCAATTTTTTTTTTCGTTTTTTTATTTAATTCTATGCTATCGATAACTATGTAAAATTTTCTAAAATATATAATTTTGGAGAACAATCACTTCCAATCAAGGGTCTGGCTTAAGCTCCTCAATTGTACAATTAAATGGATTTTGAAATATGGAAATATTTTACTTGAATCAAAATCAAGACCCGAAAACGCTTTTGTAACTATATTTTAACAATAAATTTAAAAAAATATATCTGCTGCATTTTTTGAGGATGAGAATTTCTAAATTGATTCTATTTTTTTTTATTTACTTAATTTTTCATATAAAAAATATATTATTATTAAACGACCTTCTTTGAAGAAAATTATCTTCTTTTTTGGAAAACTTGTCCTTTTCAAGAATTCCATCCTACTCAAGGAAAATTTGGAAACCTTCTCCTTCTTTAAGCAAAATCATCCTCCTTTGTCCTTCTCTAGGACAATTCTATTTTAATCTAATCTAATCCTATTTTAGAGCCTTTTTGTATAAACACGGCTTAAAATAATACTTCGAAAAAATCCTACTTAAATTAATTTAAAACTGTTATAAAATGGGCCAAGTGCACTTTTGACATGAAACATTTTTTTTCAATATGAAATGATAATTACTAAAAATTGTCCTTCAATTTTAATTTTTGAACCTATTAATTTTAACTATTTTTTTAGCAGTTTCCTCCTTCGACATTTTCAAAATCTGATTAATAATCTTGTATCGATATTTAAAGTAATATTTAGAATTTTCTGGGACGGAAGCCATTTTATATAATCCCATTTGCATTATCGCCATGGCCGTTTATATATATTTATATAATTGTTGGACGTCACACGAGATAGAAAGTGATCTCGGAGAAATTTATTAATGGCTTTAATCACCATCGAAAGTGATCGTTTTAATGTTTAGAAAATGACATGCGTTCGTGAAATATTTGTAAAAACGACTATATTATGTAAAAGATAAAGATGGCTTCGCGCAAGTGACATAGTAAGAATGTCGAAATCTTGAAATGTGACGTGACTTTAAAGAGATAACGTGAGGTCATTTATTGGTACTAAAAACATTTCGAAATTGCTTTTCGCACCTTCTGTATTGGTTAAACTTTACATTTCGAGGTACATTTTTCAATATTTGCTTTTTATGCTATTTTTCCAATGCATTTGTTGGCATTTTGAATTGTTTGATTTAGTTTAGATAATTATTGTATTTATATTATAATATAAATCAAGTCACTTATCTATATTGTACACATTTAATACGAACAATGTTCATTTTATTTTTCAACCTCTCACGAATGTCCATAGAAAATTCATAAAACGTATTTTGACCCACGAAAGTTGACCCCTATAATTATCATCCCCTAGATTTTCACTCACGGAGATCATTTCACAATATTGACATTAAACGATTTGTCATTCTACATTTAATAATCATTAATTTTATGAGAAAAATCTGTAAATGAATCTATATTGTACACATTTAATACGAACAATGTTCATTTTATTTTTCAACCTCTCACGAATGTCCAAAGAAAATTCATAAAACGTATTTTGACCCACGAAAGTTGACCCCTATAATTATCATCCCCTAGATTTTCACTCGCGGAGAACATTTCACAATACTGGTATTAAACGATTTGTCATTCTACATTTGATAATCATTAATTTTATGAGAAAAATCTGTAAATGAAGTACTAAGAATGATTGGTATGATTTCGGGGGTAAAAAGTATAGGGGGTGCAACTTTCGGGGGTGAACATTTGTGACTCATTTATATGCGTGTAAAAGTAAGGATGTCAGATTTACTGAAAATTTCATTTATTTTACATTTTTCGAAAAAACCGTACACTTACAATTAGGCCATTATCGGTTAACAGGTAAATTATCCAAATAATAGTCCGATAATTTACTAATAAATTTTGAATTTTTAGTGATAAATAATTTTTTTTTGTGTTTCGAATATAGTTCAATAATATTGTTGTTTTTTTTGGAAAATATTATTGAAGAAATGTCAGGTTGCGTAGGTTTACAGTTTTTTTTTTGTTTTCTCTGGTTTTTATACAAAATTTTATTTATCGGTAGATCGGTAATCATTTAAAAAAAATACCGGATTACCAGTAAAAGAAAATTTTGTTAAATTTTACCTCCCTAGTTATAGGTCTATAGTTAGTGGTCCATAGTAACAGACAATATTTTAATAACAGATAATATTATAAGAAAAAAATATTTTATCTTTAAAATCTCGACTATTTTCTTTTAAAAATAATCATATGCTTTTATTACATTCATTCCTTATTAATCTACTGATTTATTCATAAATTCTCAACCATTAGACATCAATTATACAAATGTATTCCTTTATCAGAACAAAAACACTTTGTCTCACACAATAAAATAAACACACGATTTAAACATTAACGTAAATATAAATTATGCACATGCACATACAATACGTGACCATATAAAGAAACCATACAATTATGCACACGTGCACAAATAAACGCCATTTCGATTGACTCAACGAAACCGTATTCAATAATCAATTATCGAGTGCACTCGTTCGACTAATCATATGCACGTCATATTAAAACAACACGAAACGCATTCAGATTGCATTTTTGTTTTCTTTAATATAAATAATTTAAATATTTTTTTCGCCGGAGAAAGTTCTCGAAATGGAGTGCAGTGGAACGTTCGCGATGTCAACCGATTTTTTTCTTTTGTACAATATCCGGGACATGCGCCATAAGACGCTTCAGAACGACCATTGACATATTAATCCGGGGAATAAAGACAAAATAAAAGCCCTATCTTTTTAAAAATTGGTGTACAGCTGAATTTTGAATGAAGCTTGATATTGTAGTTCTTAACAAAATGGTAAAACTCTCCTGTCGATATGAGATTGGTTTAAGATTACCAGGGGTCAAAGGTTATCGAAAAGCCCTATCTTCTAAAAAAATTGGCGTACAGCTGAATTTTGGAATGAAGCTTGATATTGTGGTTTTTAACAATATGGGAAAACCTCCCTGTCGATATGAGATTGGTTTAAGATTTTACCTAGGGTCAAAGGTTACCGAAAAGCCCTATCTTCTAAAAAATTGGCCTACAGCTGAATTTTGGAATGAAAATTGATGAAAATTGAAATTTGATGATTCTTAACAAAATGGAAAAATTCTCCCCGTCGATGTATGATTGGTTTGAGGTTTTACGAAAGTTCAAAGGTCACCGAAAATGGTTTTTCATGAATATCTCATTAACTATCACTTTTACAGAAAAATATTAAAAAAAAAACAAATTTGTAGCTTAAAAATATTTGTACAAAAAAAATTTTATAATATTTATTCGTAAGAGTAACTGTTTTGGAGATAATTCAATCAACAGTATTGCTATTATTTTGTATGCAGCCCTCAGCAGTAGAGAGCTCAAAAAATTCTAGAAGTTTAGAAATAATTTTTAGAAGTAAAGAGAGGTTTTGCCATTTTGTTAAAAACCACAATATCAAGCTTCATTCCAAAATTCAATTGTGCGCCAATTTTTCGAGAATATATGGCTTTATTTTTATAAGTCGAAAATTAAATTAACATATTATGTTTCAATTGTGCAATATTATTGTTATAGGCAAATATCATTGACACACTATCATTGTAATAAATTGCCTAATCCCTCGTTCGATTTTCGAATACTAATCGAATTTTTTCGATAGCTTTTCGAACAAATCCGTCGAAGCCTTCGGAATGTGGCCATGAACCTGATTCGTAAGTTTTCACTGTACGTTTTAGAAATGCCTTTCACCGGTGCGTTATTTACGATTTACGAAAAAAAAAACATTGTGGATTATTCAACGTTCGAGTTTATATCATCCGACGGTTGTATCACCTTTCGAGTGATGTGGGATTATATATTATTTTTTTAACGCACTTCAAATGCACATAATTGACACTCGACTCTGTACGCAATCGTTTCTGTAATCCGAGCTGTTTTATCTATTTTTTTTTCTATGTATAAATGCAATTAGCAATTGAGCAATTTGCGATCAATGGTGCAATCGAATAGTTCTACAGCTTTTACATTTCAAATTCAGCCTTTTAAAAATCTAATCCAAACTTGTACAAATCAAAATCAATCATTGGAATCGCTTTTTTATATATACAATATTATTTTTATAAATTATGGGATTTAAATATGTTGGCAAAAGTATAATATTAGTTAGAACAAAATGATCATCCATAACACAAACAAGTTTATATTCTTGTCGTTTGTAGGTAAAAATTTATAAAATTCACTGATTGTGAGATAATCAAAGTTAAATTAAAAAATAAGTTGTATTTCATTGATAACAATGATAATGGTCTTCATTATATATTTTCGATGGTTGAATTTGATGTGTAAAAGGCTGAATTAGTTCATATTGTTGTTTTGTATGTAAAAATCACCATCCTAGGTTATCAAAATCAAATTGAAGAATACAGATTTTACAATCAAATTCAACCTTTTACAAATCATATTCAACCCTTTTCAATTCTCCCGTTGAATTTATAAGTTGAATTTGATTTGAAAAAGCTTGAATTTGATTTGTAAAAATTGAATTCGATTTATAAAAGTATTATTTAGGAAAAAATTCATATTCTTGTCGTTTGTAGGTAAAAATTTATAAAATTCACTGACAATGAGATAATCAAAGTTAAATTTAAGAATAGGATTTATTTCATTGGTTACTATGATAATGGTCTTTATTTTACATTTTTGATGGTTGAATTTGATGTGTAAAAGGTTGAATTAGTTCATATTGTTGTTTTGTATGTAAAAATCACCATCTGGGATTATCAAATAATACAGATTTTACGCTTCAAATTCAACCTATAATTCAAATAATACTTTTCGATGGTTGAATTTGATTCGTAAACGATTGAATTCAATTTATAAAAAGTTGGATTTGGTATGTCAAAGCTGTAATATAATATTATAATATTATTTCTAGTGATATAAAATCGATTTTCCTCATTTCACATTGCGTCACTTTTTTTAATCTCCGTCGCAATTTTGGCCTAAATTACCAAATTTAAACACCCTTCCAAAAATTTCAAAACCAATCAACCACACAAAACTTCACACAACCAAATCGGATCTCGTCCATTTTCGACACATCAAAAATCGAGGCTTCACCAAACACTATTCACATCACGTACACATTTTATCACACTTTTTTCCAGGGCACCCAAAGAACTAGTTTCCGAAGCGCAAGTTTCACTTTTCAACGACGAACCTGCACACCAATTTCACCCCGCGGGACTGCGACCGTTTAGAAAGCATCTTAACCGCGAACGTCGTCCAAATTGAGCCGAATTCCGTACACGCTCGTTTTGTCCACTCTACTTCCTCTAATTAGTTCTAATTAGTTCCCGGACGCCATGTTTATTCATGAGATTCATGAGTTTCGGTTTTGTGTTGTGATTTTCATGGCGATTTGCGTTTGCTCAAAAAAATTTTTTTTGACTTATGCATTATGCATTTTGTATGGACAATGAGAGGTTTTTGGAAATGTGTGTGTTTTTTTATTCGGTGATCTGATGTGTGGTTTTATTGGAATCGTAAATATTGTATTTGTATCATTAATATTGAAAAATGCGTTAATATTGATTGTAATTAAAATTTATAATGTGTTTTTCTGCAATGAATCATATACAACTGTTCAATAATAAATATTTGCATTTTCATCGCTATATAAAAATTTATGTTTGTATAAAAAATATTATGAGTTAGTGATAGCATAAAAATGGGATGGTCAAATAGTAATTAAAGTTGAATTCATTCATTCACAATTTTTTTGCGTTGTACGCGAACTAAGCAATTTCGCTAACGACTCACAATATAAATATGATGAAAATTTTCCAATTCCATCATCCAACACTTACAAAAAAACCTCACCCTATAACAAACATCATATAAACAGTACACAACAACATACGAAGCTAGGAATAAAAAAACCTAACCATTGACACTTCCAAGATCATGAAAAGAAAGAGAAGGAAGAAATACAAATTTCGATGAAAAACATCAACTAAGCACCACCCACTATACCCTATCCCTCGATTTACACGGTACTCTTTTTACACGTTTTCGCTTTTACACGGTTTTTAAAAAATAAAAATAAATGTTGAAAATAATCAATAATAATAACATTAATAATTTTAACATTGAATTATATCACTAACTAAAATAGAAGAGCCACTGTTAGGAAAACAACGAGGTGCTTACCCGCACGTTTGCCATTACGTCGTAGTTTGACGTTTCAAGTATAACCTCAAAACGATATGTCGACCATGATATTTAAACATTTTTATAAATCGCTTATTAAAATTAGGACTTCGAACTAAAATTAACCTAACCTAACCTAATTTAATAAAAAACTTGAAAAAACAACCAAATTAAGCGTTTTTTTGTGTACTTTTCGATTTACACGATTTTACTTTAATAAATATACAATTTCCATATACACGTTTTTTTCAGGAACCTATCTACCGTGTAAATCGAGGGATAGGTTGTACTATCACAACTTTTTTGCATCGTACTCGAACTAAGCAATTTTCAAACGACTCACAACATAAATATGATGAAAATTTTCCAATCCCATCACCTAAAAACCAAAAAAAGACCTCGCCCTCTACCAAACCCCACACAAACAATCCTCCAACAACACCTCGACATTTCCGCACATGAAAAAACCCCACAGTTTACTTTCATCACCCGACCGCAGAAACGCACAAAAAGGAAGTGTGAGTCGAGAATGGTCGACAACCACATTATGACATAACGGACCAGCACACTGGCCCACTAACCGCGGCTCGGCTCGGTTTGGTCACTTTTAACAGTGGTGTTGGTGACGGTGATGACTGTCGTGGTGATGGTGATGGTAGGAACCCGACCGGTGCATCCTCGCCGATTCGAAAGTCACCACGTGAACCTGACCTACCACGTGGTGTGACCTGCATTTTCGGGACGGGGTCATTTGAGGTTTTCGGTCTTGTGAATGATGATGATGATTTGAGGAAATGTTGTGTTGTTTTTGAAATGGGGAAAATTGTTAAAATTGTTCGGATTGGTGATGTTTGATGATTTGAATTGATATTTTTTTGAATCATCGTCATTTAATGATGTTTTTTATTGGAAATTTTTAGTTTTTTTTTTCTTGTGTAATAAGTGAAAAATTATTTTCAGAAAGTTTGTAAAAGACAGGTTTTATATAATCATTACAGAGAGAAATCTTATTGAAACTAACCAGATTTTTTTAATCATCATCAACATATTAAGATTGCGTTTATTGCTGGACAAGACATTTTTGATGTCATTAAAAGTTCTGGCTTTTTCAAAATTCGAATATTAAAAACCGAAATGATTTCAAACTAATATCAATCTATTGATATACTACTCATGCTTAACTTCGATGATCATAAAACAATAATGATAAGACTAAAATATAAATTGGTCATTTTGATTTGTATCGCTTGAAGTAAAACTTCTATACAAACGTAAGTACGAATTGAATGATTTTTTTTTATATATTCATTTTTTTTTGTTTTAATATACATATATTTTCCATTCATTATCTAACTGCAATTAATCACCGAAATTAAGCGATAACCAAAACGATCAATAAAAACCTATGATTGTATTATATTAATTTGTAACCATTTCACAAGAAATTATTTTTAATTCAGAATTACATTCCCTCCCACAACCATAAATAACCAAGTGATATCACGATGAACATAGAACATTTTCAAGTCAAAACAATTAAATCCTATAATTTTTTCAAAACACTTTGACTTTCCAAAAAAACACCCATTCCCATCATTGACTGATCATCTCGCCATTACGTCACATCGGATATGTACGTTTCGTTGAGCACAAATCGCCTCATTCATCATCATTACAGGTTGCTCGGTACGTTATGTATCAGAAATTATATCATAGATTCGTTGCGATACGCAAAAAGTGGTATCAATTAAATTTGCATGCCTGTTTTGCAGTTCACGGTCGTTAAAAGCGCGAAAACGTCGAAATATAAAAACTATAGACATCTACCGATAAAATCGTAAACGCACACACGATTTCGTATCCAAAATCATTATTTTCTTAACCTCAATTGATACTGTCAATAAGAAGTGGCTCAAATTCGCGATTGTATTTTGAAAACTTTCAATTTTTGTTTATTTTAAAAATTTCCTTTGACGTATATTTAAATTTCTATTTTTTCGATTTTCGACCGACTTATAAAAGGTCGCGCCCGATTGGCTGAAGCGTGACCTTGCGCGGAAACCGACCAATCAGAGCGCGTTTTACAAACCCAGAGCAACTCGAACGTCACAATTACCACTAATTAGTAATTACCATCGCAATCCGAGAAAGTGCAACCGTAAATTCGAATAATGGACACGCATTCGCTCTCAGAACATCACGCTTTACGATGTTTATAGAAAACGAAAATGTCGATCCGCTGATTTTCTATTCAAATCCCGCCTTTTACGGTCGGTTTGTGTTTCGGTATGCGATCGTTCGTATCTCTTTTAGCGAATCGATGAAAGTCGCATGATTTCGAATTATAGTGATACACACTAATTGTAGTCGTTTCGATTCCGTTGGGTGACCACTTTATTGTTTTAATAATTGTATAGTTTCAGAATCTATTGTTTTTTTTATTGGTGTTGTGTGTTTTTAGTGCTATAAATCTACGAATCTAATTTTAAAATAACAATTGTTGACTGAAAATAGTATTAAAAGAAGTAAATTTTGTTGTTATTGCATTATTTTTTTAATATTTCTGCATGTCATAGTGAAAATGTATTAGCAGTAAAAGTATATTTTTACTATAGGAAATCTGTACAGAAATAAAAATTCCCTTGCCGGAATATACTTTATTTAACTTATAAAAAAACTAACCCAACCTTTTTGATGATCAATAAAAATATACATTCACTATGTAAATACAGAAATATAGAAGTATTTTAATACAAAATATGAAATTTAAGCATTAATTGAACAAACAAAGCCTGAAATATTAACATTTTGCTTTTGCCGTATCTTAAATTACCACAGACTGACAGACGGAATTTGATTGTCATTATATTTGATAATATTACATTTAATTCAATTTTTATATTTGATTTCATACTGGAAAAATATAATACGATTATTTAAAATTTTATAAATCAAAATTACTATAATTTAATATTTTATTATTGATTTCTTTTAATATCTGATTTAATAACCACCATTCAACGAAACAAATCATATGAAGTTCGACTTCAAACACGCGAGAGTTCCACACATAAATTTTCAACCATAGAGCGTTTGGAAACTCAAAGTCAATGAACCGCAGAAATGCAAATATTATTTTCAATTTTTCTCTTTACAATGACTCGTTTATAATAAAAAAAATTCCAAACGAAAGTGTTTATAATTTTCATATCACCTTTCTAACGAATATCTATAAAAATTTGCACAACTAATTTCCATAAACACAAACACACACACCATCATTTTATTCTACAAATACCTTTGTACTATTCTAACATCCGATTTAATTCTATATAATGTATAATAGAATTGTCGATTTAATGGCTGATGGGGGTCCATTGTGTGTGTTTTTCATGGTGAATCATTCTAGTCTGAAATTGTTATATTGTTCCTTTTTGGGACAGTTATTTGTGTAATTATTATCTTAACGTACGTTTAGAATGCAAATTGTCGCTAATTCTACACTTCGAAAATTTCTTATCCTTATTTCGAAAATTATAGTACTATGAATCATATTGGTGGTCCAAAATACGATTTTTTTGAAAGATCAATCGATTTTTATTTGTGTAAGCTTAAAGTTTGAGTCGTTGAGCAATATTTCGTAATTATTTATTGGTTTAAAGGTTGAATTGTAGAAATACGATAAAAAAAATATTTTTTAATGTACAAAAGATTGAAAAGAATAGGAAAAGCGGTTAGATCCACAATGCTTCGAATGAAGTTGATTTTTTTTAAAATACCAACGAATTTTCGTGAATTATACCTACTAAAAACTTTCCAGTAGATACACGAATTTATTCTGACATAATTTAGTGATAACTGTCTACATGTGATGATAGTATAGACATGTTTTGTGAAGGTTTTTAGTTTTTTCGTCGTGCAGAGCCCATTCATGATTCAGTTGAGCAAAACAATGTTTACGATTTGTTTAAAAATTTTCTTTTTACTATCGATAGATAGAATATAAAATTGTATAGATTTTCCTATTAAAATATGTATAGGATTTAATTTGATACCCTTAAGAATTTAAATTTACTGTAATATCACGAAATTAGACGTATCTGATTGGATTATTTGAGATGTCGCACAAAATCGGTAAAGATCTACAAAATGTTATATAAATAATGGTGATGTTTTAAGATAATGAAATTTTTTTAATTATTTAATATTAGAATATAACAAACGACCGCTTAACAAGGAATTACCCAAGTTTCCCCAATATCAAATATTATTTTGAATTATTTTAGATTTTAACATTTAATATTTTTATTTATCAAATGATATTTCTTTTCATATAATATTCGATTAAATAAAACGATAATTTCAATATAAACTGTATTTTACGACATATCCATTCGCAATCCACAACATTGCAAAACTGCAAAGAAGTCGACCTCAAAAATGCACTACACTCCAAAAGACATTTGTAAACTACTAGCGGGTAGTACCCGGCGTTGCTCGGGACTAGGGCTTGCATTACTGTCTTACCGGTAAATAGCCAAAAACGGACCATCGGTAATTACCGGTAAATTGGGAAATTTGCCGACAATTACCGGAAACAATTTTATCGCGAATTAAGGGCAGATACAGGCATATTACCACAAAATATTATCGCGAAAAAAAATTGAAAAGGCGTTTTTATGAGTGTGAGGAACGTATCTATGGTTTTGCGAACCTGGGAGGGGGTAATTATTTATTTTTGTTTCAGCATTGAAAGTCACGTCATATATAATAAAAATGTATGGATTTATGACATTATTCATTTATAACGTATTTAAAAATATTTAGGTTTCTATCGAGGATACTGTTTTTAGTAAAAGTAGCCACATACAGTTATACTTTAATCATCTTATCTACATACGTCTATTTTTTATTTACCGGTAACTAACCGGTAAACCGATAATGAAAAAAATTATTTATCGTTTACCGGTAATTGAAATTTGGCGGTAAATTACAAGCCCTATTCGGGACTCTGAATATAAATTGTGTACCGATTGTAATTACTGTCACAATCAATCGCGACGCCGACACATTTTACATTACTATTACTATTTGTATGGATAGAAAGAACTCAATGCTTAGTTTCTCCAGATTTCAAAGCACATTCTTGCCAAATTTAATGAATCAGTTTAGGAGTTTATTGGATACATACATACATACATACACCGTTTGAGTTTTATATATGTTTAGATTTACTACATACAAAAAAGTCAAAAATTCAATAGATACTTCTAAAAAAATACCACTAACGCCAAATTAAACAATTAACCAATCGACCATCGAACCGAAGGTCGAAATTAGACCAGACTTAACCTCGTTCTTCGTTCAAAACCCATTTTTTCCAATCCGGATCCATGAAATACATCCAATGGATCGAATCCTCGAAAACCTTCCACTTTGAGTCATCGTGCGAATTTCCTGTTCGTCGTCCCACATATTAACGAAAGTTGAAACTTGGAAGTCAACGCACCAACGGACGTCTGCCGATGTGTCATTGTCGGTTTGTTTCGAGAATATCATCGTTTTGTAGATCATCATCACTGAAAAATGATGGTGTGAGTTTCACAAGATTGTTCGTGGACGTTTGGTGTATTGTGACAATATAAATAATTGGTGTGTTCGATAAGAAATTTTTGGTGTTTTGTCGCTTTGATTGGATGTGAAGTGATAATTTTTTATTTATATTATTGTAATTGAATTTTTTTTTTGTTACAGACGCCGCAAAAATAGGCAGAATACATCACTTGATCGTATTATGATAATCAGGATATCATGGATATCAATTTTGGCAGTATTTTTAATTCAAAATGCAATTGTCACAGGTAAATTATTGTTTCTTTATACAGGGTCTTCCCCGGGACTTTTATAACTTCTAATCGGATTTAAAGTGACTTAGAGTCATGATAGAGAAGTGAGAGTGATACCATTCCGAATGGAATCGGCTACAATTTATTTTTCATTCCCCCACCCCCCCTCAAATTTTACCTCTCCCCCCCTCTTCAACGGGAGAATTGAAAAGGGTTGAATTTGAAGTGTAAAATCTGTACTCTTCAATTTGACTTTTATAATAATAATTGGTGATTTTTACAAATTTTTACATACAAAACAACGATATGAACTAATTCAACCTTTTACACTTCAAATTCAACTCTTTTCTTATATAGATTTATATAAGTTTTAGTTTCTTAGTATATATTTTAATTCTACAAGAGTTTATATTCCAAATTCAACCTTTTACAAATAATATTTAACCCTTGTCAAATTAAATTCAATCTTTTACAAATCGAATTCAACCATCGGAAATTTGTCGTTTTTTACCGTTGTTATAGTAATCAATGAAATATTTACAATCTTTTCTTCAGTTTCACATTGATAATTTCAGTTGGCGATATTTACAATTTTTTACTTACAAATGACAACATTATAAAATTTATTTTCTTATAGAAGATCATGTTGCCTTAACTTGAATTGCCCTACTTATATTTATCATAATCTATATTCAAAACAATACATTTCTATTAGTTGAATTTGATTTGATTTTTAAAATATTGAATTTGATTTGGAAAAGACTGAATTAGGCTTGAAAAAGATCAAGTTTGATTTGAAAAATCCTGAATTTGATTCGCAAGACTTAAATTGATTTGAAAAAAATTGAATTATATTTGTAAATGGTTGAATTTGGAGTATGAAAACTGTAACGCTTCCATTTCTGTAAATAGAATCATTCATAAATTAATTTCTTATCAAAAAAAATGACTTATCAACACAAAAAACTTTATCATTGAATAATTTCTCATATTGTCTTCTATCTGAATAGAATTCAATGTAAAAAAAATCTACACGAGATAACAACGTACATAATAAATTTCACACATGACGTCCATCATTAACGAACTTCAAAACAATTTAATTCGTGGCATAAATGCGAATCATTCGCGGATTATTCGCACAAAAAAAACATTATTAATTCGTCATGCGCGTTTTTACGGTACTTTTTATTAAATTCAGCCCCATTTTGAAATTCCTCGTATTAAATTATCGTTACCGTTACAAAATGACATTTTTAAAACGAAAAAATTGCGCGATCGGAAAAATCTGTGTTGGATTATTGTTATTGTTATTTTACAAATAAATAAGGTAGTTTATCCGATTTTTGAATTTTATGTTTTCTTCGTATAGGTCGTTCACAACCTGATTTTGAATCATGAATATTTAACAAGAGTTCGATGGACTGTGTAATTTGCGCTTAAAATATGACACAATCTTTAATTTAATTATGATGTTTTTAAAAGTTGTTTAAATATATTTTTTTTATCTTTAACCTTGTTAATCGTTCGTTGAAATTTGTCCAAACAGATTCACCTACTTTTATTTCGCAACTATTTATAAAAAATTTATCATAACGTATAAAAATTATATACGTCGATTTAACATTGTCAAACGTATCTATAATCATCGATGTTAAGTGAAAAGTTGAGCGGTCTATAGTTGGATGTTATCCCAAAAAATTTTGATTTTCAATAATTACATTTTTCATTATCGACAAAGGCCTTGTCCTACATTTGATGACAATTATATATTTTTAGTCAATTTTAATCGATTTTTCATTGATCTAATTTACATACAAATTACCAACACAGTTTCGTATGAAAATCATTTCCTTCAAATCAACTTTTGCAACAACCTTCAAGAACAAACACCCACCATCATCAGCATCAGCATAAGCATCAGCTTTCTATAATCACACAATAACTAGTTTCTTAGTACATGTTCGAATTTTACAAGAATTACAGCTTTACATTTCAAATTCAACCTTTTAAAAATTAAATTTAACATTACACATATCAAATTTAGTCTTCTGCGAATCAAATTCAGCCTTTTACAAATAAAATCCAACCATCAGAAATATATTATTAAGACCGTTGTTACAGTAATTATTGAAATACAATCTATTCTTTAATTTGACATTGATAATCAAAGGTGGTAACTTTTACAATTTTTTTTAAAATATTATACAAATAACGAAAATGTGAACTTTCTTGTCTTACGGACAATCAAGTTGCCTTAACTAATACTTATTTTTCAAGCTTTTTATTACATTTTTAAATTACAAAATGTATATAAAAACATGCATTTCCGAAAATTGAATTTGATTTGTGAAAGGTTGAATTTGATTTTAAAAGGGTTGAATTTGATTTGCGTCGATTTTGAATACAAATTTTGTGCTTTAAACTCAACCATTTAAAAATCAAATTGAACCTTTTTAAATTAATTCATTGAATTGAGTTGATTTGAATTTGATTCGTAAACAGTTAAATTTGATTTGCCTTGTTTTTTGAACATTCCTATTTTTAATACAAATTCGACCTTAAACGAATTAAATTCAGCCTTTCATAAATCAAATTCAACCATTTACAAATCAAATTAAACCCTTTTCAAATAATTCATTTAATTGAGTTGAATTTGATTTGAAAAGGGTCGAATTTGGTTCGCGAAAGTTTGAATTTGATTTGTAAAAGGTCGAATTTGATTTTTAAAAGATTGAACTTGATTGTAAAAACTGATTTTGTAATGTCAAAACTGTATATCTCTTTTACTATAAAGAGAAAAACCCTAATTTTTCCATAGTATCAAAAAATAGTTCATTAGAGATGGTATTCACTTAAAAAAACGTTTAAAATCGGGTCCAGAAATCCAAAGGTCCAGAACTCTAAAGATCCAGAACTTCGAAGGTCCAGACCTCCAATGTTCGGAGACCTGTCACTTTCCTCTACTAACATTAATAATTTCATTTACTGACCATCCGCATATCAAATTACCAACCGAAAAACCTTAACCCCCCACAAAACATGACTACAATCTCCATTCAGAAACGCTCAAATAACCCAAAAAAACTCACACCTTTACTGACCATCCGCATATCAAATTACCAACCGAAAAACCTTAACCTCCTACAAAACATAACCACAATCTCTATTTAAAACATCCTACATTACCCAAAAAAACTCACACCTTTACTGACCATCCGCATATCAAATTACCAACCGAAAAACCTAAACCCCCCACAAAACATAACCACAATCTCCATTCAAAACTTCCCACATTACCCAAAAAAACCCCTCGCCCGTTTCGTCAACGACCTCCAAGCACACACGGCCACAGCTTAACGACACGCTCGTCGACAGTATTAGCGTTCTATAACCACACAATAAGTAGTGTTATAGTGTGTCGTTTTCACTATGGTGGCCGGTGAAAGAGGCGCCTCTCTACTTTCTCGCGATCGCTGCTGGAATTGGATCGCGTGCTAAATACACACCTGATCTACGCGCGTTCGCTGTTATATAAATCCTATCTCGATCACCTGTCAATGATGCACTCCGGAGAAGTCTAGAAGCGTTTTGGGAACTCGTTTTTGTGGTCGTGAGAATCGGTGGTGTGATACAATTGAGTCGTTACTCAACGTTGAGGTGCACTAGTTCGGTTTTCGTGCAGAAAATTGGCGGTTATGTGATGTTTTTAAGAACTATGGGGGGTTAAAATTATCAGGAGGGGAAATTATGGGGGTTAACTTTCGGTATGTGAATTTTATGATAGTGAAGATTCGAAGAACCCTATTGAGGCATTACTCAACGTAAGGTGCATTGGTTCAGTTTTCGCGCAGAAAATTGGCGGTCATGTGATGTATTGAAGAACCGTGGGGGATTAAAATTATCAGGAAGGAAAATGGGGTTTAACTTTCGTTCTATGAATTTTATGATAGTGAAGATTGAGGGACCCATTGAGGCATTACTCAACGTAAGGTGCATTGGTTCAGTTTTCGCGCAGAAAATTGGCGGTTATGTGATGTATTGAAGAACCGTGGGGGATTAAAATTATCAGGAAGGGAAATTATGGGGTTTAACTTTCGTTCTATGAATTTTATGATAGTGAAGATTCGAGGGACCCTATTGAGGCATTACTCAACGTAAGGTGCATTGGTTCAGTTTTCGCGCAGAAAATTGGCGGTTATGTGATGTATTGAAGAACCATGGGGATTAAAATTATCAGGAAGGGAAATTATGGGGTTTAACTTTCGTTCTATGAAATGATAGTGAAGATTCGAGGGACCCTATTGAGGCATTACTCAACGTAAGGTGCATTGGTTCAGTTTTCGCGCAGAAAATTGGCGGTTATGTGATGTATTGAAGAACCGTGGGGATTAAAATTATCATGGGGTTTAACTTTCGTTCTATGAATTTTATGATTGAAGATTCAGGGACCCGTTGTAAGGTGCATTGGTTCAGTTTTCGCGCAGAAAATTGGCAGTTATGTGATGTATTGAAGAACCATGGGGTGTTATGATTACTCAACGTTGAGGTGCATTGGTTCAGTTTTCGTGCAGAAAATTGGCGGTTATGTGAAGTGTTGAAGAACCGTGGGGGGGTTAAAATGGTCACGAGGGTAAATCATAGGGATTAACTTTCGGGAGTCAACATTCATTCTATGAATTTACTGATAGTGAAAATTCACAGAAACCAATAGAGTTGTCACTCAACGTGGAGGTGCACTGATTCGGTTTTTTTCGTGCAAAAAATTGGCAATTATGTGATGTTTTGTAGAACCATGGGGGGGTTAAAATTATCATGAGGGGAAATTATGGGGGTTAACTTTTGTGCTATAAATTTCACGATAGTGAACATTCGTGGAAAGCAACTGTGGCGTTACTCAACGTAAGATGCATTGGTTTGTATTTCGTGTACAAAATTGGCGATTATGTGATGCGTTGAAAAACCATAGTTGGCAAAATGATTAGGAGAGGAAATCATAAGGGTTAACTTTCAGTGGTCAATATTCGTTTTATGAATTTACTGGCAGTGAAAATTCGCAGGAACCAATTGAAACGTTACTCAACGCAGAGATGCACTGGTTTGATTTCCGGTTCAGAAAATTGACGGTTATGTTGAAAAATTAGATGATTTAAATTCGATCGATATTGATATTAATCTTGATGTAAAAAAAATATTTTTCAAAAATTTGTTAAGTGTGAAATCGAAAGAAATTTGCACATTGATTAGATTCTTTTTTTTAGCGTGACGATCATCATGATCCGTTATTTTTTTAAGGATAAACTAGTTTACCGGTTCAAAGACAGGTTTTATTCGCGAGGTCATAGCTTACCAGTTGTCGAAAATAAAGTAAAAGTATTTTTATCATATCCATTTTATCATCACCGTATGTAGTCTGTACAAAGTCCATTGCAAGACAAAAAAATTTATACAGGTTTTATACTCTAAATTCAATCTTTTATACTTCAAATTCAACCTTTTAAACATCAAATTCAACCACCGGAAAGTATTTTTAAGACCTTTGTCATTTCATTGGTTACTGTGATAACAAGGGTCTTAATAGTACTTTTCAACGGTCGAATTTGTAGTGTAAAATCTATATACCATTTAAATTTACTCACTGCTTAGTAATAAGGTGAAGATGATTCATTGAATTGAGTATTAAAACAATCTCTTTCAATTGGTATTAAGACCAATTGTATCCAATCATATTCGTCTATTCATGACCAATACATCTATAGCTCATATGTATCTTCTACTAAATTTAATTTTATAAACTTTATAGGTAGCCCCCTTTGGGGTCCGTTGGCTCCTCAACCTCGAGCCGTTGTCAATTGGTCTGCTCCTAGTGACGATTGGCGATGGCAGCAATCTGAACAACCAGATGGACCATGGCTCCATCCCGTGGGTCACAATCACACCTTACCACCAAAATCAGACGACGATCAGATAAGAGAACTGGTGGCAGCCAGAAGAAACTACTCGAGAATGTTGTGGGGATTAGACGCAGAACGGGGCACCAATTTACCCCAGTTCGTCGACAAGGCTTTGAAGCTCTTCAACTTGAAGCAGGTAGCTTACGAAGTGGAGACTTCGGTCATGTCGAAGGTGTCTTGCACTGCTTGCAAAGCCGGAGCTGGTCTGCTCCAACACTACATCAGGACCGGCAAAAGCAAGGACGAGATCAAAAAGACTATTTATCAGTTCTGTGTGTCACTCAAGATACAGTCGGCTCGGGTTTGCGAAGGCATCACTCGGCTGTTCGGAGTGAGTTTCATCAGTGATCAATTGTGGGAATTGTGAATTGGAGCATTGTGATAGTTCACAATTCCCTCATGAGTGAATATGTTAGATGAATGATACATGTTACATTACATATTTGTTATTTTTGTGTACACAGAGTGAGGTTGTTTACGTACTTAAGAGAATATCGATAGGACCTGATGAAGTATGTAGTTTTGTTATCGGAGACGCGTGTGGGGATGTATACAATCCTTATCATGAATGGGAAGTTGCTTTTCCTCCGATGCCGAAACCTCCAGTGAAAGCTTTAGAAGCACCTCAGCCCAGTGCGCCTACTTTCAAAGTGCTGCACATATCCGATACTCATTTTGATCCATACTATGCAGAAGGTGAGAGTTGCATATACTTTTTAATTCTTATAAAACAAAGAATTGATCAATTTGTGTGATTTCATAATGAACAACCTACTTATACGTTTCCATACAATTTTCTTCAGGTTCCAACGCAGAATGTAATGAACCGTTGTGCTGTAGATTGACCAACGGTCCTGCTGCTTCTCCTGGTGGTGGTGCGGGACGATGGGGAGATTATCGAAAGTGCGATACTCCCAAACGTACTGTCGACCATATGCTCAAACATATCGCAGACACACACACAGTGAGTGTTTTAAATCGACTCAAAAACTCGATAATTTATTCGTTTCGTTCATTGAATTTTTAATTAAATCAATCAGGATATAGATTATATTCTTTGGACTGGTGATTTACCACCGCACGACGTATGGAATCAGACTAAAGAAGAGAATTTGAAGATCCTTCAAGATACTGTTAAACAAATGTCAGATATGTTCCCGGGAGTTCCTATTTTCCCAGCTTTAGGCAATCACGAATCCGCTCCAGTAAATAGGTATTCCTTATTATAAATAATTTATTGAAACGTTGAATATTTTAATAAATTTTCAAACGATTCATAGTTTTCCACCACCTTACGTATCATCTGAAGAATCCGGAATAGCTTGGCTTTATAACGAACTCGATCGTCACTGGAGACGTTGGTTACCAGCCGGAGTATCTAATACAGTTCGTCGTGGAGCGTTTTATTCAGTTTTAGTACGGCCTGGATTTAGGCTTATATCGTTGAACATGAATTACTGCAACAACAAAAATTGGTACTTGAAAATATCATAGAATATGTTTCATCATTGTTATCGGTGCTTATCTCAGTTTTTTTGTGTAGGTGGTTATTACTAAATAGCACCGATCCGGCTACAGAACTGCAGTGGCTTATATACGAATTGCAATCGGCCGAGTTCAATGCTGAAAAAGTGCATATAATCGGACACATACCGCCTGGTCATTCCGATTGCTTGAAAGTTTGGAGCCGCAATTATTATGCTATCGTTAATAGATATGAAGCGACTATAACGGCTCAGTTTTTCGGACATACGCATTATGATGAATTCGAAGTATTTTACGATCCTAAAGATTTGGGTAAATTATTATTTTCTTTATTAATTTTGTATTTGTTATATCGTATTTTAAATTTTATTGTTTTGATTTAAGGAAGAGCAAATAGTATAGCTTATATCGGACCGTCCGTTACTCCATATTATGATCTGAATCCTGGATATAGAATATATTATGTCGATGGTGATCACGACCAATCTACAAGAGTAAATTACATTTTATGATTCAAATTATTCGAATACGAACACAATATGAATAAGTTAATCGAATTTTTCAGTTAGTTGTCGATCATGAAACCTGGATAATGAATCTGAAAGAAGCCAATCTTTACGATTATCCAATTTGGTACAAACTCTATTCAGCGCGAGCTGCATATCAAATGTCGTCTCTCAGACCGCAAGATTGGGATCAATTCATCAATGAAATAACTGCGAAAGAAGATCTTTTCAATTTATATTACAAGTTTGTAACTCGTTCAATATATTATTGAATAGATATTGAATAAAATTACTAATAACATTTTTCTATTTAGACATTATTGGAAAAATAGTCCGACACGTATGGCTTGTGATACAGATTGCCGTAAACGCATACTTTGTGATGCTCGATCTGGAAGATCTCACGATCGTAAAGCTTTATGTGGAACTTTAGAAGCTCGCATCGAGTCGTCGGAACGTCAGTCATGGGGAGCTTGGCTATATAATGGCCTCGCCGTTTCGTATGTGGCTCCTAATTTTCTAAGTGGTTTCTTTTGGAATAATCCCTGAGTGTACAGAAACAATATTCGCATTTAACTAACATCCTGTGTTATTTAAGTTTCTTAATTTTGCACATTTCCTATTTGCAACGAGTCGACGTATAATCTTTTATAACCTAGCTTTAGTACAAATGAATCGCGTACTCTAATTTTTGATATTTTTTTGTATATTTATAATTCGAATGTGGGTGGAGATGGTTTGGTGAATGATTGACTTGTGTATAGATATATAAATTTTGGCTACTACTCTTCTAAATTATGTTATCGATTTTTTTTATTGTACAGATTCTATTTTATATTTTTGTTTAAATAAAACTACTCAAATAATCTTATATTTTATTTTTATATGAATAAATATTTGAATTTTCCATCGATAGTTCAAGAATTTTATAAACGAAATGTTATTTAATATTTTGTATATGCTGGTTTTTGTATTAAAACCCTTTGAACTCAGAATGTCAATTGTTATTGAAAACTGTCCGAGTCCAAAGGGATTATCTAATATTATATTTTTTCATTACTTAACTTTCTTTTTCTATTATCAGAAGAACGTAATTTATACAATCGATCAATTATTATATTTAGGAAATAAAAAAAAAACTACTTATAACTCACATTTAATCTATTTTACCTTTCAACTTTAACTTTTAACCAAAAATAACAATTTAACAGCACAATCCACATCACATGAACAACCAGTTCAACGGTAATGGTTATTCTTCCGCAGACGACATTATAACTTTTCTTTCTCTACCAACATTTAAACTTTCCGATCCACATTATTCTTCTTGCGGGTATGGTGAATTTCTATACATATATTTGTGACTTGTATCGAAAATAAGTTGCATTAAATTTCATTGTATCCTTTAGGTTTTCGAGTGTAACCACTTGGCTAAGTCAAATGTTAGGAAATATTACTAAACGTAGTTAACCATCGTTTCCTTCCGTACTACATCTTTGTTTTCGACAATGTAACATCTAGAAATTAAAAAAACAACATGCTCTGTAAGTAATTAACATTTTTTTCTTTAATTCGTGGTGTGGTTTAACTTATTATACGTTCGTATTGAATGTATCAACAAAAACCAATATAAAAAATCGTCCAGTTATAAATACTTATTGGTTATTGATTGAAATTGTAAAATATTCAGAAATATTATTAACGGTGGTCAATTTTATAACATAATATAACAAATAGGTAAGTATTTTTATTTGTATTCGAATTACATACGAAAAACTATCTGTATATTGAATAATTAAGATGTTTTATGTTTCAGAATGTCTATGATAATGTCACTGCCCAACGTGGCGTATCAAATACCCAAATTTGTGATGGGGCTGGGTTGAAAGCGAAGTGTGAGTCGTTGGAAATGCCATTAGTCATCATCAATCTCGGTTATTCCCTATGGGAATAGATAAATAACTTCACAAAGGATTGTGATGAATATTGAAGACAAATTGTATAAAATTAGCGTATTTTAATTTATTTTATTTACAAAAATTAAATTGGAAAACTCATTTCGTTGTTTTATTTCATCATTTCGCCTTGTTTTTTTGATCGTTCGTATTTTTTATGCGACATTCTAAATTCAAACATTACAGAATCAAATT
This sequence comes from Hydropsyche tenuis, assembly GCA_009617725.1. Classification (NCBI taxonomy): domain Eukaryota; kingdom Metazoa; phylum Arthropoda; class Insecta; order Trichoptera; family Hydropsychidae; genus Hydropsyche; species Hydropsyche tenuis. The sequence goes on from VTON01000060.1 coordinate 922,904, forward strand.
CGATCTTTCATAAATCAAATTCAATCATTTACAAATCAAATTAAACCTTTTTCAATCAATTCATTGAATGATTCTATTGAATTTAATTTATAAATGGTTGAATTTTATTTGTGAATGATTGAGTTTGATTTGTATATGGTTGAATTTTATTTGGGAATGGTTGAATTTTATTTGACAAAGAGAAAGGTTGAATTTGATTTGAGAAAGATTGAATTTGATTTATAAATGGTTGAGTTTTATTTGTAAAAGATTGAATTTGATTTATAGATGGTCGAGTTTTATTTGTAAAAGATTGAATTTGACTTGAAAAAGATGTTATTTGATTTATATTTATGAGATTGTTGTTATATGGTTGAGTTTGTTTTGAAAAAAGATGAATTTTATTTGATTTGTAAATGGTTGAGTTTGATATGAAAATGGTCAAATTTTATTTGTAAATGGTGGAATTTTATTTGAAAATAGTTATATTTGATTTGTGAATGATTGAGTTTGATATGTAAATGGTTGAATTTGATTTGAGAAAGATTGAATTTGATTTATAGATGGTTAAGTTTGATTTGAAAAAAGTTGAATTCAATTTGTAAACGATTGAATTTGGAGTGTAGGGTCAAATTTGACATGAAAAAAGTTGAATTAAATTTGTAAAAGATGGAATTGAAGTGTAGGGTTAAATTTTATTTGAAAAATATTGCATTTGGAGTGTAAAACCTGTAAGAAAACAAACAAAAAAAAACTACAAAGAAAAAAAAACATATTTTGTAAAATGAGATTTATTGACAAAAAAAAACACATGGAATAGAAATTTTCACCATCATTTTTTCAAAATTCTGCGAAAACTCAATGAGCAAAACTTCATAAGTCCATCATTTCTAATCGCTTATGTAAGATTCATTTATAAGAAATGAATATCACAGTAAGTTTTTTTAAAATACAGTAACATTAATAGGAATTGACTGTAAAAACACATACGTAGAGATTCAGCCGAGATTAATCATTAATTCTAGATTGGTTTCTCGTAAAACAGTTCAATTGTAAAAATTACGGAATAAAACATCACTAATTTGAGAACAAAATTTGAGTATATAATTGAAAATTATACTTCTACACGTTTTGCTGGTGTAGTTTATGAATAAAATCGTTTAATACTGACAAAATTAATAAAAAGACAAACACTCAAATAAATACAAAATGTCATGTTACAAAATAATACAACCTATTTCAAATACGATGAAAATTTATAATAATTCAATTAAAGTCGACTATTCAAATTAAAAGTCGTTCGAAACAGTGAAATAAACGATTCAAATACTCAAAAAAAAAAAATTATCATATAGAGAGCCTTTAAAAATAAAAGCGTTCGTATTTCACATAAATAAAAATTACTTTTACTAATTCATATTTTAAAATTAAAAAGAAGTATTTTTTAAAACTTTAGTCGATAAGTATGTAGTTCGCAATTGACCGTCATAAAAAAATATATATAAAATTTTGTCCAAACGGAATGTTCTATACAAAAAAATCTTAAATAACGAAAAATTTTCATACGATCCGTTAAAAGTAAATTTTCTAATGCATTTAAAAACACTTAATAATAAATTTGGAATAATTCTTATCTACAAAACCGAAAAATTAACCTAAAACTTAAACTAAACACTGGTATAAGTATCCAAGCTTTTAAAAAGAGTATCACAAATGTTCAACAATCCGATCACTGGAATTCAAAAGAACAATCTCCTCAAGTTCTTCCGGCTCTTTTTGACCGTCGGGTTCGTTTTGATGGGAGAATCTTTGTTGGGACTAGAGGCTTTTATTGCGTTCGGACACGGCGATCGGCAGAGGTTCTTGTCGTTCAGGCAACGTTTGCAGTAGACAAAGCCGCAAGTTAAGCCTTCGCAGTACGCCCACTCGCCCTTCAATGTGGCCGGTCTGGTGCAACGGGGACAGCAGAGAAGTCCGTTGGTTCCGTCTTTAGAAGCGGCCTGAAAAAATAGTATGAGAAGTTCAATACTTTGTAAGAAAAACCGTATGAAAAGTTCAATACTTTGTAAGAAAAATCGTATGAAAAGATCAATACTTTTAAGCGGTCTGAAAAAATAATATGGGAAGTTCAATACTTTGTAAGAAAAACCGTATGAAAAGTTCAATACTTTGTAAGAAAAACCATATGAAAAGTTCAATACTTTTAAGCGGTCTGAAAAAATAACATGAGAAGTTCAATACTTTGTAAGAAAAATCGTATGAAAAGATCAATACTTTGTAAGAAAAACCATATGAAAAGTTCAATACTTTTAAGCGGTCTGAAAAAATAATATGGGAAGTTCAATACTTTGTAAGAAAAACCGTATGAAAAGTTCAATACTTTGTAAGAAAAACCATATGAAAAGTTCAATACTTTTTAGCGGCCTGTAAAAATAATATGAGAAGTTCAATACTTTGTAAGAAAAACCGTATGAAAAGTTCAATACTTTGTAAGAAAAACCATATGAAAAGTTCAATACTTTTAAGCGGTCTGAAAAAATAATATGAGAAGTTCAATACTTTGTAAGAAAAACCGTATGAAAAGTTCAATACTTTGTAAGAAAAACCATATGAAAAGTTCAATACTTTTAAGCGGTCTGAAAAAATAATATGAGAAGTTCAATACTTTGTAAGAAAAACCATATGAAAAGTTCAATACTTTTAAGCGGCCTGAAAAAATAATATGAGAAGTTCAATACTTTTGTAATTTTACTATGGGAGAGATGATTTAAAGTCAGTGTTGTACTAATTGCTTTATAGTTCAAATGAAGGTATAGTATTTTTATAGTATAGATAAGAAGGTATAGTGAAGGTAAGATATAATATTTTATAGTATTTTTGAAAATTTTACTGGTAAATATGCCAATTAATTCTGATAAATTTAGTGATGATAGTATAGACATGTTTAGAGATAATTTTTGGTTTTTTCGTTGTATGAAGCATGAGTGAGTAAAATAAGGTTTTCGATCTGTTCGAATAAATTATTTTTGTTAACGATAAATAGAAGAAAAATGTGAAATTTTATAATATTTTCCTATTAAAATATCAACAGGGATGAATATGATAGTTTTATGAATTCAAATTGACCATAATATAATATAAAAAATTAGAAATGTTTTTTCAACAGTTTTTGGTTTTTTCGTCATATAAAGCACACGCATAATTTAGGTGATTAAAAAACATGGCTTTCGATCTGTTCGAATAAATTATTTTTGTTATCGACAGATAGAAGCAAAATGTGAAATTTTATAATATTTTCCCTATTAAAATATCTACAGAAATGAATATGATATTTTTAAGAATTCAAATTTACCTAAATATCACAAAATTAGAAATATTTTTCCAACAGTTTTTTGTTTTTTTGTCATATAAAGCACACGCATGTTCAGACGAGTAAAACAAGACTTTCGATCTGTTCGAACAAAATATTTTCACTATCGATAGATAGAATAATGCTATATGTGAAATTTTATATTTTCCTATTAAAATATCAACGAGGATGAATATGACAATTTTAAGAACTTGAATTGAACGTAATATCACAAAATTAGACTAGATTAGATTTGATCATTTTTCACACAAAATTTGTTAAAAATGTATATCTAATTAATCGTTCAATGAAAAATAATGTATAATAGATGCTTTATAAAATATAAAACAACGACAACGAACGCTTAACATCACCGAATCACCCAAATAATACAATTTCGATCAAAAAAAATATTCACCTTCATAAATATATTGAACCTTCGCTTTCCCGGACTGACTGGCGGACTCTTCCTCGAACTTTGATTCTCCGGAAGGATATTCTGTATGTTTTGTATATCGACCAGCTCAATCGAGTTCTTATTATGATGGAACATCCTATGAGCCTTAACAGCGCTCTCCTTGCCCTCTTTCAAAACCAGATTCTCCTTATTGATCCTGTTCAACTCCTCGTACTCCAAAATGCGCTTCCTCACAGCCTCGTCATCGAAACACACGTCCTTCCACTCTCGACACACTTGACTGACGCTCAACAGATCCTTGTCCGACAAATACGACAGGATCAGACTAGGAACGTGGAATCTGTTCAGCAATCGCAGAAAATCGATCTTTTCAAAACCGCAATAGTTTTTTTTAAGAGTACGCGGTCTCCATTCGTCTTTCAAGTTAAGTTTAGTGATAACGACCTTTTCCTTCTTCGGCGACGAACGCCTTTCGGGAGATTTGGTTATTTTCGGCGTAATCGAAATCAAATTCCCGTATAGGATCTTGTTTTTTTCCGGCGTACCTAATTTTTGTAAATAACTAGATTTTTTTGTCGGTCTATGCGACTTGATTGCGATAGACGAATTGCTTATTTTGTGCTTTTTGGGAGTTTCGTGTAAACTTTTAGACTCGTCGATCGTTTGCAGCAATTCCGAATCGTCCGAAATCAAAAGTCCTGATAGAAGACGACCTGTAAAATGTCCCGTATCGGCAGATTCGATACTGCTTTGAATAACGCTCACCGATTCGCTCGGAGACCAATCCATATCGACCTCATCACTCCTCTGCAGTCTATTTCTACGAAATCCTATCGACGTAGAACATAATCGAGTCGACGACATGAGATTCGGCGTTTCGAAACACGAAATTCCCGTTTCGAAGCAATTCTCTTGACTATTGAACGATTTGTCTATATTAGAGTCGTATAAAGGCATCATTGACGAGCCGGCGAGGTTTTTTTCGGCATGATACGACAACTGGCGGTGAGATATGCTCGACGAATAGTCGAAGCTCTGTCTGGTGGATTTGGAAGAGCTAGGAGTGGCCGTGGAGTAGCCGCTGTCTTCCGGAGTGACCTTCTTCAAAGACATGTCTCTCTCTTGGTGGTACTGGTGGAAGTAGTTGGGCGAGTCCATGTTTCTGAAACGGTTAAAGTTTACTTTGAGTCAAATATGAATTGTATACGAAATTGGTGTTTTTATAATATTTTTTTGATATTTAAATTATTATATTGAACTTATTATTCCGATATTTTTTTAAATGTATCGAATTTGAAAATGATAATTGAAATTTTGAGTTAAACGTAACTGAAAAAGTGTTTTTTAAATTGAAAATTGTGCCACTTTGATTTGTAACGTAATTCGAAAAATGTTATATATGAAAATGGCGTAAGATTGGATTTATGTTAATATAAATGTTCTCTTTGTGTGTTTATGGTAAAGTCAACACAATATAATGTATTAGTGAAATGAAGGAACGATATTTTGCTGTAAAATATTATATTTTTGACAATTTGTGTATGGATTCGAAAAAATTCGACTAATTACATAGTAGAAAATAGTATTTACAGTATTATTATAATCGGCAATAATAATACATAGACAATTTATGAATTCATAACTTATGCAACGTAACATAGGATTTTTAGTGTAAATAGTAAATGAATTATAATAACTATAACATTTTACATCGAAATATCTTCCGTTCATTTCACAAGGATATACTGTATTGAATTTATCCCTTATAAACATATACAAAGAGGAAATTCATATCAATTCAAATCTAGTCTTCTAACATACATTTTTAAAAATTGATACTTACACCACTTACACATATAACATCTCTTATAATATAATGTTATATATTAAAAGCCATTCGACAACATTGACGTACGAACGACATGAATTAACTAAACCCTTACTAGTAAATAAAGAAAAAATGGAGGGAAATAAAACTTCATAACATACTATTAGTCACAAATGTCTACACAAAAATGATGCTCCAGACTCGAAATATTGTTTGTTATACCATCTTACTAATGAATTTGACCAATTTTAACTATTCATATATAGCGTCTCATATAATAATTACATATAAGCCATTCGATAATGTCGACTGACATATACGACATGAACTGAACTAAACCCTTAATAATAAATATGAAAAAAATGGAGAGATACAAAACTTTATAACACAACGTTGAGTCAAATATCTATTCTATACAAAAACGACACTCCAGACTCAAAATATTGTTTTTTTATAACATCTTATTAATGAATCCAATCAATTTTAATTATTATACACCACTTTCATATATAGCATCTCATATAATAATATTGACACATGACATGATTTACTCTCAATAGTAAATACGAAAAAATGGAGGGAGACAAACTTTATAACATACTTTAGTCGAATATCTATAAAAAAATGACGCTAAAGACTCAAAAAGTTTATTTTTAATACATATATAATAACATATATTAAAAACCATTCGATAAAATTGACATATATGACACGATCGATCCTAACAAGTAAATATACGAAAAAAATGGAGGGAGACAAACTTCACAACATACCGTTAATCGAATATCTATACAAAAACGACGCTCCAGACTCAAAACGTTGTTTTCTATAACATCTCGTTTACAAATTGGGCCAAATTTGGGCCAAATTTGGCTTTTTTAGGAAATACAGACGCTTTGGCGCGACATCGTTTTGACACACCATACGCGACCGCTCGCTACTATGTACGCAAACTTTTCTATGGCCGTTGCCGTTTGGATGCTGAATGTTCGTATTGAGTGTAGGGGATTAGAGATCTAATAGAATGTTGGGTTAAGGTGTGTTTTCGTATGAGAGTTGTGGTGTTATTGCGTTGTTTGGTATGGGTGACGGTAGCGGAGTGAGTATGTTACTTGTTAAGTGTTGCCTGTTTGAAATATTGAGTTAGGTATTTAACAATTTGTGGGTTCGGGTGGCCAGAAGCTAACTCACACGAAGCAAACGCACACGAAGTAAACTCACAGGGAGCAAGCTCACACGAAGCAAGCTCACATGCTTTCGAAAATTTTCAAATTTTCAAATTAAAGTGAAAAACGTTTAACACGATACTGAAAGCACCAAAATGCGTTTTTGTGTTAAAAGAATTTCACGTTACACGTAATAGTATACGTCCATAATATTTTGTCAGTACATACCAAAGTGACATTTCTTGTTAAATGATACGAAAATTTTCGAAAACATGTGAGCTTGCTTTATGTGAGTTTGCTTCCTGTGAGCTTGCCTCGTTTGAGCTTCCTTCGTGTGAGCTCGTTTCGTGTGAGCTTGCTTCCTGTGAATTTACTTCGTGTGCGTTTGCTTCGTGTGAGTTAGCTTCTGGGAACCGTGGGTTCGTGGATCTAAGCGCACATGATCCAAGCGCACGGTTGCCAGATGCCAACTCATACGACGCAAACTCACATGAAGCAAACGCACATGACGCAAACGCACTCGACGCAAACTCACACGACACAAACTCACATGCTTTCGAAATTTTTAAAATTTTAAAATTAAATTGTAAAACGTTTAACACGAAACTGAAATCGCCAAAATGCGTTTTTGTATTAAAAGAATTTCACATTAGACGTTATATAGAATGTCTCAAAATAGACGACAGAAGTAATTTTGATAGAAAACATAGATTTTTAATTCAAAATTGTAATTTTTTATTGATTCACACAGTATACAGTATAGGGTTACGTGTGGAATAGCATATCAGGTAAATGGCTTTACTGGCATATACGAATTTTTTCGTTGAAATTTTCCACGACTTTCTCGCGTAAATGTAGCTGAATTTCATTGATATAGCGCTCAATTTCCTCATTCAAGGTGTGGGGGGTCGAGAGCTTGTTGGCATAAACCTCACAATCAGACTTCAAAAACTCCCTAGAGAAATTTAAGAAACTTCCTCTAGGGAAAATTATTCTTCTTGTCCTCCTTTAATCAAATTTGGTAAACGGAACTCAGCATAATAAATATACATCTGTATTTGACGGGATATTATTGAATAGAATTAAATACTTAAAACAGTTTTATTCATAAAGGAAAAATTTTACATTTCCATCGACGACAATTTGTTATTTGATGAAGTACACAGAACCAACCATATTATTAAAATGAGAGAGTGGGCAGAAAATGTAATTGATAAGAAATGAATGACTATTTTTGATTTGTTGAATAATAAATATTCCCCATGACAATATAAAATTTTTGATTAAAATGGCATTGTGTTTGCCGGGTACAAACGCCAACGTAGAGCGAACATTTTCCATTCACAATGAATCATTGGCAGAAATGATTATAGTTAAATTTACATAATATAAATCTATGATAGATTGCATATCGTTCCTGATTTTTTTGAAGAAAAATGAACATTTACTCAAAAAAATACAAAGAAACAAATATTTAATTTTGCTAACTAATATAAGTGAAATTTCAATAGTTTTCAAAAGATTTTTGAACTTTGAACTGTCGTTTTGGTAAAGTAACATCATTAAAATTGTAATAAATCGGCGATACAATCAATAAACAACGATTCTAAATGATTTTTTTTTATATCCATTTTTACAAAACTATCCTCCTTTGATATACTCGAAAACTATACCTTTTTATACTTACTAACAGTAAGGATGATACTTACTACTTTTTAATTAATTCTCCTTTCCAAGTTAGACACTAACGACATTAAAAATATTATATTGCATAAGATTCACCCAGTATTATTTTCTAATTCGACAATTAAGTACTTAATACGTAAACAATTATTTAATATGGAAGATTTAAATATCACATACACGTGTCTATCATCCGTATAATCATTTCATATGAACCCAACAACTCTTTCGTTACTAGGATTATTTATCGATAATTACCAGTTATTTTCAGATAATAATACTTACCATTCGTCATGATAAAACTTACCGTTTAATAAAAAATACTTGACTTGATCCACCACTGTGAAAACAGAATAAAAATCTTTGGAAAATACTATAAATGTAAGGAACTTATTCGGAAGTTATTAAATATCGTACAGATTTAATGATATTTTTGGTAAGGAAATTCAGATTTTATATTGCAAAATGCTATTCATCTTAAGAATTAACATCAATTTGTTGGATTTGATTAGAAAAGTGTTGAATTTGGAGTGTAAAAGCTGTATTATCAAAGTAAAAGTTGAAATTGATTTGTAAAAGGATGAATTATATCATTGATCAATGTAAACTATGCTGAAAATCATAAATTGGATGAATAAAAATCGAAATTAAAATAATAATTGCTTTATTTTTGAACTTATTTTACACATAAATGAAAAAGGTGCAATAACACTGATACACATTTGGATATTGTAATTATAATTGATTGAAAAAACTTATCTTACACATAAAGAAATAAACAATTAGTATCGATATATTTCGATTGAAATGAAAAAAATAAAAGATATATAAAAATACTAACAAATTAGGAATATTGCAATCAAAATGCAATAAACGAAACAAATATCATTATATACAAAAATAAGAAGAATCAATTAACTGAAACTAATCATACGTCATATTTGCTATACGCTTCAAATAATAAAGCTTATCATACTCTTTTTCATATCCTTCGACGACATTAGCGATTTGTGCATGGAAATTCTCGGATTTTTTCTTAAACGCTTCTGGTTTGCGTATCTTAATTTTTTCAGACGCCAACTTATGACACGTAATGTCCCTTTCGAGCCCATCGAACAACAACCAAATACTCGGATAAGGACAGTGAAAAAGAGCGTTAAGATTATTATGAAACTTTTCAGAACAGTACGTCATCTTGGGCGACTTCTCGGAAGCGACTTCGTACTGATTCCACAATTTAATGGGAAACTGCGGGTTCCTCCCGATCGCTCCTTCCACGTACGTCGACAAGAAGTATGTCAATACTTCGTTATAATCGGGATCGTCCGGAATGGACTCGGCTAAAGCTCCGAAAACGTGTTTCACATCGTTAACAGGCACAAAGGCTAATGCGGCGAGCGATCTCAACTTCAATCTAATATCAGTATCGAATTCGTAGTCGGCTTTCTTCCCGACGCTGTTCACCTTCTTAACGACGCTCTGAGACACGTGGAAATAGCATCCTTTAACGTCTGCGTTAGGGAACGCCGAACGGACTGCGCTGATGCAGATTTTGTCGAAATCCACCAACACCTTATGCGGATCCAGACTCGGGAGGAGATTCTTTAAGATTTGCAACATATTGTTGTACGTTTGTTGTTTTTTCTTCCGTAACAAGAAATAAACGCAGGGCGGGAGCGAATCTCCGACTTTCCCATACCACGTATATAACTGGTAAGGTATCGACGGGGTTTCGTCGAAAGTTCCGTCCCCATATATAACCGCAGTATCTAAATTCTGTATAAAATCTTTGTCGCCTATTGTTATAATCCTATCGGGATCGTCTACGCCAGAGTCATACAATATAATAGAATCGTATTTCTCTTCTATAGTAAAATTGGAAGGGATCGGATTTAAGTTCGGATTCACATTCGGATTCGGATTTGAATAACGACACCCTTCTTGCTTATGTCTAAGCAAACTCCTAGCAATCGAAGCCCGCTTGGGAAGATAAGCCAAAATGTTACTATCCAAATTAGACAACTCGCTCCTGATAATATCCCCGGGAGATACCCCTTCGAAATGCAAAGCATCCTTCATCCTACTCATGACAATATTGGCAACGACTTTCTGCGGACATGAGTCATGGGAGTGTGTAGGGGTCACCAGTATTTTGTTCCCCTTAGTTTTAATGAATGCTCTGCAGCGGTAAGTCTTGGATTGGTTGCATCGCCAAGTAATCTCACCGGTGGATGTGTTTTCTCGGAATTTGTTGTATTCGAAGCCCAGGTAGGCCAAGACGGTGTTCCCTTTGCGGTTTCTCGAAAATTCCATGGTGAGTTTGACGTTCGTGAAATATTGACAGACGCAATACAGACGCTGTATGGCTCACCATACGCGCGCAGATGGTGGATTGTTATAGAGTTGGTTTATAGTGATATTGTAAAGCGCGTGTACACTGTTTTGAAATTCTGCAATTTATAAGGCAGACCATTAGAGGGTTGGGGTAGGAGCAGTGATGTAGTACAAAAAAAAAAAGTGCCGGAACGCTCAATTTTTACACCCCCCCCCCCAACACAAATAATTTTTAAGGTTTTTTTTTAAAATAGCTAATAATGATTTTTATTTTAGATATCGAACAAAATAAGGGTTTTTTTATAACATGTAATTTTTATAATATTTTCATATAGGTATGTATAATCTAACAACAAGAGGTTATAAAAAAACAAAATTATTATATAAGTACTTATATGTAGATTTTATTTTAAAAAAACGTTCAAATTATTAGATTAAAAATTATGTATTACGTAAAACAAGCCAAAAAGGCGCAGCAGGCAAAAAAATATTCCAAATGTTTTGCTTAATCAAACTGTATCACCAAAAACTATCAATTTACTTATTTTCTTTGATTTATTTTCTAATATTTTCATAAAAAATTTTCTCATATTTAGAAAAAAGTATCGGAACGCGTTCCGGCTAAGAAAAAAAGTGCCGGAACAACGTTCCGGCCCCACTACACCACTGGGTAGGAGGTCTCTTTTTTGCAATATACCCAGAATGTTCCCGTTTTTCAATTCCAAGAATTTCCTCTTTTCCAATTTTGACAATAGTTTTATGCAGTTTGTACTTTCGGTGTTGAAACTAGAATAAATGATTATGGTGTGTATTTTTCGGATCAGAATTTTAATACGTTTTGGTCAGAATTTTTAATTCATTTATCAGAATTTTTATTACATTGGTCAGAATTTATATTATATTGGTCAGAATTTATATTATATTGGTCAGAATACATGGGTCAGAATTTTGTGGTCGGAATAAATATTAAATGGTCAGAATTTTTATTACATTGGTCAGAATTTATATTATATTGGTCAGAATTTGATAAAGGTGATTTTTAGCATACATACGAATTTAAGTTGGCACCTCAGAAACATGTTTACACACGTCAGTGCCGTAGCAACCCATTGGCAATCGGGCAATAGCCAAGGACGCATGATACTAAGGGGCGCCCAAAATTTTTTTCGAGGTTCGAATAGTTTTGAAGAGCGTTATTGTTTTTTTTAGGGAAAAACTTTTTGGGGATCCAACACGTTCGAATAATTTTTCTTTCGAAAGTTTTATTAAAAAATAATTTTTGGCCAGCTCCTCTTTGGAAAAAAGGGGCGCTAAATTTTATGCCAAGGGCGCCAAAAACATTGCTACGGCTCTGATACACGTACATGCACCAATACTTATTCGCAGTTTGATAGCTGGTTGGAAACTTTTACGATAGAGACTTATAAAATATTTTCGATCTGAATATCTGATTGAATAAGATACGTTCAGTAAATGTGACGCAAAAAACGCTAACCTAACCTAACCTAAACACGCGTTTAGTAATAAATACGTTCAGACTTTTGACTGAGACGTGCGGCATTAAATAAGTGCGTTTAGTTTTCCCTGACTGAGAAATGCGGCGTTTGGCCCAACCCCCACGTTTAGTTTTTCTGTAAGGATTGTAATTTTCTGTAATTTTGACCATTTATCGACTGTCACATTCTGACCATTTAACATTTTATTCTGACCATTTAACATTTTATTCTGACAATTTAACATTTTATTCTTACCGTTTACTCAATTTTATTCGGACCAAACTATGAATTAAATTCTGACCAAATAATTTGTTGCCATTAAATTCTGACCAAATAATTTGTTGCCAATGATTATTACCCCTCCATGAATTTCCACACACGGTATTATATATTTTATATAATTTGACTTTTGCTGAAACTAGAATAAATTATTACTGTCCCCCCCCCATGGATTTAACCAGCACAATTATAAAGAAAATTATTGAAAATAAACAATTTTTTTTAAATGTTCTCTTTTTTTTGACCATAACAGTTGGCAACCCTAGTTGGGGGAAGCTAACGCACACGAAGCAAATGCACACGAAGTAAACTCACAGGAAGCAAGCTCACATGCTTTCGAAAATTTTCAAATTTTCAAATTAAAGTGAAAAACGTTTAACACGAAACTGAAAGCACCAAAATGAGTTTTTGTGATAAAAGAATTTCACGTTAGATGTAATATTGAAGCCAAGAAAGTTCAAAAACTTGTGTTTCACTCATATATTGCTGCTGGCAACACAGAATTCTAGTTCAAGGAATAATGACAAAATATTGTATTAGTATAAACATCCATAGGAAAGCACAGGAAAACTGAATTTTGGTATGAAGTGTAATACTATTGTGATTGATAAACAAAATGTTCAAAGTCAGTATCAATAAGTGATGTGCTTAAAAATTTACCGGGGGTTAAAGGTCACTGACAACGGTTTATCGTGAATATCTTGTTAACTATTACTTATACAGAAAAAAAGCTTGAAAAAATAGAAACAATATTGCTATGACACGCCAACGAACCGCTTGAAATCCAATAATGGTTACGTTTAGTGAAGTTCCGAACCTTCCAAAAGTAGATTTTTGAAGCTTCGGGTAGATGTCGGTAACTTATTAAAAACATTAATTAATTTAATCCTAAAAATTTGAAAAAAAAATCAACCTTCCGAAATAACTTCTCGAATTTCTATCCCAACCTATTCGAACCTAACGTTCGATGTTGAATATTTTCATAGCGAAATTGTCTCAACTTTCGGAAATATTTTAGCGCATTTCTCACCCAACCTATTATTGTATGATGAATAAATTCGCGGGAACCTAACCCAAGTATCGGAAATCTTCTCGCGAATTTCTCACTCAACCTAACCCAACCTGTCGTTGTATGTAGTAGGGGATCCACGATCCAAAAGAGAAAAATCATTCCCGAACAAAACCATAATTGTATTGCTGTTTATATTGAAATTAAATTACATACACCGAAACTATTATACACACAAACACACAATACCGTTTCCCATTCGATTCTTATATTTATTATCTTTTCAAAAATATTCTAGGAGTGGCTGGATAATTTTTCAAAATCCGTATATTCTAGCGTCTCGTATTTCTTTACTGATTCATTTCCGCCAAGTATAGTTTAAAAGTATTCAATGTTTTTGTGAACAACGATTCCATAAAAGAAATCGATAATCCAAACTGAAAATTGTAGGGCGTCATAATAAATGAAAATTAAAGATGTTTTTTTGCTACGAATGGACCTATACCACTTTCGATTATGAAAAATTGTAAAAAGCATTAATTGTACAACATTGATTTTGTATTTGTAATACAATATAAGAATAATTGAAATTGAGGTCTCAAATGAATTGTTCGATAAGAAAAACGTTAAATTTGGGGGCATGCAATACATTTTTAATGTTAAAAAATTTAACATACTACTCGAATTGTTTGAATGTTGATCTGGATGAAGAAGATTATATATTTCGCCTTGTTTTTGATTCGGTATAAATAACGGAAACACGATATTTTATACAGCAATAGATACCTTTTTCAATATGTACATATGTAACCGGATAAGTGTGTGTTCAGTTGTTTATTTCAAATTAAACACAATAAATTATTTTTCTAACGAATTTTTTTTTATCGTTTTATAAATTAGACACGTTGAAATTAATAAATAGCACGTCATCTGAATGACGTAGCGTTTGCTGGAATTCCCAAATCCTTCTGATGAAATTTTCGAAGACTTTTTCCGAGTCAGTTGGCTCAATTTCAACAATAACGCATTGGATTTCTGTTTTCCGCTTAGGAATTTGTTTTGGATTGTTACATACACTTTGGCCTTTACAAAACCTCAGAGAAAAAATCAAAGAATCAATCAGAGGCATCAAGTCGCAAGATATGGGCGACCAATTAACTTCAGCATTTCTGGAAATCACATGGATAAAAAAAACATTGACAGGACAAATCAATGGTTTCTCTTGTCGTATGGGACGTAGCATTATTTTTTTTGAAACCAATTTTTTTTTTTTTTTTTTTAAAGGAATATATTTTCCAATCGATGCCACAATTTTTTTAATGCGAACGGTGGCTCATTAAGTAAAATATGGCAACCGAAAATTCCAGAAACTACTCGAAGAGTCTTCACGAAACTGTCGTCATATTTGTAATCTGTTTTAACAATATCAATACGTTTATCTTTTGCGAAACGATCAATTTTTAAAAAATCTCAAAGACTGCAGATCACAAATATATTTCATATTCTAATTGTATTGTATTATAATAAACGAGAAAACCGAAGTTGGGATATTTAGAAGTGAGTCATAAAATGAAATATTTCGTTTTCGACATTTCTTATTTAATGCATTTTAGTGATGAAAGCTCGAACATTTCCATATAAATTAACGTTTTCTGAAAAAGGAAAATATTTATTGTTTCAAAGCATTATTATTTTTTTAATATGTATCCAGTAAATTTTGAGATAAGTGCGTTTAAAGTTTCGTCATCGCTTTTTTCATAATTGATGTTTATTTTATTTTATCCGTAGTCATAATTGGCATACTATACACGAAAATATTTATTTTATTGAAAAGTACTATTTGTTTTTCAACATGCAATTTGTTAAGAAAATATTATAATTGTAGTGTGTTGGTATATAAAGTTTATCTCTCTTGTTCGATCAGAATTTGGGGAATTCTACATTCCAGTAATCGAATTATATCTTTTGATAAAATATACTCTATCATTTATTTAAAAATTTTAAATCAAATTTCTAGAATATTTATTATATTATTAAATGGAGTTACAAAAAGAAAAGTTAAGTTAAGACAGATAAGTTTAATCATAAAATAAACACTAGCAACTTTCAAACATTGTCATCCTTAAATATTGATGATTGTAGTAAATTTATCGAAAATCAAAATAATGAATTCAATATTATTGAAGTATTTAGACACAAGTATTTTGTATTATAATTTTCCTATTGATCCCCATTTGTCCAATAAAAAAGATATGGAGCACGCTTTAGAATAAAAAAATCGTATGACAAATTTAAGCAATTTAATAATATTATAGAAACCGATTACAAAGTTAGGGACGTGTTAATCTCAAATGAAACCAATAAACCTATATTTCACTTAATCATTAAACAAAACTATTATATCTGGAGAGCGCTTCTTATTTTTACATAATCTCTTCGTCGAGTAGATTAAAGTCTTTGTAAAAATAAAGAAAAGTTTCCACTGTTTGCATACCTAGTTTAGGAAGAAATAGTTTTAATAGAATCAAATGTGAAACAAATTCTTTATTTATTCCATGATTTTGAAATCAAACTCATAATCGATATCATAACAAAATCGTAAGTCCGAATCACGATGAAAATCCGTCCGTTTAAATGATTTGTTTATCGATTTATTACATACTGTATCAACGATCCGACATAAATCTGAATATATAATACAACGATAAATTTAAACCAAGCAACTTAAATTTATTTCAATAACTGAAAATTGAATGAAATTAACAATTCAAATAAATCAATCGACTATTATATTCATTGATTACATTTATAACCATCAAAATACCCAAATTTTCCTGTGAATTGGTTGAACTTCTGATAATTATAATAGTAGACTGAATTTTCAATAAAATAATGAACGAATGACTTGAATTTTATAAACAATAGCCAATTATTTTTCTCAAAAGATTTGATTAATGATCGTAGCAGTTGAATGACACACTGCTTTCGATAATATTCATTACAAAAATACTCTTTTACAATTAAATTTATATCTTTTTAAACGTTTTTACAATCTATAATAAATTGAACATTATCGGGGTTCGGAGAAAAGCTGGGAAAATATTTTGCAATTACAAGAAAGTATCAAAAAATATTGTGTAATAAAAAAATACTCCGGTAATTTTTTTAAATTAAACTCGTTATTATGGCAAACTCGAAAAATTAAGATATCCTAGACATGGAAACATTTCAATTTTAAGTGAAATAATTCGTGAATTTTATTGATTTAAAATTAAAATAAACAATTATTGTCATAGCAGTCGAGATTTAAAAATGAAACGCCAAATACGCTTCAAATGATTTATTTTATTTTATTATATCAGAATTTATAAAATTTGTTGAAATGTATTCGCATTCATAACAAATTATCTTGGAACTTCTCTCGATAATGTGGTCTTAGCCAATCGCCATGGAATTTGTACTAAATTAAAATACTCTCGAGGGTCGTTTAAAGATGGCATTGAAGTCCAGTTGTCATTTTCATCATCATACATTTCCATTGTGGAAATTTTGCCATTTGAGTAACCACCTGAAAATCGTGAAGAATAACAGTAATTTTATATTTCAACCTGTTGAGTTATGAATAAAACACACGAATAAAACTAAACACTAACCTACGATCACCAATTTTCCAAAGAAATTTGCAGCTCCCATTGCATATCTAGTTTGATTCGACGAATGGATCATCGTCCATTTATCGGTTTTTGGGTCGAATCTTTCAGCAGTATTTAAATAGACACGAAAAGACGATTTTCCACCCACCGCATATAAATAACTATTGACAACAGCCACCTAAAGACGAATACAATTTCGAGTGAAACGATAACAAAGTATTTGGAATTGGAATAAAAATAGTTTCGATGCAGCGAGAAGCTAAATCGCAGCTAATACTTTCAAATCCTTAATATATTTTTATAAGTATACCCCATGATAGTATCGTTTCTCGTTCATGGAAGCGCGTTTTCTCCACTGGTCGGTCACAGGGTTGTAGCTTTCGACCTCAGAAAGGAATCCTAGATTAAAACCTCCAACAACAAGAATCTCTCCATCTAAAACTCCTGCTTGGCATGCATAACACGCAATCGACATCGAAGTAAGTGTTTTCCATTTTTTCGACACAGGAACCCACCTGTATTTGCCATGTTATTTAAAATTATCTAATGAAAATGAATTTGAGTGCAAAATTTACTTACATTTCTACGTAAGGAAGGGTTGTTCCGTTGTATCCACCAATCGCGTATACACGTCCTTTGAATTCTACTGCTGTTAGCAAATATCTTGCATATTTCATTGGCGGCAGATTTTCCATTTCACCCGTGTTCAAATCATAGCTCTGAACCTGAAATAGTATTTTTTTGTATTATAAAAATATTTCGATTCACGATTAATCCTAATTCATACATACCGTATTAACAGCACCACTTTTATATCCTCCAATCAACATTACTTTATGTTCCAACAATACAGCGGAATATTGGGTTCTATCGCATTGAAAATTTTTTACTTTTATCCATTTGTCGTTTCTCAAATCGAATATTTCGAAAGTTTTCTGATTCTTTAAATTCAATAATATTAATTCAATGTTAAATTTGCATTAATAAATTATCTTGTTAATACTTACACTTTGCGATTCAGAACCAACAGCCATTAAAGTACTATTGGAGTTTCTACAGCTGTTTCTATTATCACATTCATAGATATTTTTTTCCTTTTGTTTTGAAGCAATTAAAATTTTAGCAAGACATTTATATGATGGATTGACGGAACACAAGTCGTAGGACTCAGAATTTAAAACCTTAAAGATGAATTTAGTTGAAATAAATAAACTTGGCATACTTAAATATTATATATTTAGTGACGCAATTAATTCAAAATTGTATTTACATACATCTAAAGGTAAATTTTCAAATTTGATGAAATTGGACAGTTCATCCAAGTGTTGTATTCTCGAAGCGCTGTCGTGGTTTACCCACTTTTCACAGAATTGAAAACGATCATTTCGGATGTTACGGTAATGTTGGAATCCAGTATTTCTAAAATTTCTGAAAAACCCAAATCCAAGAACGCTGACGAACGGGAAACCTGAATCGTTGATAACTGATGTAGTATAACCACAAATAACGAAAGAGAATTTAAAATAAATTAAAAAGAAAATACCCCTTCGTAATTCTGCCTGATGTATTCGAATGCGTTTTTCCTCAAATTTTCATAATGTTCTGATTTAGTTAGTTTCCATGTTGAAATACAGTTCGATGAATCAATTTTTCTCTCTAATATTTTTGAACAACCTTCGACGATCGGCATAATCTTCAAAAAGTTCGCCAACGACATTATTTTATGGAAATTTTCCCCTGTGAGACCTAAATAGTTTAACAAATGTACATATGAGCATCTTTTACGATATACATAATATGCTATTTATACATAAATCCTTGCTTACTTATAACTCCGGTGTAGCAATATTCGATCACCGACTTTACAATTTCGACATCCATATTTTGAAATTCTGTATCCGCCCGTGGTACATTTTCAGTGTATAATTTTTCGAAGTATTCACTTGACGATGCTAAAATGATTTTCTGAACGCGGATCCTATATAGAGAAAAATTGAAAACGTTACTGTGAGATATAATATAATATTCGTTGATTCGTTTGAATAAATTTAGTTTTCTTACATTTCATTGCCGACTGCTATTTCAGCGTCATAAAAATCATCCCTGTTTTTCAAAACAAGAAGACGATCCTGGAACTCTTTCGGATTTCTGATGATGGTTTCCAAATTGCCTGTTTTTGACAATTGATTGTCTGCCTAAAATGCGAGATAGACAACAGTTCTCGTTTTATATCATTTTTTTTTGTAATCGCATTAAAGATAATTTCATTAATAACGGTTAAATAAAGTCAAGCTAGTGAATAGCAATGATTTATTTTTTCAATGAGTTATGATTTTTGTTAATTTTAACGGGCAAATGTTCAAAAGGGTCATATTCCAGATGAATCTGGAATATGGTTTTCCGTGCATTAAATCTCGTTTCTTTCATTTATTATGTTTACATAAATTTCAGATGACAATTTCACAATCTATATGTTCCAGTGTCACGGTTTTGGATGCTGATTAATTTTTATCACACATAATTCAAAAGTGTTCGTTAGACGACACAAATATTTTTCTAACTGAGAATTGTTAGGCGTTAAAAGGAAAAAGAAATGTCGTTTATATGTCATTTGGCGAAAAGCATCATCTATGCAACTTTGATTTTAAACAAAACATCTTTTTATTTATCCATAAATCATGTTTCTATTACATTTGTTCGGTTCTTTAAAGTTGATTTTTTTTTAAATCTTATCGTCTGTTTGAGTTTAAATACGGGTGCCACAAAAAAATGTATACACACTTTGAAAGTTCATAACTTTTCCGATTTTTATTATTTTTTTTACATAAACAAACATGAAAACAATACTTACGACAGACTTAAATTATAAGTAAAGAAAATTGTAGTATAATGTTACTGAAACTACGAAAATCTTAATTAAGTTCAAAAAAATAAAAATAAAATAATTGTTTTCAAATAGTCTGTAAACAACATATCAAAAAACTGTAAATTTCTACAAGCCGAGGTAAAGAAGCAATGCTTCATGAACCGACGCGTAATTTCAGAAAATTATTCAGTGAACAGTTTTTGGCTTGAAAATTCAATAATTGAGTATTCTAAGGCATTTAAGCACACATTATGTATATTCTTTAATTGTAGACAAAAAATAAAACCTTTCTATTTAAATTTTATTAGAAAATTCGATTCTTATTTCTTTTGTGGTGAAAATTTGGATCTAGTTTAGAGATACCATATAAAATTCCAGAACTCCCTAATCCTTGTGCTTATAGATTTTTTTTAATGGAAATCCATCGAAAATATACATTATTTACCTTCTAATAATAGCAACAGTTAATGAATAAAAAAAAAAACGCAACCGAAATTTAAACAACACAATTTGCGTTGTTTGAATATACATACATCGCTCCACCTTCTAAACAGTTTCTGATTCAGAACGCTTGTAAATTTAATTTTCTTTAGTAACTATACAAATTATAAATCTCTCTTCTTTAACTTCGAGTTTTAACATTAAGCATTAAGCATTAAGCATTAAGCTTAATAAATATAATATCAAAATTATAATCATTGAAAGTACATACATATGTACATATACTTTTTATTGGGACACCCATAGTATTTTATTATAACAACGTACAAAATTGTCGATGAGATGGGATTACAAATGAAATAAAATGAACAATTTTCGATTAATTTCGAAAATTACGGCCGATCAAATATTGAAAAATGTAAAAAAAAAGTTCACTTACCGCTCGAATTGATTGAGCGTTGAGCAACACGAAGAAGAATATGAATTTGGCCTCCATTTTTCTTCAGGAGTCGAATTTTTATGGCTGAAAATAACCGAAACACGCCTTTTTATAGAGCGATAGATAAGATTTTCAAAGTATATGTAACCGTTCCATACATTAATTTAGCGATAAGTGTACATAAATAATATATTTTTTCAAACCCATTTCTGGCGCGCTGTTTTAAACTCAACACTTTTAAATTAATTTTTTTATTCGTTTGATTTGAACTAGTTGCGGGTTTATATTTTTTCGTCATTTTTGCTTTTCTTGATTCCTTGTGTGTTTCATGATTGTAAAAAAGCGTAAACCGAAGCTGGAATATTTAGAAACATGTCATAAAATAAGTAATTCAGTTTCAACGTTTCCTTTGATGCATTTTAGATTATGAAAGTGATGAAAGCCAGAAAACTTCCATGTAAATTATATTTTTCTAGAAAGGGGAGGTATGACTTTGGAATCTGTGATCTCAATGATTTTTTTTTTTGTTAAAATATAATAATATCCCCTTATTATTTTATAACCCATTAATATTAATCTTTCGAAATTTTAAACACGCTTTTTTAAACAAGATAAACGCGTTTGAATCTATTTTAAAATCGATGAAACTTGTGAAAATTGAAAAGAAACGTGTTTTTTTTTTTTTTTTTTTAATTCTTTAAGGTTTCTTTCGATTACAAAAATTACGTGTAACTAAAAGCTTTGTTTTCTTTTTTTTTTTTCTTTTTTTGCAAAGTATCATATTTATTTGGTCACTCTAACTGCAAATCACATATGAAAATGTTTATAAATGTATGAATTTATTATAGAAATTTCATTATTTTTATATTCTGGACTACTTACTATATTTTTTTCTTGTTCTGGAAAAATGTGCCGCGGCACAGTGATTGCAAAGCACTGTTGTACGTCATCAAATACATACATATTTATCGCACTCACACTACTACAGAGGAGATTATATATATGTTGTATTAATTTAAAAGACATATGTACCAGTCAAAAATTGGAATTTACATACACGTTTTAATATGCACGTCAATCTGATGTGTAGATAACAACTCTTGATCTCCATATGTCATATTTTCTGAAGATTTTGACATCATTGACGTTTTTACGCAACATTTTTTGTCAAAAGTTGCCCAAATTCACCCAAATTACCTAAAATATGGGTGAATTGTAAAACTATCGATAGAAATCACTTTGAATAAAGAACTTGAGACGTTTCTCATGAAATTATCGTGTTTAGTTTGATTACATAATCCTAACTATCGACCGATAAACTTAGTACATATCTCCTTTTTTTTTCTCTATCTATGTACGTCTTGATTTGTAATAAAAGCACAGTTTTCGCTATGGGAAGGGTTCAATTTTGTCAACGTTTGTCTTGCCAAATTACAACTCTATAAAACCATTATAATTATGATAGTTAATAATCAGTAGCTTCAGCTGACTTTACGATGATTAAGCGATATTTGGAAAATGTGCAATTAATTAGAAAATAATTTGGTAATTACGAAAACTTTAAACAATATTCATTAAAAATAATCAATCACAATGATATATAAACAACTCGGGGAAGACTCAAAACGTCTCGAAAACAAGATAACTCGTTACAATTTCTAATTTTTAATTATTATTTGGTTATAGCCTTGACATGTAGTTCAAATGTAATCTTTTCATCATAACCGAACGTCGTAGTTAAAAATTTATATACATTTTTAATATTCGCAAATTATAAAAATTATTATATTTTTCATTTTGCCCTTGTACCTGACTGACAATAAGTAAAGATTTGATATTAAATATATTTTCCAATAATACAGTTGAATAATGATCCTTGATGATTTGTGAACCAATTTATAATATACCGTGTCACTGATTTGACATTAGTCTGAATACATACACGAATAAATTTTAATCAAATAACTTTAGTTTATGTCAATAATTAACAATTATATTTAATAAATCGATCAATTATTATATTCACAAAAAACAATTATTATATAACAATCAAAATACATACATTTTTCAGGGGATTGATCAAACCTCTGATAATTATAATGGTAATAGATTAAATTTCTTGGTGTGCGTATAAAAAATAATGATCGAATGACTTGAGTGTGATAAACAATGGTCAATATTTTTTCCTCGAAAGATCTGATTTATCCCAAGTATCCTTATACAATTTAAGTTATTTCTTTTTAAACGTTCTTCCAATCTATGATAAATTTAACGATATCGGGGCCCGGAGCAAAGCCCAGAAACATATGTTTATTTTGGTAAGAAGAAAGTATCCAAAAAATATTGTATAATAAAACGTGCTCGGGCAATTTTTCATAATTGAAGAACTCATTATTAACGCAAATGACCAAATTTTTTTTTCTCTCGAAAATTTGAATATCCTAGAGACGGAAACGTTTCAATTTTCTGTGAAATAATTCGCGAAGTCGATGGATTTAAAAAAATACACGTCATAGCAGTCAAGGTTTAAAAACGAAACTCCAAATACGCTTCAAATACATTATTTTATTTTATTATATCAGAATTTATACGTTAAAAGATACGTTCCAGAGACTACCGTGTAAATAAAAAACCGCGTAAAAAATGTATTGTGACCATACAAAAATTGGAGATAGGTTCCATCACTATATTTGGATAGAACTTCCATCTAAATGTACTTTATGAAAAATGTGCGATGTGAAAAATTTTCGCCGTGAAAAATTTTCGCCATGAAAAATTTTTGCCGTGAAAAATTTTCACCGTAAAAAATCATCAAAAATCATCGAAATTTTTATTTAAAAACTATACTTACATACATATAATTATATCAGTATACTGGCCTGCGTCGAATCTTACCATTGTGGCATAATGATACATACATATTTTTATTATTTTTATACCGTGTTAATGTGGAAAATCAGTGTAAAAAAGTAATCGGTGTTATTTCGGAACCGTGTAAAAAGAGAATTAGGTGTAATTCAAACACAACCCTCCCATGACGCATCGAAAAATCGAAAATTTTCCTCGAATCATCGAAGAACCGGCACCAGCCTCATCTCATCTCCCCGAAAGCTCGCAGGATTTGGCAATTCCGCAAAACTGCATACGAAAACGCATCGGCGTACATCTCGAATGCACGTGCGTGAACCCGTTCGTGTGTGTGTGTGCAGGAGAGAGATTAAAATTGTTGTATCACACACACGGCTCGTAATAAACAAAATGGCGAGCGGCCACTGTGTTCACATCGACTTCGGCGACGCTCTCAAAAGCTAATCCTCCCCAGACGATTCTAGACGATGAAAATGCGTTGAAAATTCATTTTGGAATTTTTAAAGACGATCGGCATATAAAAATCTGCTATAAACCCAAGGATTGTCGTGTTGTGTTTGTTCAGTAGTTGGGTTGCGCATCCGGCGCGCAGTGCCTTGCTATTTTTTGTTTTGACTAATATGTATGTATATTGCTTACGTGACTGTAAAAAAATGGACGTGCTGATAATGCGGATTCGGTCGGGTCTTTGTTTTTGCGTTTTCTCGGATCGTTACGATGGCCGTTTCAGGTTGGGCGATGATGCGATTGAATAGTCCAGTCAATATAGAATTTTTCCTAGAAAAAAACCACCCAGGAGGTAGATTTTGGAAAATAGGCTTGATATTATGGTTCTAAACAAAATGTAAAAAGTCTATAAAAATCTAAGGATTGTTAAAATTTTTATAGGAGGTCAAATATATATCTCTTTAACTATTATATTTACAGAAATATTGTTTATTATATTTAAATAAATTCCTATAGAAAAGATAAAATAACTTTTATTCGTAAGAGTAACCGTTTTGAACATAATTCAGCTTGAAAAGTTGTCATTAAAACTATGCCGTACGTACGGTACCTATGTATGTATGTACGTGGGGAGTTCGGAAAATTCTCGGAAAATGTTTTCAATTCTTACAAAAAAATGACTTTAAAATCATAGTATTTAGTGTTTTTTGGAAAATGATTAAATAATTAGATAAAAGTAAAGACTCATTTTTATTCCGTTAAATAAATAATTATGATAACCAATAATGATTGATTTATATATTTCCATTTTCCAATCAGATCAAAATTTGAGTTTTGCATATGATAATTATAATATTATTTGAAAAAATCGTACATATGTTTTTTTTTTTTTTTTTTTTTCCCGAAAGGAGGAAAAATCTTTTATAGACACCGCCAGGCACGAGCCCGACAGTAGTGTGGGATTCCTAACTGGGAAGAGGACCCAGATGTTACCCACTAAAAAACCTCCTCTTACGCCAAACCATACTACACCACACCCAGGGACTACTGATCAGCAACAACGTCTAGATGTGGGGCAATCACAGACGCTTAGAGAGGGACATTCGCCCAAAGAGGCGAAGGGATAACATTACACCACCACCTCACGCCCCAGCTCAGAGCGCCTACTCTACTCCAATAGAATTGTTAGATTGTTAGGTTGTTAGTTGGTTAGTGCTACAAACTACAAACCGAAAAACCACCACCCCACAACCCTCCCTGCGCAATGAGCTACGAGGGGCCAATGCCACCCCTGCCCCTTCTACAGCGCTCCTCCTCCACCTTACGACCGATCACCGCTGCAGCAAAATTAGCCCAGGCAGCCCAGCCCGATGAGCTTGCGAGCATTGACGGCACCATATTCTCCACCATCAGCCGCGCGACCCCAAGAGCCGCCCGAAGGACACCCCTCTCAGCCGCCCAGGCAGGACAGTGGAAAATGGTGTGCTCAGCATCATCCCTCAAGGAGTCACAGTGATGGCACCCCTCTGTAGGCTCCTTCCTTATTCGGAACAAATACGACCCAAAACAGCCGTGCCGGAGATCAGTTGGGTGAGGTGGTAGCTAAGATCGCCATGCTTCCTCTCCCGCCAAGGCCCCAGCTCACCAATGAGCCTATGCGTCCACCGTCCATAAGGCCCCAAGTCCCACCGACGCTGCCACTCAACAAAAGTTTCCAACTTGGCCAACTTTCTATCGCGACCATTGTAAACTGCCCTACGCTCACGCGCCAACAGATCCACGGGCGGGGTCGCAGAAATAGCCAACACGGCAGCCTCAGACACCGTACGGTAGGCAGAAATCACCCGGATGGCACTCCTTTTCTGAATACGAGCCATCTTCCTGCGCCGAAACTCCGCACCCAGAGCATCTGCCCAAATGGGCGCACCATATAGCAGAGTCGAATGAACAACCTCATACAGGAGCTTTCTCCTGCTAGTCTTCGGGCCACCAATGTTGGGCAATAATCTGGCCAGCTGCTCTGCCGTCGCACCAGCCCTGGCAGATGCCTTCTCAATGTGAACTGTGAAACGCAGCCGGCGATCCAACCAGACCCCCAGATATTTGACAGAGCTAGCGAAAGGCACCACAAATCCATCCAGCATCAACCTCGGCGCAATAAGACGTCTACGATTCCGCCTCCGTCTTCGCCTGGAGAATAAAATGGCCTGTGTTTTACGCACGGCCAACTCAAGCCCAAAGCTGTCCAGCCACCCCTTCACCCTGCGCAGAGCCTCGTTACCAATGCTCCGCAGCCCCGCAGAGGTATTAGCCGTCACTAAGACGGCAACATCGTCAGCAAAGGCAACAATCTCAGCTCCATCCGGCAAACGAACCCTTAATAACCCGTCATACAAGACATTCCACAGGGTCGGCCCCAAGACCGAGCCCTGCGGTACGCCAGACGACAACACCCGGGAATTCAGCCTGCCACCAACTGGACAGCGATACTCAAGTACTCTATTGTCCAAATAACTCTCCAACAATTTCATTAGACCCCGGGGCACACGAAAATCTCTACGCAGCGCCTTCAGTACCAAATCCCAGCGAGCCGAATTGAAGGCGTTTCGCACATCCAAAGCTACCATAACCACAAGGCGCCTAGCTCTAGCAGGCCCTCCCACGCCGAATTAACTATCTCCACAACTCGAGAGACAGCGTCCATCGTAGACCGGCCCCGCCTAAAGCCAAACTGACACCCAGACAGTGCCGTATCACCATTCTCAGTATACGCATGTAGCCTTTGGAGAATGATCCGCTCGAAAAGCTTACCGAAACCCCCCAACACACATAAAGGCCTGTATGATGAAGGGCCATCAGGACTGCCATTCTTACGGATCAGCACCAATCTCTGCTTCTTCCAAAGGGGCACAAAACACACCCTCCTCCAGGCAAGCGCCATACACGTCTAACAGCAGCCCAGGAAAATCATGCGCAACCCCAACCACAACCTCATTGGGGAACCCATCCGGTCCCGGCGCCTTGCCCATCTTTACATGTCGCAACGCCTGATCCAACTCAATCGCGGAAAGTGGAGAGACATCACCCTCAGAGGCCAAGTCAGCCTCCAATCCCACCTGCCTACCTTCATGAATAGGGAAGAGGCCATCGACAACCTCCTGCAAATTAGCGGGAACATTGAGAGAAAAACATCCACCTCCCTCCTCCGCAGCTTCTGCCGCACAATTCTGTATGGCAACCCCCAAGGGTCCTGGTTGATCGACTCGCACAATTCATTCCAGCATCTCTCCTTGCTGCATCGAATAGCCCTGCGAAGCTCCCTTCTGGCTTCTCTATACTCTTCAGCGGGACGAACATCATTCCCAGACCTCTGCGCACGCCTCCTACAGGCCAGGCACGCACGCCGGAGGCCAGCTATCTGCTCATTCCACCAATAGACCTGCCTTCTTGCCACACCCCCAGAACGCCTTGGCATCGCCGCGTCATCGCCTTGGCATCGCCGCGTCGCCGCGTACATATGTATACAAAATATTACATCAAATTATGTTCAATAAATTTTGAAAGCTGTATTTTAAATTTTTATCAGTTTTGTGAATAATTGGCTTTATCATTATTTAAATTTAACGTTAACAAAATATATTTTACTGTAAATATAAATGGCAAATGCGGATTTCCGTAGATAAAAAAAATATATCGCTTCAGTTTCTTGTTCAATTTCATTTAAAACTATTTCAATATTTCATTAAGCTTATTTGCAATATGCAATATTAAAAAATAAACCATCGGTCACGGTTTTATACATAATTGAAACAACTTACTCAAATCTTCAAATATTTTTGCCAAACATGGCCGTTATCATCATAAATTCGTTTATACTGATAGGCGTCTTACAAAAATGATTTTTGCGAATTGCGCCTAATTTGCAATTCTTCGTCAAACCTATATTTAGAACAATGACTTTTGTATTTCACAAATCATTTCCGAATACACATAAATCAATCATACGTACAATTATTTTCGATACAAACAATTATTTATTCAATTAGTTTATTTTAAACATAAACATTTCAAAGACGCATCGATACATAAAACATTTTTCTTTGCTTAAAATGTTTCAAGGTATGAAAAGATTGAAATTTTGATTATACATACATTAGTGTACAAAATGAAGTATAAAAAAATCAGATATTTTGATAACGAGAAAATATATTTTGAAAAATTAGAAATCGCGAAATTTATCCAATTTTTAATTTAAAGGAAAATTGAAAACTCATAAATCATT
The DNA here is from genome assembly GCA_009617725.1 of Hydropsyche tenuis. Classification (NCBI taxonomy): domain Eukaryota; kingdom Metazoa; phylum Arthropoda; class Insecta; order Trichoptera; family Hydropsychidae; genus Hydropsyche; species Hydropsyche tenuis. Next base: position 951,441 of record VTON01000060.1, read on the forward strand.
TAGGTAGTCAATTATTTTCGCAAAATCTTTGAAATACTTAAAGTGTCCTCTAGTATTTTCGTTCATTAGATGAATTAAATTAAGAATTTCTGTATCAAGCTCTATTTTATTAGTCACAGTTGCTGAATGAAAAACGAAACTTGCTGAATCATTCAAGAATTTCGTATTGAATTTTCACCCAAATATCTTTTCGTTCGTAACTGTTGATAAAACAGTTTTCCGACAGAGAAAACCAAAAATTCAGATTTGGAACCAATAAAAAACCAATTTTTTTAAACAAAGAAAATTATAGTTGATCTAGCACATAATTTGTGCTTCAATAGTATTTATCACTGTGTTGTTATTCAGTACGAAATTATACTTAAAATATATATTATCTTGTATGAAAAAATATTATTATACGTATGTGAAGATAACCAACGAAAAATGTTCATAATTTTGTAAGAACAATTTGAATCCTTTTGCTGAAATTTAGTATATAATTTATTTTCAGGACCTTTCTAAGTAATGAATACTTATTTTTTATATCGTAAAAATTTGTACAAAGGTTTATATTGAAATAATTGTTGGTTTATAATCGAAATATGTTCTTAAGCACAAAAAAGTTGAAGAATGCACCTTAGTAAACATAAATTATCAGCCTTATCTATTGTTTAGGTTCGAAATAAGAAAGTTTGAGAATTTCGATCAAACAACAAATAAATTGGAAACGAAGTTTCAAAATTGTTCATGTTTTCGCGTCGTAAATGATTTTATCTTCGAAAATTATTATTAGGCCGGACTTTGCACAGGAAACGAGATACGCTCAATTGTAAAATAAAACCAATGCCAAAATGCCAACATTGAAAGAAAAAACTTATTTCTATGGAGGATATTTTTGGGAAATCATATTGTTGAACATTTCTGTAAATCAAGATTATTATTTGGAAGGATATTCTGCAAAAAATATAACGGTCTAAAGAATATTGGCATAAACAATTTAAAGATTCGGAACAATCTTGCAGGAGATGATACGTAAAAATAAAACTATGTACTTCTGTCCAACTTGATCGTCGTAAAAATAAAATAAAGGTTCGTATAGGGGTAGTTTTTAACAATGTTTCTATCATCAAACGCGTCAAATAATTTATTTTATTATATCAGAATTTATAAAATTTGTTGAAACTTATTTGCATTCATATAAAATTATCTCGAAACTTCTCTCAATAATGTGGCATTATCCGATCGCCATGGAATTTTGAACACGTTAAAATAACTTCGAGGGTCGTTCAGATAGATATCCAGTTTTAATTATCATCATCATACATTTCCATTGTGGATGTTTGGCCGTTTGACAAACCGCATGAAAATTGTGAAGAATAACAATAATTTTATATTTCGACTTGTTGAATTATGAAAAAAAATACGTGAATACAACTAAATACTAACCAAGGATCGTCGTCCATTTATCGGTTTTTGGGTCGTATCTTTCAGCAGTATTTAAATGACCTTTCGACGAAAATCCACCCACAGCATATAGATAACCATTGATAACAGCCACCTAGAGGCGAATACAATTTCGAGTGAAACGATAATAATGTATTAGGAATTGGAATAAAAATAGTTTTAAAGCAACGAGAAGAAAATCGCCGCTAGTATTTTCAAATCCTTAATTTGTTTTTATAAGTATACCCTAAAACTATCTCTCGTTTCTCGCTCATGAAAGTGCGTTTTACTTTGAAAGGTAATTTCTATCAGAATTATATTCTCCAACAACAAGAATCTCTTCATCTAAAACTCCGGCTTGGTATCCATAGCGTGTATCCATAGTAATATCGAATATCTCTAATGTTTACAATTCCAATTATATTCTACATGATAACTAATTTCAAAAAAAGCATAATTTTTATTTGTTAGTATTATGTCCGGTAGCGTTTAGTCCAGGTGGCGTTTTGACCAGGTGGCGTTTTGTCCATTGCGCGTTTTGTCCATTGCGCGTTTTGTCCAGGGCGCGTTTTGTCTAGGGCGCGTTTTGTCTAAGGCGCGTTATGTCCAGGGCGTCTTTTGTCGGTCCCCTTTTATGGTTGCGCCATATGTTCGGGCGTCTTCCGTCGTGACACCCTCTTTTACCGTGGGGGATAGAATTCGAAAAAGACAAATTTCTCCAACCCGATTTTACTAGTTTAGACGTGATGACTTTTGCCGGTAGCGAAACTCCTGCCGGCATCAACATTCCAAATTGCAAGTCATACATTCGATTGAATTTGTCACTTTTTTTTTCTTTGATGTACTTACAAAATTGTATTCTACAGATGATGAAATTAGACAATCGGAAGGATTCAAAAATGTTTCGCTGCTCGGCATCGTCATTCCTGCACATTATAAAGATGCCATCACTCCGTTTTTGTCAAAAGAAGATTCCGATATAATAAACGAATATAGAGTTCGAGCTTTTGAAGTAATTTTTTTTTTCATACAAATCATATTTATGTATTTCAAGTATAAATTTAATGAAAAATTTAAACATTTAGGTACAAGTCGGTTTACATGAGCTGCTCGGTCACGGCAGCGGAAAGCTTTTTTATAAAAATGCTGACGGAACGTACAATTTTGACATAGAAAAAGTCAAAAATCCTTTGAACGGTATCGAAAACATTGTCATTTGAAAGTATTTAACCAATTTTGACTCATCGTTTTATATTTTTAAGGTCAATCGATCACGTCTTGGTACAACGAAGGAGAAACTTACGATTCTCAATTCACCAGTTTAGGTTCAGCTTTCGAAGAATGTAGAGCCGAAGCCGTAGGACTTTATTTGTCACTAGACAGGAATATCTTGAAGTTCGTATTATTCTATCGATTTAGTACAATTGTGAGCAAATATTTTCCTATATTAAATGATTTTATTGCCAATAGAATTTTCGGATACGAAGGAAAAGTTGCCGACGATATCGTTTACGCTAATTGGTTGAGTTTAATGTGGAACGGCGCAGCGAAAGCGACAGAAATGTACCAACCTGATGCTAAAGCTTGGCTTCAGGTTCATAACGATTATTTATTTTAAAATATAATACGTAAATGTGACAATTTTCAAATAATTCATTTTTCATTAGGCTCATGCACAAGCGAGATTCGTTCTGATGCGCTTACTTGAACTTGACGGTGAAGGTATACTTCAAATCACCGAAACCGAACCCGGGAAAAATCTTATGCTGAAATTAGATCGATCTAAAATCGATACTATCGGTAAAAAAGTAGTCGGTAAGTGTTGTATAATTTTTTTAATATTTTCTTTCGATCGTGACAAAAAATTATACATTATTTTCATATTATAAAGGAAACTTCTTGTTGAAACTTCAAATTTTGAAGTCGACTGGAGATGTCGATGGTGCACGCAAACTTTTCGCACACTACAGTGAACTCGGTGGATCATGGAAGAGCTGGAGAGATATCGTCTTGGCACACAAACAGCCGCGGAAGATGCTGGTCAAACCGAACTCTTTCATAGAAGATAACCGATAAATATCTCATTAATAACACAACGTTGAAAAACGCATATTCTAATTGATTTCGATAGGTAATAATGTGGTGCTCAAAACATACGAGCCTTCGTTGAACGGATTGATACAATCGTGGGTCGATAGATTCCCGAACAACGATATCGACGACATTTTGGAACAACTTGCCGAATCGGACAAAAAACACTATTCGAACTTGTACAAGTGCAATGCGAATGCGTAGGTTAAGCGAAATGTTTATTTCGGCGCATTTTATAATGTATTATATTATATTTTTTTATATTTTTACTGATTAAATAAATTTTCAATATATTATTACGTAGACGTTTCAGTCGATCCAACTATATTATATTAGTGTAAACGTTTAACTTCAATTTTAATGATTCAAACCTACAGCCCTCCACTTTTCTTTTCTACGTGAGTTTTCCATGAAATATAAGTGTTCCAGAATAAAGCGACGGTTTGAGCAAACAATACCTGATACTGTAAAGGGACTAAATAGAAGTTAGTCAACAAAACCCATGGCCAAACGCAATAATTAGTTTTCATTATATCCAAGTAATTGGAATCTAAATCCTTTTTTATATCGTCGAAATTCTTTCCTTCTAATGTGCCGAGCGTTATTAGGAATGTACCGATGAAGGCAGGAGCAAAAAGCGCTTGATCGATAAGCACTTTCTTGACGGCGACGACTGTTCCTTGCGATCCTACGTATTTGTTAAGAACTCCGTACCATGTCCTCAAGATCGGTCCCTGAAAATGTATTTTTATATTATTAAAAAATATTCAGAAGAACTGAAAACAGTGGCGGGTTTACATATAGGCGGTGGAGGCTCTCGCTTCAGGACCTCTATCATTTTTGATGAATTATAGTTTTTTTTTTTTTTTTAAGATCCAAACGGTGTTATGAAATTTGAATCAGTTTCTGAAGAAAAAAAAATGTTTGTTTACACAAAATCAAATTTAATTTTATAATATCGATCATTGAATGAAACCAATTATATCAATAATAGATATTAAATTTTTCGTCTTCAACTCTATATTTTTTCAATTTTAATGATTTGCATATAACTTGAAAGAGAGAAGTGTTTGGAATTTGGCCTTGTATATTTATATGAAAAAAGGGCCCCTAAAAATGAAATAAAAATGAAATAAATCCGCCACTGACCGAAAGCTTTTAATAGAACTATTGTCGCACCTGATACATTTACGCAACACTTTGCGAATCATTGATTGAAACCATTCACTGAAAAAGTATGATTGTATTATACAAACACTCACCCCGATCACTAGACCCAATCCAGCAAATCGGGCAGTTCTCGCAAAATTCACGCACGATCCTGAAGAATGTTTTTCAGACATGAAAGAAAACGGACGACCTTCGATTCCAGCTTGAGCCACCAAGTCTCCCACTGCCATTCCTTCATTGCAGTTTGCAATGAAGGAATCAATCTGGCTCGCCACATTTTGACTGTCGAGAGAATGTCGAATTTCGAATGTGGCGCTCTACGTGTGCGTCTGTCACTTTTTAATGGCCGCTATTGCGCGGTTTCGTGGATCTAAGCGCACATGATCAAAGCACATGATCACATGTTTTCAAAATTTTCAAATTAAAGTGAAAATGTTTGTCACGAAACTTATAGGACCAAATATCATTCGTGTTAAAAAAAATTCGCATTAGTCGTTGTAGTATACTTACACAGTATTTTTTAAATACCATATTTCTCGTTAAACGATTTTGCACGTTAACCGATTTCCACTATCATCATCCCGGTAAAATCATTTACGTAAACTCTCGAGTCCATTTTACATTTTATAGCCTTGAGCATTGGTTGCGAACCTAATTTCGTCCAATATTTCCGAATACATATTTTTACTGATTGTGTGTATCAAAAATTGTAAAATTGAGTGATTGTGAGTATATAAAATTGATTGATTGTGAGTATATAAAATTGGTAGCGCTTTCAAGCGCATTGGGCATTCGAATTATATTTTTAATTGTACCTGTCGAAAATATGGACCCCAGTGATAAATGTTCACAATCTTTTCGATGTCTACTAGTAGGACTATATAACTCATAATTTATGTAATCCTCAATCAAAAGGTATACAACATATTGTGATTTTTTAAGGAATACACAATCATTGAAAGTATTTTATATGGAAGCCAAGAAAGTTCAAAAAATTGTGTTTCGCTCATATATTGCTGCTGGCAACACAGTATTCTAGTCCAAGGAATAATGACAAAATAAAATATTGTATAAACATCCATAGGAAAGCACAGGAAAACTGAATTTTGGTATGAAGTGTAATACTTACTATGTATTGTGATTGATAAACAAAATGTTCAAAGTGAGTATCAATAAGTGATGTGCTTAAAAATTTACCCGGGGTTAAAGGTAACTGACAACGGTTTATCGTGAATATCTTGTTAACTATTACTTATACAGAAAACAAAGAGTAAGTTAATAAAAAGCTGGAAAAATAGAAACAATATTGCTATGACACGCCATCGAACCGCTTGAAATCCAATAATGGTTACGTTTAGTGAAGTTCCGAACCTTCCAAAAGTAGTTTTTGAAGCATCGGGTAGATGTCGGCAACTTATTAAAAACATTAATTAATTTAATCCAAAAATTTGAAAAAAAATCACCCTTCCGAAATAACTTCTCGAATTTCTATCCCAACCTATCCGAACCTAACGTTCGATGTTGAATATTTTCATAGCGAAATTGTCTCAACTTTCGGAAATATTTTAGCGCATTTCTCACCCAACCTATTATTGTATGATGAATAAATTCACGTGAACCTAACCCTAGTATCGAAAATCTTCTCGCGAATTTCTCACTCAACCTAACCCAACCTGTCGTTGTATGTAGTAGCGGATCCACGATCCAAAAGAGAAAAATCATTCCCGAATACTAGCCATAATTGTATTGCTGTTTATATTGAAATTAAATTACATACACCGAAACTATTATACACACAATACCGTTTCCCATTCGATTCTTATATTTATTATCTTTTCAAAAATATCCTAGGAGTGGCTGGTTAATTTTTCAAAATCCGTATGTTCTAGCGTCTTGTATTTCTCTACTGATTCATTTCCGCCAAATATAGTTTAAAAGTATTCAATGTTTTTGTGAACAACGATTCCATAAAAGAAATCGATAATACAACTGAAAATTGTAGGGCGTCATAATAAATGAAAATTAAAGATGTTTTTTTGCTACGAATGGACCTATACCACTTTCGATTATGAAAAATTGTAAAAAGCATCAATTGTACAACATTGATTTTGTATTTGTAATACAAAAAATAACCAATATAAGAACAATTGAAATTGAGGTCTCCGATGAATTGTTTGAGAAGGAAAACGTTAAATTTTGGCGTACGATACATTTTTGATGTCGAAAAAATTTCACATATTGTTTGAATGTTGATCTGGATGAAGAAGACTATATATTTCGCCTTTATTTTGATTCAGTATAAATAACAGAAACTCAATATTTTATATAGCAATAGATACATTTTTCAATATGTATGTAACCGGATAAGTGTGTGTACAATTGTTTATTTATCGATAAATGTAATATAGGCGATCTATCGTGTACGCCGGATTTAAATTTCAAATTAAACACAATAATTTATTTTTCTAACGGATTTTTTTTATTGATTTACAAAGAAGACATGTCGAAATTAATTATGGAAAAGCATGTCATCCAAATGACCGCCGCGTTTGCTGGAATTCCCTAATCCTTCTGATAAAATTTTCGAAGACTTTTTCTGAGTCAGTTGGCTCAATTTCAGCAATAACGCATTGGATTTCTGTTTTCCGCTCAGGAATTGGTTTTGGATTGTTACACATACTTTGGCCTTTACAAAACCTCAGAGAAAAAAATCAAAGAATCAATCAGAGGCATCAAGTCGCAAAATTTGGGCGACCAATTAACTTCAACATTTCTGGAAATCACATGGCTAGAAAAACGTTGACTTTTTTGACGTTGACGTTGAAAAAAATCGCACCCTATTAATTATAATGAGAATTCATTAAGTGAAACCTACGTAACGTAAAAAGCAAAATTGGAAATAACATATTTTTGAAAAAAAAACTCATGCATATTTCTACTAATGCTAAAGAAAATGCTATCTGAATAGTTATAGTGAAAAATGTCTTTAAAAGAAATTAAGAATAACTCACATGTAAAAATTTTATATGAACATCGTTAAAACTGATATTACTATTTTATTATGTGCTTTTATTATAAAATGAAAGTAGTCATTGACATGTGATTTTAAAAATATGATTATATGATTATTAGACACCTGGACCAAGTAATGGATATAAAATATGTCAATTCTTGCAAAATGGTCCATATTTTCAAAATCCTTCTTCTGAAAGATTTTTTTTCAAATAAACAACAAAACGTTTGCTTATAAAAAACTCGAATGTACAGTTGAAAGAAATTAAAGGATTTCAGATGAAATGCCCAAAGATTTAAAAAAAACGGGCAAGTAGTCACAATGAAGTAAAGTAACGCTACATTGAAGCGGTAGTTATAATGAATTTTCAGAAACATGCAAAGAAGTTACGATGATTCCAAATCACCAAAAGAGAAAGAGCATAACACGGAAACAGAAGAAAAAAATCTCAGAAGCACTTTGGAAAACACTATGAATATGTGTTTTATGTTCAGGAATTGATATTATAATTTCAAATATGAAAACATTGATAGATACTGCTTTTACATTCCAAATTCAATTCATTTTACAAATAAAAATCAATTAGTTGAATTTGATTTGAAAAGTATCGAGTATAAAATCTGTATTGTCAATAGAATAAAAGGTGAAATTGATTTGCAAAAATGTGGATTGGATCGGTCAACGTATACCATATTGAAAGTCAAAAATTGGAAAAATAAGAAACAAAATTACAATAGAAAGTTTTATTTTGGTTAGAAACACAAATCTTAATTTACACATAAACGAAACAGGTGTAAAAACACTAGTACATATTTGGATATTGCAATTACAATGCAATAAAAAAAACTTATCCTACATATAAACGAAACATAAGAACTAACATAACAATATTTCAATTAAAACACAATAAATGAAAGTATAAAAATACTGTTCCATATTGCAATCGAAACAATTATCTTAAACAATAAAGAAACGGGTACATAAGTGCTAGTTTTTGGATGTTACAATCAAAAATGATGTTACGCATCAGTGAAACTGATATAATATGATATCGCAATCAAAATACAATAAACGTAACAAATTCATTATATACATAAGAATCATCAATTAACCGAAACTAATCATAAGTCATATTAGCTATACGTTTCAGATACTGCAGCTTATCGTACTCTTTTTCATATCCTTCTACAACAATACCAATTTGTGCGTGCAAATTCTCAGTTTTTTTATTAAACGCTGCCGGTTTGCGTATTTTCGTTTTTTCATAAGCCAACTTATGACATCCGATATCCCTTTCGAGTCCATCGAACAACAACCAAACGCTCGGATGGATTCCGTGAAAAAGCGAGTTTAGTTTATTGTGAAATTTCTCACAACAGTACGTCATCTTGGGCGACTTCTCCGCAGCGACTTCGTACTGATTCCACATTTTGATGGGAAACTGCGGGTTTCTCCCGATCGCTCCTTCCACATACGTCGAGAAAAAGTACGTTAATACTTCATTGAAATGGGGATCGTCCGGAATCGACTCGGCTAAAGCCCCGAAGACGTGTTTCACGTCGTTTACAGGCACAAAGGCTAATGCGGCGAGCGATCTCAACTTCAATCTTATATCAACGTCCATTTCGTAGACTCTTTTCAGACCAACGCTGTTCATCTTTCTGATAACGCTCTGAGATAAATGGAAATAGCATCCCTTAACGTCTGAGTTAGGGAACGCTAAACGGACTGCGCTGATGCAGGTGTTGTCGAAGTCCACCAATACCTTATGTGGATCTTGACTCGGAAGGAGATTCTTTAAAATTTGTAACATATTAGCGTATGTTTGTTGATTTTTCTTTCGTAATAAGAAATAAACGCAGGGCGGATACGAATTTCCGACTTTCCCATACCACGTATATAACTGGTAGGGTATGGTTGGGGTTTTGTCGAAGGTGCCGTCTCCGTATATTATTTTTGTATCTAAATTATCTAACAATTCTTTATCTCCTATCGTTAGAATCCTTTCGGGATCGTCTACGCCAGTGTCACACAGAATTATGTGATCGTATTTCTCTTCTATAGTAAAATTAGGGGGGTTCGGGTTCGGATTGGGATTCGGATTCGAATGACGTACACCTTCTAAGTGCCTGATCAGATTCCTAGCAATTGACGATCGCTTTGGAAGATAAGCCAAAACGTTACTATCTAAATTAGACAATTGACTCCTGATTACGCCTTGGGGAGTTGCACCTTCGTAATTCAAGGCTTCCTTCATCCTGCTCATTATAATGTTAGCTACAGCTTTTTGTGGGCAGGAGTCGTGAGAGTGTGAAGGGGTAGTTAAAACTTTGTCCCCGTTTGTTTTAATGAAAGCTTTACAGCGGAATGTCTTGTACTGATTACATCTCCAGTTAATCTCACCGGTGGTTGAATTTTCTCGAAATTTGTTATATTCAAAGCCCATGTAGGCTAGAACTGTGTTTCCTTTTCTGTTTTTTGAAAATTCCATGTTGGACTTGACGTTGACAAAACACAGACACTTGTCCCAAATACGGATGCACTGTGGCCTCTCAGTGCAAACAGATTGCTTACTGATATTTTGCTGATTTACTGTGAAATTGTAAAGCGTGTCTATACTGTTTTGAAATTTTATCATTTACTTTTTTAATTATAATTATTAATAGAATCAGCGTTTTATGATAGATGAGAATAGTGACAGTTAAGTAAAATGATAGTGGAATGCACTGGCACTGTTCTACTGTCGGTTTTCAGATACGTAAACGCGAAAAATTGGATAACAAGAAATAATAGGTACATACTTTGGTACTCAAAAAATATTGTGTACTTATACTACAACGTCTAACGTGAGATTCTTTAAACACAAAAACATTTCAAAATTTTCATGATAAGTAGAAAACGTATAACACGAAACTGAAAGCACCAAAATGCGTATTTGTGTTTAAAGAATCTCACGTTAGTCGTTATAATATACATACACAATATTTTGTCAGTACAGAGTAATATTTCTTGTTTGCATGATGAGTGCGCCAGTCGCATAGCACCTGAGAACGTGATACCAACTTGGTAAAGAACAACATTGGCTTAGGAACGAATTTAAGTTGGCACCCCAGAAACGCGTTTATACACGTACATGCACCTATACTCATTCACAGTTTGACAGTTGGTTGAAATCACAAGCGCATTATAAAAAGAGATTACGAAACTTTTTGTTCAGGTATCAAAACAGTATTATTAGGGCTTGCAATTTACCGTCGAATTTCGATTACCGGTAAATAATTGGTCCCGTTACCGGTTTACCGGTTATTTACTGGTAAATAAAAAAAATAAATTTATGTAGATTAAATAATTAAAGTATGACTATATGTATGTAGCTACTTTTATTAAAAAACAGTATGTATCCTTGATTAAAACCTAAACATTATTTAAAATATATGTATAGAAATCCATGGGAGAGGGGTAGGTATGGAAATCCATCATATGTTATATATGATGTAACTTTCGGTGCTGAAACTAGAATAAATAATTACTACAAAACCATAATGGCGCCTCTCACACTCATAAAAGTACTCTTTCAAATTTTTTTTCTGCAATAATATGTCTATATCTACCCTTAATTCGCTATAAAATCGTTTCCGGTAATTACCGGTAATTTTTTTCAATTTACCGGTAATTACCGAGGGCACATTTTAGACGATTAACCGGTAAACCGGTTTACCAGTATTGCAAGCCCTAAGTATTATGCGGGGGGATAGCTTATTGTTAGTGGCCCCCATTGCCGTTACTCATGTTGGTTTATTTCATGATAACAGGAATGCTACAATGTTCATCACAACACCTAGAAATCCGTCGTTGCTGCGAAATCCAACAACAATCTCAGATGTTGTGATGACAGTACAGGAAATTGAAAATGAACCTCGCTGTGTCCTAATGCCGTTCGGTGCAGAAGTAGCCGACAGTTTGAATGCTCTGCAATGGTGTGCTCGTAGACAATTGATCAAAAACTCGTCCACGTGTGATAGTTGTAGTCATTTATGTACACTTGGGAAGTATACCAAAGGAATCGATGGCTATAGATGGATTTGTACCATATGTAACATTGCCAAATCTGTGCGTACAAACTCAATGTTTTCCAAAAGCCATCTTAAAATGCAACAAATAATAGCTTTAATATGTATGTGGTGTTATGACATTCCCCAAAAACAAATGGCTAGTGACTCCATGGTAAGCAAAAAAAGTGTTATTGAATGGTGTTGCTTAATGCGGAACATATGCACACAGTGGTTAGACAATAATTATGAGGGAATCGGTGGTGTTGATGAAAATGGTGAGCCAATTATTGTAGAAATTGATGAATTATTATTCTTTCATCCGAAAAGCCACAATGGCCGTTATAAAGAGGGGAATTGGGTTTTCGGTGGGATCGAAAGGGAGAGTAAGAAGTGCTTCGTAGTAGAAGTACCCGATCGAAAAGCCAAAACCTTAGAAGCATGTATCAAACAAAATATTCTCCCTGGAACCCACATCGTCTCGGATAGGTGGGCGGCGTATGCAAACATCGAAAAGATTGACATGGGGGTATACCAGCACTCAGTAGTGGTTCCGAATGATTCATTTATACATACCCAAAACGTAAAAAATTTGGGAATGAGAGCTAAGAGCAAGTTGAAACGGCAGTTTGGAACTGACCGAAAATTATACCAGTCATACATGCATGAATTCATGTATCGAGATTATCACAAAGACAAAGATTTATTTACATGCTTCATCATTACAATAATCGAAAATTATTATTAGTATTTAATAAATATTGTGTCTCGTTTTCGCGCTGCTGTTGGAATAATTTTTCTCACATTTTAATTTTGTTTTGGATCAACGAAGTGCTGGTATAATCTCATGTTGAATTTTCCCTCACATTTTTATTTTGTTTGTTACATGTGTTTCATTTTGTATCTTATCTATATATTTTGTTTGAATATTGTATTTTATTTTTGTATCTATTGTATTATTGTCACAAAAAAGTAAATAAAAACCATGACAGAATAGTTTCGTGTTAGAATAGTTTTCCTCGCATTTTAATTTTGTTTAAATTTATGTGATAAACTCAATACATAAACTCGTGCATATACAGTTCAAATAACTATCGGTTAGTTTCAAACTGCCGTTTTAACTTCCTCTTAGCTCTCATCTATAAGTTATGTACTTACTGTATTTTATTTTGTGCTTTATATTTCTCTAGTTTTTTGTCACCAACAGTAAATAAAAATCATTTACTTTATCATTTATTTATTATTTTCCATACAATTAAAATTTGCAACCGCCTGATGGGCTACCAATTGATGATGTTGCAAACTGCTCTTGCAGCCAGCCAGGTCTGAGGACAGGTAGACCATCTCAGAGGTCTCTAAGAATGAAACGAGGGATTGCTTGAGCAAATGACAGCTTTTGTTAGGTTTACAGATGTATAAATGTTATAATTACAAACGCAGACATTGTTTGGTCTAGCGCTTTGAGTGATGCGGCATCAAGATGCCGTGTTCCAAAAAATGTTTAAAGGAGAAAGCAGACCCCTTTCCATACTCGTTCGCCGGAGGACAAAGCTGGGATAAAGATGTACCCTCAGCCAAACAATACCTCGAAAAACTGTTCATGTGGTCCAGAGCGCCAGAGATGTCCTCCAAGTCGCTGTTACCAGTGAACTCTTACAATGAGTCATATTAAAATAATAAAGGTTATGTATAAAAAGTTTATCGAAAAGTTAGTTTCTCAGATCGGATTTTCTCTTTGTCAGTCAGTATTGTTGTCATCAGTTCCAACGATTAGTCCACAGCCTGTAATCTTTAATTTAGGCTGTTGATTCATGTAATCTGCAGATTTCTCTCATATTATTGTTTCAACTGACAAATGTATTTTATTCATAAAAAACATCTCTTTGTAAAACTTTATTGATGTTAATTCTTCTGTAATACAAGAAGCGAACGACTGTCGGTAAACCAATTTCCAGTTTGCACATTAATCTTCTCTCGACATGTATATTTTTTCAGGACTTCTTATCTAGTAGAACTCCTTTCTTTACAAAAATGTCACAGCTCCTTTTTCGGTAGAAGACCGAGTGAACGAATTCATCGTTAAATGCAACTGGAGTAGGAAGAAAAATAAACAAATCAACAAAATACGGTTTACAATATAATTTGTAAATGGCACAAGAAGACAAATATTCATAATCACAGGCAGCTTGCTCACGCCCATTGCTAGACAAAAGCATCCTCAATACTTTTCTATTCGTTTCTATTTCGTATAGAAATAACAAACTGACGTTACAAACGTCAAAATATGGATGCGAGTGTGTAGGTGAACACAGGGCACCAACTTATAACTGAGAAGGGAAACGTCAAACTGGATTTGTATGCTATGTTTCAGGGATGCCAACTTAAATTCGTTCCTAAGCCAATGTTGCTATTTACCACCGAGGTAATATTTCTTGCTAACCGGATTTCTCACATTAAGCGATTTCCACTGTAATATTATTATTATTTTGGTACTGACAAAATATTGTGTACGTATACTATAACGTCTAACATGACATTATTTTAATACAAAAACGCATTTTGGCGCTTTCAGTTTCGTGTTAAACGTTTTTCACTTTAATTCGAAAATTTTAAAAATTTCGAAAACATGTGAGTTTGTGCCGTGTGAGCTTGTCTCGTTCGAGCTTGCTTCGTGTGAATTCGCATCCTGTGCGTTTGCGTCCTGTGAGTTTTCGTCCCCAAACCGAAATATTGTACACGCATTAACATCTAACATGAGGTTATTTCACCATAACACGAGCCCTATTGCGGGCCGATAGCATAGTTTTCCCAAAAATGAAATAAACCCCACAACACACATGGTCAAAAAAAAAAACAACGCACACAACATGGTCGCGAAACGTCAAAACTTGGTCAAACGTCATCGAGCGCCCCTCTCGACGATGGGCGGTCTCGCCGACGGCGTGTGTAGGCTGTGCGGCAGCTCGGGGGCGGAGCCCCTCCGCTCCCTGCTGGGGGACCTGGCCATGCTCGTCTCCAAGTACATCGGCATACAGGTGCGTCGTTTCTACACTCTACACTCTCCAACAAATCCATACTGTACTAAACCCTCATTCGTCCTATCGTGACATGTGTCTCTCCCCTTCATCACCGTTCCACAGACCCCCTTCAGACTTTTCAGTATGTAACTATTAGGCGCTGTCTCGACATCTACAAATACGTTACACTCTCCACTAACAACAAATCCATACTATACTAAACCCTCATTCGTAATATCGTGATGTATGTCTCTCCCCTTCATCACCGTTCCACAAACCCCCTTCAGACTTTTCAGTATGTAACTATTAAGCACTGTCTCAATATCAATAAATATGTTACACTCTCAACTAACAACAAATCCATACTATACAAAACCCTCATTCGTCCTATCGTGACATGTGTCTCTCCCTTCATCACCGTTCCACAGACCCCCTTCAGACTTTTCAGTATGTAACTATTAAGCACTGTCTCAATATCAATAAATATGTTACACTCTCAACTAACAACAAATCCATACTATACAAAACCCTCATTCGTCCCTATCGTGACATGTGTCTCTCCCCTTCATCACCGTTCCACAGACCCCTTCAGACTTTTCAGTATGTAACTATAACAACAAAGCACTGTCTCAATATCAATAAATATGTTACACTCTCAACTAACAACAAATCCATACTATACAAAACCCTCATTCGTCCTATCGTGACATGTGTCTCTCCCCTTCATCACCGTTCCACAGACCCCCTTCAGACTTTTCAGTATGTAACTATTAAGCACTGTCTCAATATCAATAAATATGTTACACTCTCAACTAACAACAAATCCATACTATACAAAACCCTCATTCGTCCTATCGTGACATGTGTCTCTCCCCTTCATCACCGTTCCACAAACCCCCTTCAGACTTTTCAGTATGTAACTATTAAGCACTGTCTCAATATCAATAAATATGTTACACTCTCAACTAACAACAAATCCATACTATACAAAACCCTCATTCGTCCTATCGTGACATGTGTCTCTCCCCTTCATCACCGTTCCACAAACCCCTTCAGACTTTTCAGTATGTAACTATTAAGCACTGTCTCAATATCAATAAATATGTTACACTCTCAACTAACAACAAATCCATACTATACAAAACCCTCATTCGTCCTATCGTGACATGTGTCTTCATCTCCACAGACCCCTTCATTTCAGTATTCCACAGACTGTCCCATCTTCAGACTATTCAGTATGTGTCTCCCCTTCAGTAACAATTAGACTTTTCAGTATGTAACTGTCTCGACATCTACAAATACGTTACACTCTCCACTAACAACAAATCCCATACAAAACCCTATTACTAAACCCTTCATTCGTCCCTACCCCCCTTCAGTGATATATGTCTCTCCATGTTTACCCAACTTCCATCAAAACCGTTCCGTGACATGTGTCTCTCCCTTCATCAGACTTTTTTCGTAATAGTATGTAACTATTAGACCCCTTCAGACTTTTCTCGATATCAACAAATATGTTACACTCTCCACTAACAACAAATCCATACTATACTAAACCCTCATTCGTTAATATCTTCAGATATATGTCTCTCCATCTATACCCCCTCCTTCATCAAACCGTACTATACTAAACCCCCCCTTCAGACTTTTCAGTACCCCCCCTAACTATTAAGCACTGTCTCAATATCAACAAATATGTTGCACTCTCCACTATGAACAAATTCATACTATACAAAACCCTCATTCGTCCTATCGTGATATATGTCTCTCCATCTAGGGGCTATTAAGCACTGCCCTTCATCTATGAACCGTTCCTATCGTGATAATGTCTCTCCATCCCCTTCAAACCTTTTCAGACTTTTCAGTAAGTAACAATTAGGCGCTACCTCGACATCAACAAATACGTTACACTCTCCACTAACAACAAATCCATACTATACAAAACCCTCATTGATCCTATCGTGATTTATGTCTCTCCATCTAGGGGCTACGCCCTCAATCACCGTTCCACAAATCCCCTTCAGACTTATCAGAACGTAATAATTAGGCACTGTCTCAATATCAACAAATACATTACACTCTCCACTAACAACAAATTCATACTATACGAAACCCTCATTCGTCCTATCGTGACTTATGTCTCTCCATCTAGGGGCTACGCCCTCAATCACCGTTCCACAAATTCCCTTCAGACTTTTCAGAAAATAACAATTAGACACTGTCTCGACACCAACAAATCAACGCATACATGCTGACCTGAAGATTCCACCTATTCTAGACTCTATAAAATTCCGATCCACAAATTCTTCAATTCTATCCGCAACACAAACAACAAAATCTTGTACAAACTTCAAGAACACTACACAATGAACACGATCCTTTGGCCCCGTAACGTTCTGAGCGAATTTCCTTTTGTCCCTCCCTGAATCTACCCCACTCAGTTAAAATATAACAATATATCTTCTCTCATTATCGAATTATTGTTGCAGATAAAAAACGACGACACTTTCCCGACAGACTGCTGCGTCGATTGTGTTGATAAATTGCACATCTTTCACGAATATGCGCAGCAATGCATCAATTTTCAAAATAGGCTTTTGGAACTTTCGACGTTGAGCAATTCGGAACACGCCGACAACATAAAAATCGAACTAGACTTTCAAGACTTGGAACATTTCAAGAAAGAATCTTATGATGCGGAAGACGGTCAACAATTTTCGGTGCTTATTCATATTTTTGTTTATTTTATTATACGTTTTTTTGTATAAAAATATGTTTTTTTTTATTTTGCAGATCAAAGAAGAATTTCTGTCAAACGATTCAAGTATTTTTATTGATCTTTTTATATTTGAATGATAAATGTTCGATTTTTGTAATAATTTGTATATTTTTCAGATGATTGTTTGAACGACGGCGATAGTTGTAATTACGATAGCAATTCCGACACTCCTCTGACAAAATTCAAGACTAAGAAAAAGTTGAAATCGAAAAAATCAAGATTGTCGATTGCTAAAGAAAACAGCCCTCTGAAAAACAATAGTAAATTTCCAAACTTGCAAAAATACATTAAGTGAGTTCCGAATCGTCGTCGCAATTTTCGAATCTCTCCCGCGTCATTTTCATTATGATTGTATCGTTTGCGCAGGTTTAATTGTCATATATGTAACGAGATCAGCGCCAATTGGTTCCGGCTCAAATCTCACATAATTCAAAAGCACCAGGACACGCCTAGGGTTTATTGCGAGTGCGGTTACGTCCTGAAATCGAAAACTGCAATTTACCGTCACGTCGCCGGACACAACGATCCTACCTCTTTCGCGTGAGCTTCGTTTCCGTCTTAACGTTTAACGAAATTTAATAGAATTTAACTTTTGTATGTAATTTCAGTTGCGATAAATGCTCGCGTATAACCAAAACTAAATTGGCCCTCGAAAAACACATGCGGAGGCATTTGCCGAAAGAAAGTCGAATATTCCACTGTATGAACTGTCCGAAGACGTGCAATTCGAAAGAAAGCCTCAAGTCGCACGAAAGGGTGCATTTTCCGTTGCCCGAAAGATACAAATACCCGTGCGGTATTTGCAAGAATAAGTAATATACATTTTTGTGCGGTATGAAGTGTTTTGGTTGGAGTTTTTGTAAATGTGCCGTTTTCCATTTTAGGTTCACTACGAAGTCTGCGGTTTTAGGGCACATAAGAGCCGTGCATGAAAAGTTGAAGAGGTTTGTGTGCGATATATGTGGATATGCTTGTAGTACGAGCGGTGAGCTCGTCCAACATAGAGCTATTCATAGCGACGAAAAATTGTTTCAATGCAAAATATGTTCTAAGAGGTATTGTGTTTTGTTTATATATGTCATAGTTAAGAGTGTATTTCAGTCCATGTATATTTGGAGTCATAAATACGTATTATTGAGAATATAGTTGGGTTAGGTTATGTTTTATTGGCAGTTTAATTCGTTTTTGATCGAAGTTTTGGGTTGGATTGGATTGGAGAATGTTTTTTCGGCAATTTCATTCGTTTTGATCGAAGTTTTGAGTTGGGTCAAATATACATAGACTAATAATATATGTATATGGACTGCGACATATACAGTAAAACCTCGTTTTTTTTGTGCTCGAAATTCACGATTTCCTGCTATTTACATTCAATCTCTTCAGTTCTGGTTCATTTTATTATTTTCCACGGCTTACTTCTGAAACATCTAAATTTTAATAGATTTTTTTAAATATTTAATTACATTTGTAGAGATTGACAATCTTTGTTCTAACGTATCGGTTGCTTGTTGCTGATATTTTAATCAGTATTTTTTCTGTTCTTTTTATTTATTGGCATTCGAATGGTTTTTCGATCCTGCCTTTAATGTGATGACATCGAAAGTTCAAAATCATTTATATCATCAAAAAATTTTATATAAACCCAAAAAATTTACCTAATTTATGATTTTTTTTTTCAATAAAGTACATTATCCTATGATTCTTTCAATAAAAAATAACTTTGGCAATTTTTTTAAATATTTATAATCCCCAATCTACAATTTACCTCAAATTGCATTTATTTATTTCTAATCCCTTCAAAAACGGGAATTCTCTATATATTCTTATGATCTAAATAATCAATATTTACATTCCAGGTTTAAGACTAGTTCTAATTTGAACTCACACACTGATACTCATGCGTCGACTTCATATCCGTGCGGAATATGCGGCAAAGTACTAAACAGTCGTCGTACCTTGAGGAAGCATTTCCTCGTTCACGAAGATCTCTGCAAGCACATTTGTACATATTGTAACAAAGCGTTTAAAAGAAGACAAACTTTGAAGGTATATTTCGAGATAAAATCAAACATTTTCCTCTTCATATTTGGTAAATTGTTTATTTTTCAGGTCCATCTTACGATTCATACGGGAGACAAACCCATACAGTGTCGTTGGTGTCCGCTGAAATTCGCTTATAGTTCTGTATATCGTTCGCACAAACATAAAGTGCATTTCGATAAAATCGTCAATACAGAAAACACGATCAATGCAACTGTCGATAATATTGTACCTATGGACGATGTGGACAAAATAGAAAAGATTCAACACGAACCGTTTGTCAAAAATCCAGAAGAACAGTCGTTAAATTAATAGGTTCTTTTCGTATTTAAACGAGTTAACACAGATATGAAAAATTAGTACTTGGAATATTCTGTATAGACAATTTATATTGATAAAAACGCCGATTTTGACGTGTATTCGTTACGGTTTTGTAAAAGCCTTAAAGGATGGGAAATAGTGAATTTGTTTATAATATATGTTTTGTGATAATTCTTGAAATCTTATTGTTTTGTTTGTTTAAGTATTTTTTTATAATTGTATACAACACATGCTTATGTAATATTATCCTTTACGACTAAGGAAGGTGCTCGTTTGTCGTCCGAAGCGTTATGTTATTGAAACTTTATATGTTTGGTTTTCAACAATACTCGGACTGATAGAACAGCATAATATTTTACTGTTGTTATTTTTGAAACTTAAGTTTAGACATAGTTATAGAATGAATTGTGAAAATATTCGTCATTAGAAAGCATTATGATTCCGTCCTCGAACTAGATATATATTTGTAAATAATGCAATGTACAATTAGCACATTAAAAACTTCATTTTGTACATAGGTTTTGTAATGAATAAAGCAAATAGTATAATATTTACGACGATGTTTCATTTATTGCGATATAATTAAAAAAATAATATTAGTAGTTTAATGACAGTTGAATACATGATTTATGAACGCAGGAAAAGTTCAATACAATGACAATAAAATACGACCCACAAAAAGTTCGTAATGACTATATCTTAACAAAATCTCTGATTTTATTATTTTTATATTAAATACAAATCAATATAATTTTTGAGAGTAACAATCATTTAAATTTAGCTAATAAATCATCAACGTGGCTTATAAATAGATGTTTATTTGAATAATGACTATATGATTATTTTTTACCATAAAATGTCTGATATTGTTAACTGAATATATAAAATTTTTTTGAGGAATTTGTTCAATTATCGTGTGTTTATCTGTCAGTATGATTAGTAATTAGAGATGGCAAAAAATGGGAATTTCGAACGAACGGGAAAAAACTGGGAACTTTAAGGAAAATGAGAAAATTGTAGTTTTTTTTACATGAAACTGTATTTTTTCAATTGAAAACGACCTAAACAATACTACATATTTTAATACATGGGTAATAATTAAAGAAAGATTACATTAAATGAAATATAAGAGTTTTTATAAAATGATTTGGATGTCAAATATCACTTTGTTCAAAATCTATACATACAATATATTTAATATAATCAAAATCCTCTTTAACATTGACCATTTTATGTACATATGTAGTTTTACTATTCACAAAAAATAATCTAAATTTTAGATCCTAGTTTATGATTTTGTTTCGTTGTGAATGTATTACATAAATAATATAATTTTTTACTTCTTCACATACTTACTTCACGACACTTTTTGCTATTTCAACCAGATAATCAATTGATTTTTGAATGAAAACGTTTAGATTCATTCAAATGTTGTATGTTGCAATGCGAGTATCTACAAATGTCGATTTGAAAATATAATATACTTTTTTCATACATACTTTTTTCGATTTTCCCAATTTTCTCAAAATTTCTATCGCCCAAAATCCCAGATATAAACCTTGTTTTTTCATGCCAACACATCTCTAATAATAATACAAATAAGCATTTTTCGAAATCAGACTTATTCATTTTCACAAACAAATTTTCAACAATGGCAACACTATCGCTAACTGTCAGTCGAATAATTAAAGTGAACGATTGTGATTGTACAAAATTCGGTGAAAATGCGCGAAGTGTTGATTTGCCGCGCTTGCAGGGGCTCTCGGCCCCCATTGAGACCCCTATGGGGCGCCAGGAAAGTCGTCAGGGGGGCCCCCATCCTCTGCGCGGACATGCTAGCCGCCTGCGTTCCGAATACTGTATGTTTTCATATGAAACTATCACTTTTTTTGGTTTTGCTATATTATGGTCCTTAAATATTGTATTCGAATATAAATTAAGTCAATTCATAGTCAAAAACGTACTTTCGAAGACTATTTTTATAATATTTTCTTTCATTCCAAATTATAAGAATGTTTCATACCATTCGTATAATGTTAATATTTGAATTTTAAAAAAATATGTACGAGTATAGCCAGTTTTTCCAAATACTATATGTTTTCATATGAAACTATCACTTTTTTTGGTTTTGCTATATTATGGTCCTTAAATATTGTATTCGAATATAAATTAAGTCAATTCATAGTCAAAACGTACTTTCGAAGACTATTTTTATAATATTTTCTTTCATTCCAAATTATAAGAATGTTTCATACCATTCGTATAATGTTAATATTTGAATTTTAAAAAAAATATGTATGCAGTATAGCCAGTTTTTTCCAAATACTATATGTTTTCATATGAAACTATCACTTTTTTTTGGTTTTGCTATATTATGGTCCTTAAATATTGTATTCGAATATAAATTAAGTCAATTCATAGTCAAAAACGTACTTTCGAAGACTATTTTATAATATTTTCTTTCATTCCAAATTATAAGAATGTTTCATACCATTCAGTATAATGTTAATATTTGAATTTAAAAAAAAAAATATGTACGAGTATAGCCAGTTTTTCCAAATACTATATGTTTTCATATGAAACTATCACTTTTTTTGGTTTTGCTATATTATGGTCCTTAAATATTGTATTCGAATATAAATTAAGTCAATTCATAGTCAAAAACGTACTTTCGAAGACTATTTTTATAATATTTTCTTTCATTCCAAATTATAAGAATGTTTCATACCATTCGTATAATGTTAATATTTGAATTTTAAAAAAATATGTACGAGTATAGCCAGTTTTTCCAAATACTATATGTTTTCATATGAAACTATCACTTTTTTTGGTTTTGCTATATTATGGTCCTTAAATATTGTATTCGAATATAAATTAAGTCAATTCATAGTCAAAAACGTACTTTCGAAGACTATTTTTATAATATTTTCTTTCATTCCAAATTATAAGAATGTTTCATACCATTCGTATAATGTTAATATTTGAATTTTAAAAAAAATATGTACGAGTATAGCCAGTTTTTCCAAATACTATATGTTTTCATATGAAACTATTACTTTTTTTGGTTTTGCTATATTATGGTCCTTAAATATTGTATTCGAATATAAATTAAGTCAATTCATAGTCAAAAACGTACTTTCGAAGACTATTTTTTATAATATTTTCTTTCATTCCAAATTATAAGAATGTTTCATACCATTAGATAATGTTAATATTTGAATTTTAAAAAAAATATGTAATGAAGTATAGCCAGTTTTTCCAAATACTATATGTTTTCATATGAAACTATTACTTTTTTTGGTTTTGCTATATTATGGTCCTTAAATATTGTATTCGAATATAAATTAAGTCAATTCATAGTCAAAAACGTACTTTCGAAGACTATTTTTATAATATTTTCTTTCATTCCAAATTATAAGAATGTTTCATACCATTCGTATAATGTTAATATTTGAATTTTAAAAAAAAATATGTATGCAGTATAGCCAGTTTTTCAAATACTATATATGTTTTCATATGGAAACTATTTTTTTTTGGTTTTTGCTATATTATGGTCCTTAAATATTGTATTCGAATATAAATTAAGTCAATTCATAGTCAAAACGTACTTTGAAGACTATTTTTATAATATTTTCTTTCATTTCAAATTATAAGAATGTTTCATACCATTTAGGTATAATGTTAATATTTGAATTTAAAAAAAAAATAAGTACAGTATAGTCCAGTTTTCAAATACTATATGTTTTCATATGAAACTATCACTTTTTTTGGTTTTGCTATATTATGGTCCTTAAATATTGTATTCGAATATAAATTAAGTCAATTCATAGTCAAAAAACGTACTTTTCGAAGACTATTTTTATAATATTTTCTTTCATTCCAAATTATAAGAATGTTTCATACCATTCATTATAATGTTAATATTTAATTTAAAAAAAATATGTTCAAATATAGTTTTCTATATGAAACTATTAGTTTTTTTTTTCAAATGTACTATATGTGAATTTTCATATGAAACTATTATTTTTTTTGGTTTTGCTATATTATGGTCCTTAAATATTGTATTCGAATATAAATAAAGTCAATTCATGAATATAAAAAAACGTACTTTCGAAGACTATTTTTATAATATTTTCTTTTCATTCCAAATTATAAGAATGTTTCATACCCATTTAAAAAAAAATATATAATGTTAATATATTGAATTTAAAAAAAAATATAAATAAAGTCAATTCATATAGCCAGACTATTTTATAATAATATTTTTTTTTTTAAGAAAACCATTCTATATGTTTCATATGAATACTATTAATTTATATGTTTTCATATTTTGCTATATTATGGTCCTTAAATATTGTATTCGAATATAAATAAAGTTATTTTATTATAAAAAAACACTTTCGAAGACTATTTTATAATATTTTCATATTTTCATTCCAAATTATAAGAATGTTTCATATCATTCAGATAAACAATATTTGAATTTAAAAAAAATAAAATGATATATCTAGTTTTCCAAATACTATATGTTTTCATATGAAACTA